>JAWPHD010003730.1:122500-207858 GCA_037043455.1 Cyrtodaria siliqua | reverse complement strand
GTTTAATACATCCGTAGGAATGATTTGTGTCAGTAAATGTAACATATGAATACTTTAACAAAGAAATAAATGATTAACGACCATATATACTTGTTATAAAGAAACATAAGCTTATGTTCACAAAGAAATGAATCGATTACAGCCATATCTAACTTGCTATAAAAGCAAACTCACGAGTATGGTCAGCATACTCACCATACTCGTGGTGATGTCGAAGATGTGAACGTTTTATTCACCGCGCATTGATTAAGGACGCATCGTCATTGTTGCTATATATACTATTACCTAATCAAGACTTTTGGAACTTTGAGCTTTTCCTTAAATGCTTAACCTCCCCGCGCCACCCCACCAAACAACAACAACACAACCAAAACAACAACAACAACAACAGAAAAACAAAACAAATCACACTAACCTTCTGCAGCAAAGTAAACCTGTTGTCCGACGTTGTTTTGTATCTTGTACTTGTTTTTGGTCTCATACCCAGTAACAGCTAAAACGTGTAAGTATTTGAACATATAATTTATCTTAATTAGAAACGTTCTTAGCAAGGAGTTCAGTGGTTATTTTAAAATACCAAACGTTTCAGAAAAGTTCTTAGCAAAGAGTTCAGTGGTTATTTTCAAATCGCGCACGTTAAAAAAAGAGTTCTTAGAAAAGGGTTCAGTGATAATACGAAAAGTTTTTTGCAAAGAGTTAGCGACTATTTTCCAGTCCCGAACGTTACAGAATCGTTCTTAGTAAAAAGTTCATTATCGCGTTTATTATACGAAATGCAACAGGCCGAGATACTACAGGACATCTTTCATTCGGAACAGTAGCTCCATATATCATCATTAAAGGAATACATTTGATTAAGCAATCACAGTTTATGTAAATAACTATATTTACTGTATTACACTATATTTATCACATAACTTACGATGTGGGAGTGGTTTAACACCATTCTATATTTTCGATATGTATATCTTATATATATAATTATGCAAATATACGCTGTCAAAAAAAATCGATAGTGATTATGATGCAATTCCCACGGTTTATGTCGGTTTCGCGTGTTAAAGCGACAGGCAAAATGCAATAAAAGTTGATATGTGAGTTATGTGATAAAAAGAATCTACTATTCGTTCTCATTCATTATTGAATTTGTTAAAATTGTTAGCAAATTGATATAATACTCGGTAAGAGCCTCGATTATATCATTTTGCCAACTCGTTTAATAAATTCAATAATGAATGAGTACTCATGTAAGATCCTCTATATATTATACAGAAAAAGTCTAATATGTATTCATACTAGACAAATGACAACAGACGAAGGCAAGCTGGGATAGGAGTTCATGTAACAACTAATAGAGAGAGATATTTTCATAACCAAAATCAGGGTTAACAATGCTTGTTACAAGACGGCTGTAGTTGGAAAGTGGTCTCATATAATAAAAACGATGGCGATAAAAACAAATACAAAGAAAAATATATACTAGTTCCACATTCGCCATAAAAGAAATATATAACAATATATTACGAGATCTCTAATAATGCTTTTCTTGACACTAATCCTATATGTGGAGTTAGCTACCGGTAGTAAACATTCACGGATGCCTCCGCCTCAATAGCAAACTTTACTAACAAAACATATGTTACATTATATATTACCTTCTAACAGCTCCACCTGTTGTTTCACAAGCAGCTGATTCACATGACAGAGGTATTCCAAACCTGGGGGACATATAGGGTTTCTCCAGGGACGAACCATCCACGGGTCAAGATGATCACCTTTAAGTTAAATGTTCAATTCATGGTCAGTATATGGACAGAGGTATAACTTAATATTGTGTTCGACGATATCATTACAGAAAAAGGCATGAGCGTATGCTATATAGTGAACATGCTATAATTGTATATCAATCATTATATTTTTTTCATTAAATAAGTGTTAAATCAATATACGTTTTATTATCTAATTTAAATGTGTTTGAAGTGTATGTTAATATCGTCATGACAAAAATCAAAGTGTATTGGTCAATGAAATGTAACTTACAAGTACAAAGTATCTTTCTATCTTTATTTCAATCGATTCGTGCAGTACTAAAATAAAGAAAGAATGAACTGAACTACGCTGTTGTTTTTAAAGGCCATTAAGTATGTAACTTTGAAATAAATGAATAAGTCAATTTGTGTACTTACTTTGTGGCTTTCTAGAATTTTGTTTTTTGTATTATATGCACATGATCATTTATGCGTTTTACTTATATTGCCTATTAATGCTGCCTTGTTTGTTAGAGATGGTATAACCTGGCGGAGTTATCTTTATTTACGCTATCTCGTTTATTGGGATGACAATAGGATAAGAGTGATGTTCGGTGCACCAAATAACCTGGTTCAAACCCACAGCGACCTTTTTGTGCCACTGACCTTGCCATGGCGGTAGCCCTATTGTCAACCATTTTGTGTTTGTGATGTCATATCTTGCATTTTATTCATCTTTATAGTGGTTCTTTGTTTGTTTGTGTGTGTGTTTGTGGTTGACTGTCGTGACATCCTTGAATGCTACTTTTCTGTTCGATTTTTATATATATATATTTTTTTGTATATAGATTCCTGATAACCAACCAAATCCACTTATACAAATGTAATCAAACGTATATAGGACAAATAAACACACCTGCTTGCAAATGTTGACCATACCCTGGTTGATCATGTTGACCGAATTCTGACTGCGGTTGCCCATATACTGACTGAGGTTGCCCATATACTGGCTGAGGTTGCCCATATACTGGCTGAGGTTGAGTATTACCAGTATGAAAGGCTGTGTCGGGGAGAAAATGAAATATATTGAGCAAGTTATACAACTGAAAAATATACGTTTCTAATGCTAATTGCGAATATGCATATCCAGATCGTCTGTTTTTGCTCATTTCCAGCCTAGAATCAACTTGACTAAGCCTGACAATATATATATATGTATAAATACTGTACTTCCTTCATTAAAGAGATGATATCTGTCATCATAGAACCCCTCCACTAAATACGTATGACACCCAATTTTATTTTTCAAACCTTTTCAAACATTTACAAGGTAATAACATAAACCAATAGACTGGCTACTATTTTTAGTACATTTAAAAACGCAACATATTTGATTTTCGATTTTTTCAGTCTTCTGTTTTTTTTTTGTTCAAATCGAGATTGTATTTTATGTTTGTCAGAAAGGTTAACATATACCGATAAACTGCTGCATTATATTTGAATTTGCTCTAATTCAACAAGTTAAAACATGTTTTGCACGGGGACACTTTAACATCTACAGAAATTAATAAACAACAACAATTGTTTTATTCTTTCTTATAGAATATTTTATTTGTTTACAAAACACCCGCTTACGATAAACTTTCTCGACATTATATATGTATGAAAGAGTAATTTTGTTAAAATACAATGTGGAAAATTATCATTTAAAGTGCTATATAACAAAAAACTCTTCGCTAGCGTGTATACTAGCTAAAATAGATACTCAGCGCCTTCGGCTTTAAACCTTCTTAGGAGTACACAGACAAATAACATTTACAAGAAAATCATCTTAGATTTATAAATAATAATAATAATAGTAATAATAATCTAATAATAATAGTAATACTTATTTATATTACTATAAATAAATATTATTATTATCATTATTATTATTATTATTATTATTACTATTATTATTATTATTATTTATAAATCTAAGATGATTTTCAAGTAAACGGTTTTTTTCATGCAGGTCAATTCCGGTTAAAGGGACAATATCCGTAACTTTTAACTTATAAAACACAAACTAATTACGTTGACAAACATACCACACCAACCATTATTGAATATTTACTAAATAAAACCAAGATTGTTTGACAGAATTCAATAGCGGTACAAAAAAAAGAAGTACCGCTTCGTCGGGTTGTACTCGTAACCCACACTAAAATTACACAACGAGTTTTAAATAATAAATCATTTGACGTGCTGTGTATCTCTTTCATAGACCAACCACTATTGTACCAATTAATGTGCAAAAGTATGAAGGAATTACACCATAATTGAACTAGACGGGGTTGGTTTTGTAACAAAAGCATATGTCTCCCTCCATAATTTATGAACTAGCTGAAAGTTGCGCTCTGCATGTCGTCTCGGTATGGTGAGCATTTGTGCCAAGTTATTTCAAAATCCCTCAAGCGGTTCAAGAGATATTGTGGAGACACCAAATATAGTGCATATGACATTCGACTTCTAAGTGTGACCTTGACCTTGAACGGACGAGACTGGAAGTTGCGCTATGCACGTCGTCTCGATTTGGTGAACATTTGTGGCAAGTTATTTCAAAATCCCTCAAGCGGTTCAAGAGATATGGCGGAGACACGATTTGTGAGGGACAGATTTTGTTTTGTGACGGACAGAGATTCGGACATATATCCGAGCTAAAAACAATATGTCTCCCCAGTATGGGGGGCGGGGGAAACATAAAGCAATATGTCTCCCCAGTATGGGGCGAGACATAATTATTAGTGTATTTGATGCCCCTTCCTCCAGGCCACACCGATGACTTAGGAGGAAACTAATGTTTACAGTGTAATCACATCATCACCATCATGTTTCATTTGAGACATAATTATCAAATTATCAAAAAAACACAAAAAAAACAACAAAATGCCACCCCACCCACACACACAACCTCCCACCCTTGGCCCCTGGGCAGACGTCCGAGTTCTGACTAAACGGTCATTGATTTCGGACAAACAGATCATTATTTACATGGTATATATACAAACATATAGCCTATTATAGGTAAATTGATTTTGACATCGTGTTAAAAGGTTTACACAACTTATATTCAGCACAGATTTATCCCTATTTCAAGAATCAAGAATTAAATTAAGACATATATGAATGACGAAATAGTGCACATGTACCAATGGATGACGAAATAGTGCACATGTACCAATGAATGACGAAATAGTGCACATGTACCAATGAATGACGAAATAGTGCACATGTACCAATGAATGACGAAATAGTGCACATGTACCAATGGATGACGAAATAGTGCACATGTACCAATGGATGACGAAATAGTGCACATGTACCAATGGATGACGAAATAGTGCACATGTACCAATGGATGACGAAATAGTGCACATGTACCAATGGATGACGAAATAGTGCACATGTACCAATGAATGACGAAATAGTGCACATGTACCAATGAATGACGAAATAGTGCACATGTAATGAATGACGAAATAGTGCACATGTACCAATGGAAATAAAAGCATGCTCTGGTGTGAGAGCAAACTGGGTCAAACGTTAACAATATGAACATGAGCTAGTATTCCGTTACTTGAGTGCACGTATTATTTAAACTTACATTCAATTCAATACACTACTGACATACCTGAATATTGTGTAAATCCAGCAGCTGTCCTTCTTAACGACATTATCGGAGATACGTGTATTGCTCAATTACTATACTCTGAGTATACCGACACAATATAAATAAATTCGGGTGAACAACGAACCACTAGACAAAAATATACCTGAGTGACTGTACTATTTACAATTCTTCAGCTTGTGTATTACTTACATTTCTTCAGCTTGTGTATTATTTACATAAATGCAACGTGTACTAGTTCGATAATGCCACGAAATAGGCCTTTATTGGAGAGACGGAAAATACGTAGTTACTATTAATAGAGTGTGTGTTTCTATTTATAGAGATTATATCATAATAACAGTAAAGGCTGTTCAGTTTAAGTAGGGCCAGAATAAAGGCAGTAGTCAAGTACAAATACTTTAAATCTATGTAAGTGTATTTATTCAATCTATGTAAGTGTATTTATTAAATCTATTTAAGTGTATTTATTAACATGGGGTATACTATGTTGTGTACCTTATTACTGTGTTAACTATCTGATTTATCAACGTAATATATATATATCAACAACTTAAATAAAATGACTGAGTGTCTTCTTTTTTAAATTCTTTGAGATAAGAGTGCTGAGTTTGTTAGATAATAGTGATAAGTGTCCAAAAGCCAGATAAGAGTGCTGAGTTTGTTAGATAATAGTGATTAGTGTCCAAAAGACAGTTTTATTATGTTAAGTGAATTTTTCCTTTCTGCAAAACAGTGGAATAAAGGTAATTAAGATTTAAATATATGTCATCTTCTCCGTATATATTATGCGATGAAGACTATATTAAACAAGCATAATATAAATCATAAAAACAATATTAACATAACTTACAGGCAATATTTATTTATGGAATAATATATTATGTATACTTCACAATTATATATTGCGTTGCTAATGATACAGTACTTTTGTATTAAGTACATGTAACATGTACCTGCTGTCAACCTTGTATATATGTTTTGTATTATCATGGGTATATATATATTTATAAGGGTGAGAAAATACATACATCTACAAAAAACCTTTCCAAAAGCACTGGATCCCCGAGGTGATACGAACATGTTGGAATAAATTAATAGATGGGGAAAAAACCATTTTATACAGTGCTACAGTTTATAAAAACCCAAGCGCTTTCGACTTACGCCTTCATCAGGGGTACACAAACACGAACAGAACAAATACGAAACAAAAACACACTAAAATACACGGCAGTTTAAATAAAACTATTTAAAAAACAACTGATCGTTTGGCAGTGTTGCAGGGACTGCTTACTTTGAATAGACACCTTGGAGCCAAATGTGATACTAATAAAAGAACATATCTGGTTGGACGAGGGTAAAACTGTACGCTGACATTTAGTTATGAAGAGAGAGTAAAGTTGTGAAAAGGATAACACAAACCCTACCTCAAAACCTAAAACCTATAATCGATACTGCAGGATACAGTATAAAGCAACTCAAAAGTAATAAAAACAATGAATAAGGCTAAACAAATAAAATAAAATAAATGGAGATATTTTGATCAAGGGAAGTAACACAAGTACTAATAATAGAACATTGCTGGTAGGATGAAGGTAACATTGTACGCTGACGTTTATGATTAGTTATAAAGAGAGAGTGTGTGTGAGTGAATAGCCCTACCTCAATACCTAAGACATAGAATCGATACTGCAGGATAAAGTAAAAACAACTCCAAAGCTAATTAGAACTATGAATAAGGCTGAAATAATATATAAATGGAGAAAATTGGATCAAGGGAAGTAATAAAAACCAGAGTATGTATGTTTACATTTATATATTCTTTAAGATGTATCTAGTCCCCTTTGTTGATTCCTACTGGATGTTTTGTGTTAAGCGTCTTATCCAGTACGTTTCACGCAATTTACGTTCTGCGTCGGTCCAATTTTGATTGTGTTCAATGCATGTCAGAGACAAGTCGTCGAACGTGTGGCCTTCTGAACTGAAGTGTTCGGCCGCTCTCGACCTAGCAAACCTACGTAATTTACAATCGGAGCGATGGAGGTTGAATCGGAGGTTCAACGCCTGCTTCGTTTCACCGACATACTGTTTTTTTGCAAATCAAGCACGTCATTAAGTAGATGACGTTTGCTGATTTGCAGTTTGTGACACTTTTGATTGTGTTTTTGGCACCGAGTGAAGATAAGGAATAGTTTGCGGGAGACATGTATTTATAAGATGTATGGCAAGAGTCTGACTGTCCTGTGGTCTGAGTATTGGAGTCGGATTTCAACTTGGCCGCAACAAGGATGTCGCGGAGACTGTTAGGACTCCTGTACGCAATAATGGGTTTTCTAGACAGCATTTTGTTCAGACGTTCTGACTCATCTATGTGTGACCAGTGTTTATTAATAATCTGTTTCACATTGGGAAGGTCAGGATGGTATGTAAGCAAGAAAGGAAAAGTTTGCTCTGAACTGTTTTCTTCGACTGGTATTCAAGGAGTTCTTTTCTGTTGAGGTCCCGTGCTTTGTCTATTGCACTGACAATGTCTGTCTTGCAGTAACCTCGCCTTGTAAGGTGCTCCGAAAGTTCGCTTGCTCTGATTTCGAACATACTGTATAGTCTTGCACTTATATTTTCAAACACCAATACATTCGAAATCAGAGCAAGCGAACTTTCGGAGCACCTTACAAGGCGAGGTTACTCATTAACATTTAACATTTATTACAGATGAATATAGATATTACAGACTTCAATGAGAATATTGGAGAGGATCTCTATAAGCATTTTGCTTTCGTTCCAATCCATTTACCTTTTGTATGTATCAATTGTATAATGCGTTATCTTTGAAATAAAATATGTTTAAACCAATGAGAATACATTTGAGGTACGGAACTCATATAAAGGTATTCTTGGTACGGAATTCATATAAAGTTATTCTTCAGTGATACATAGAAAATAATAAATGGGTATTTTCATATCACACCCTATATCAGGCCTGATACACAATATCAGCCCGAGAGCTGATATGGGTCGAGGGCCTGATATAGGGTGTGATACTAAAATACACATTTTTTATTCTATTTATCATATACTTCAGCAATGACTTTGTTGAACTGTCAACTTCAGCTAACTTACTACCCTGTTTTCCAGGGAGAAAACAATAATGTTACTAATAGATGTAATTCCCCCCCGAAAATTGATTTAAAATGAATACCATTGAATTTGAAATTGTCTAATTCAGAAAATGAATGGTCACACGTGGTTATTTCATCCACGGATGGTTCTATATCATTGAGTTTATTATAAAATTGTTAAAATCTCTTTATGGTCCGTGTATTATGCCTTATTTATTTTCTTATTTTACTTCTGTCTATCTATCATCTCTTTTATTTAATCTTCTTAGCATTACTAGTCATTTCCGTTAAATTATGATCAAAGATAACAACGCACGTACACATGTAGATGTAGATGTTTAGCCAATAATCTGGCACGAAAACAGGATGGAATGCAGACGACAAACCACAACGCGTGACAATCGTAACTTATCGGCAATTTCCGTGTCACTCCGCTGAAAGAGTCAAAGAACATTCGGTTATTTCCGTGATATGACATTTTCTTACCCTTTATTTCACGCGAGTGATAAAGCTTTATTTGCCGGTAACTAAATCCTGATAGATATGACCAGCTAGGTCTATGTCGTATCGTACATTCAAAAACAACGTATTCATAGGGAGGTAAGTGATAAAACACTATACAATACAAAAAGCAGTTAAATGAAATTACTGCAAATCTTCCTATAGACCTTAGCCATTTCAGTTGTTTGGTTTTTCCACAATGACTCATAATAACCTAGAAAAAAAGTGTTCTCCAGTGTTCTTCATTTACACTGTCCCGTATTATTGAGATGACAATAGGGCATGAGTGAGGTTTGGTGCATCCTAGCACCTGGTTTAAATCCCCCGGCCTTTTCGTCCCTTCCAAGGCGGAAGTCATATTGGAATCCGTTTGTGGTTGTGATTCACATGCCTGTATCGCATTGGGGTTGTAGTTTGTTTCGGTGCGTGTTTTTAGTTGGCTGTTTTCTGTGAGGGCTGCATCTCCATTTCATGATACCTATCTTATATTCATATATACATGATCAGTTATATGTTATACTTATATACATGCTGCATCGTTTGTTACAGATATAATAACCGGGCGGTAATAACTTTATTTACGCTGTGCCCTTCTACTGGGATGACAATAGGGTAATACTGAGGTTTGGTGCACCACAGAATTTGATTTAAACACCCCAGCGTCCCTTTTTTCCACCGACAGTTCCAAGGCGGTAGCCTTATTGTCAACCCCTTTATGTTTGTGATGTAATATCTTGCCTTTTATTTATATTTGTAATTATTGTTTGTTTTTATGCATGCTTTTGGTTGACTGTGTTATTTGAATGTTATTTCCTGTTCGACCTTTGTATCTACTTTTTCAGATAAATATAGCGTTGATATATTGAAGGCATATATTACAACATCGGAGCATTATTTAGATAAGTAAATTCACAGGTTCGCATTATCAAACACACACAATAAGTATGGCAAAAGTAGGTCTGATATATGGAACTTTTATTTTAGCTAACAACCAAACCAGTTTGATTTATCAAACGCATATATTTAGTAAGGTATTGAAAGTTGCGGTATACATGCTTGATACTAAAACTTAAACTAATACATTATAAGATTTGTATTTGAAGCTTATATCTTTACAATACTCATTTATTTAATGTTTAAAAATCAAATATAAATGTTTCGTTTTCAAACACATTTATCTAGATATTGAATGCATTTTATTTATATTGAACATAGTCAGGCATCTACTGCCATTCTAGAGCTCTGCATATTTTGCATATGGCATTAGCTTTATGGCCCTGTATCAAGCGTGTTCACATGATGCCACACTCTATCCTATATATATGCACCACTTGTGGCAATATTTAGAAATCCTATGAGGGCTGAAAAGTTCGTAGACACGTATTTGTTCTATTGTTTATACAGCAACAGCTTAGCAACAGCGCACTATTTTTTCTGTATTTGCGTTCCGGCTAACAAAATGTCAAGACTTTGAACATACCGAAGCTTGATATAGTCACGAAGCGGGATCCCGAAGAATGACGGGATTGGCAGAGTTTTAACCATTGGATCTCTGCAAATGGCGACGAAAGACAAGTAGTCAACGTCAGTAAGCGACACTATTCAGACCGTCTATTGACAGTACGTTGAATAGCTGGCAAGCTAACTACGCACACAATATTGAAAGAAACGTTGGAAATGAATCATGTATGTGCGCATTGGGCCAATCAAAACGACTGAATAATTACAACGGACGAAACCTGGCTTAATCACCATGACCCTGAAACAAAACCACATACTGTATGGGAACACAACGATTCTCCACCGCCACAGAAGGCCATAGTTTTCCAGTCCGTTGCAAACATATGTTTATAAATTCCGCATTTCCAATAAAGTCAGAGTTCAAAGGCATTAGGTTTATTGATTATAATGAACTTCAACATGCCACTTTGAACATAATAGAACAAGCAGAAATACAGTGGTATGCTGATTTAGACATAGAGATTATTTAACTGCTGGATCGATTATAGGGAAATCCGTCACGAGATGGAAGACGTGTGATTCTTTTCACAAACGAGCGGATGCGAGTGACTGAAAGAAAAAAACAAAAACAAGCCTACCATAGAGTGAAGGATTTCCCTATAATCAAACCCCAGCAGTTAAATAATCTATTTATTACTTTTCAAATCCGTTTATTATGTGATTTTAACAGAAATTACTTGCTTTATTGAACGTTATTGGCGGATGACTTCGACGTCACCAACACTTTATTGATGTTTCACTGAAAAATCCCATTATTTCACACATAAAAATGTAATAAACTATATTGAATGAAGTGAACGAATACTTTGAATACGAGTAAAAACAACATTAAACGGTCACAGTGAAAACTGAAATCGCGATTCCCTGGACGAAACAAAAACATTCACACTAGCGTTCGGCTGTAAAAAGTCTCCCCGTGCTGCGATTCAGTAGTTTTATTTTTACTGTTCCTTTGGGACCCATGAGCCCAATCAATATATGTGGCTTTGAAGTAGAATACCGCTGAAGCCGGTGCTAGGGGGCTTGAGATGTGTAGCTTCTTACATTACCTCTTATGAACAGCAAGTAATAACACTATTGAATATTTGTATCGGGGCGACATTGAACAGCCTCCATACAGCACTAAAAAAACGCCAGTGTGAATCAATAGATATAAGTTCGACCTCACTTCATGTTACGTTTTAGACTGCTTCGCCTATGCACACATGGTATTTGTAATTATAATGCAAAAGATGATATACTGTGAAGATTTATTTATTTGATTTGTTTTATAAAAAGAATATACACTATAAATGATAGAGTTTGCCATTTAAAACACGGAGTTGGCTTACAGTATCAATATGTCTTCGAACTTTTCGTACAGCGCTCTCGTATCTTAACGTGTACGCTTGTCCTGCTCGTGACAATATTACGCGAATAATATATGTCCGAATGACTGTTTGTCTTCACATATCGCTTGATTTCTCACCGCCTGTTTCTCTCCTTTCGAACCTCACCACAACGGGTTTAGCGGGTCTGGAAAGAGCTGTCGCGGCAACTGGCATTGGAATCTAGAAGAAAAAAAATCCATATATATATATATATATATTCTGTGTACATGCACGGAGTACAGGATGACAGTGGTTACCCCACCCCCTCCTCTCACCCCACATACACATAAGCACAGGCCATACATATTTGTTCATTCTGTGCCATACATTCCCTCTCTCCCTTTACTAGCTATTTATGAGGAGAAGAACCTAGCATTTGGCCAGTATAGAGCATTGACAATTTATGAAGAATCACTATTTGTGTTGTGTATGTGTTTGTGTTGTGTATGTTTGTGTTGTGTATGCTTGTGTTATGTATGTTGTGTTGTGTATGTTTGTGTTGTGTATGTTTGTATGCTTGTGTTGTGTATGTTTGTGTTGTGTATGTTTCTGTCCTGTTCTCTGACTATTTAATTTGCTCATTTGATTTAGTGTGTGGTACAGTGTGTTACAGTGTGTTACAGTGTGGTACGGAGTTGTATAGTGTGGTACGGTTTGGTACAGTGTGGTACAGTGGGGTACAGTGTGGTACGGTGCGGTACAGTGTGGTACGGTGTGGTTCAGTGTGGTACAGTGGGGTACAGTGTGGTACGGTGTGGTACAGTGGGGTACAGTGTGGTACGGTGGGGTACAGTGTGGTACAGTGTGGAACAGTGTGGTTCAGTGTGCTACAGTGGGTTACAGTGTGGTACGGTGTGGTACGGTGTGGTACAGTGTGGTACAGTGTGGTTCAGTGTGGTACAGTGTGGTACGGTCGGGTACAGTGTGGTACAGTGTGGTACAGTGAGGTACAGTGTGGTTCAGTGTGCTACAGTGGGGTACAGTGTAGTACGATGTGGTACGGTGTGGTACGGTGTGTTACGGTGTGGTGCAGTGTGGTACTGTGTGGTACAGTGTGGTACGGTTTGGTACAGTGGGTTACAGTGTGGTACAGTGTGGTACAGTGTGGTACAATGGGTACAGTGTGGTACATTGTGCTACAGTGTGGTTCAGTGTGGTATAGTGGGGTACAGGGTGGTACGGTGGTACGGTGTGGTACAGTGTGGTACAGTGTGGTACAGTGTGGTACGTTGTGGAACAGTGTGGTACGGTGTGGTACGGTGTTGTACGGTGTGGTACGGTGTGGTACAGTGTGATACAGTGTGGTACTATGCGGTACAGTGTTGTACAGTGTGGTACAGTGTGGTGCAGTGTGGTACATTGCAGCAATTGCGTTTGGTGCTGTGGTGTCTACATCATCGTCTCCATATAAGTACATTCCGTATAATCAATTGACAAAACAAACATAATTATAATGCACATTTCTACTTACTTGTAACCTGTAAAACATGGATGTTAACATATTTATTTAACAATCGTTATATAACGCCAAATAATGCATATTTTACACCACATTTAAGCCAACACGAAATTAGTCATCTTTGTGGCACTGTTTTAAAATGGTAAAAACGCAAGTGAAAAGCAATTCAAACTATTTTAATGCGAACAGTGTTACAACTAGTTGCCAACTAAACATTCACCAGAAACCTATACAGAACAGAAGACGCAAATGTGCATTATTTTATGAACAGAAGACGTGAGTTAAACTTAAAAAGAACTTTGAGAAGAGAATAAGTACATTTTACCTAAAGAATGATATGGAAGAAAATGACGAATGAAAGTGTTTATATGTACCTCAAGTTTGTCAGTTTTGAAAATACGGTACCGCTGTAATAAACTCACGGCCGTCATTTTCACTTCTAGCAGAGCCAGTCGTTGTCCAATACAGTTACGGGGACCTAGTCCAAAGGCCATGTAGGCAAAGTCGTTGATGTTGTTCTTGTTTTCAGGGGCAAACCTACAAGGTTTAAACAGAAACAGTTCAATGGTTCCAGTGCTCCAGATAAGCAATTGTTAGGGGTATTTCAACATTACAATTTGGGAAATCAGCATTGAATAAATAAAGAGTGAAATCAGCATTTAACATTTACCATTTAAGTACACAAATGCTATATTTATAAGTGAACAACAACACGACCATGAAAATTACTCTTCAAAAGTTAAAAAATCAGCACTGCCGATTTACTTTGCCTTTGACGGTAATTGAAATGTTTGTTAGACTAATGCGGCGACTTGCCAAATTGTGTTAGAATTGTTCTTTGCAGTTTACATTTTGAATAGTTTACCAACTTTTCAAACCTAACTTTACCCGTTTTTGACATTCTCTCCATTTTCCTAACTTCCTGCGTCTTTCTATCCGCCCTTCAATATTTGGCTAAATATTTAAATTATTTACCTCTCTGGGTCAAACATGTTAGGGTTTGGCCAATACTCCGGCATGAAATGCAGGGCGCTCGCACAAAATGTACAATCCGTCCCCTTCTCTATCTTTACACCACACACCTCAATATCTTCCTTAGCCACTCGGTTTATTCTGTAATGCAATGATAGAACGGGTATTTTCCAGGTCTTATTTAATGCTATTTAAACCAATTGTTTTTGTTAATCATGTCAATAGAGGATATTTGGTTTGTTTGTCGTTAAATTATTTTGACCAAGACGCATTTTCCTTTTTGATTCCGCGAAAACAAAAATGGTTGTTGGCAGCCACCTTGGAAGTCCGATCAGACTGAATTACATTTGTACCACACTCATGTATATGCCATACCAATTATACTACTCAAAATTTGCTAAGGATCACTTTTGCTGTCTTCATTTCTTGCTGAAATAAATAGCATTATTGCTATTTTACATGAAATTATTTAGGGGCAGTGTATGGTCATGTGATCTCATGACTTGATTCAAATTGTGGACTTGTTGAAGTATCAATGAAATTAATATCGTTATTGTGAATTAATTTCTAATAAAATTATATGGAAGAATAAAAGTGATCCTTAGCACATTTTGAGTAGTATATTTTAGAAATTATATTAATTATCACATTTAATTTACATCATTGATGTAACATATGGATGGATCTGATGATAAGAATCGTTCATGGGTATCCGGTAAAGACAGGAAATTCCAACCCGAAGTATAACTGTTTTTATCCTAACCGAGGCTGTACCGAGGTTCCGATTAAAACAGTTATTCCGAGTGTTGGAATTTCCTGATCTGAACCGGATACCCATGATTGATTCTTTTTCTTGCATAACTTTTACAGTTAGCAGTGAGACAGTAGCCGAATGGTTAACGATGTCGCGTTGTAAACCTTCGCCTCTCACCGCTGGGGGTTCGAATCCCACTGGGAGCTCGTCTTGTAAGGGAGGAAGTGTCGATTCTTACGGATGGCGGGAGGTGTACAGTACTGGTTCTACACAGGAAAGGTGGGTGGTCTGCCTCCACCACAAAAAATCGACCGTCATATATAACCTTGCATGAGTTGAAAATGACGTAAAACGCCATACAAAAAAAACAACATTAGAGCATTGACGTCGCCAACTACTAACGTTTTGCATGTTTATTTAACAATGACGTATTACAACCGTCATTGTTGATATTAGCTCGTGACTTTTGTCTTACCCCATGTGTAAGATGAGGTATTTTCACGGCAAGTGGCGTATGGTCCCCGTTTTTAACAAAATTTTGCCCTAAACGAGAAAACAATGGGCGAAATAAACAAAATGGAATTTAGTTGGGAGCAGAGGTTATGAATCACAGGTAACCTTCAAAAGTTTGAATTAAACGGCAAGTCGAAGAGAACAAGTCAAACCAAAAGAAAACACGTTCAAAACAATCAGCTATTACAGGGGGAAATAGATGCAATGTATGCGACACCCCACACATGAAATGGTTGACATTATGTGTAATGGTAACGTGCAGTGGCGAAAGAACAAAAACGCTGGGATTTAAACCAGGTTTTAAGCTTTTGCTTAAACAACTTCTCATCCTAAACCGCTTGGACAATTTTTACCAAATTACACATGGATGATACTGAGGTCAGTGCCTTCCAAATTGTCACAAATTAGGTCAATGCGACATCCAGGATGGCCGCCAGTACCATATATGGTCAAAACCTTAAAATATTTTCTCAAGAACCGCTGAACAGATTTTGAGTTTTTATTTATAAGTGATCGCCAACTCATAGACTAGGCAAATTATACAAACGAAGTTCCTAGTGTCAAAAATGGCTGTGCCCCGGGGTTCCAAAGTTTGTATATGGAGATTTTACATGTTTTACATAGACTTATATAGGGAATTTAAAAAAATATTTTTCCCTAAAAGCACAAGACATAGATCTCTCGTATATTGTATGTATCATTAGCTTATGGTCTTTTACCAAGCTTGTTCAAATGGTGACCATGGGCTCAAATCTTTCCCCGCCCCGGGCGTCACAGTTTTACATAGAATTATACAGGAAAATCTTTAAAGAAATCTTATTGTCCAAAACAGCTTGGTCACTTTTGACTAAATTTCACATGGAGGAGCCTTAGGTCAATGATTCTCAAATTTGTTAAAATTAAGGCAACGTCACTTCCAAAATGTGGGGGAGAAACTGCATGGCCAATTTTGACCAAATTTCACGCGGATGATTCTGAGGTCAATGTTTTCAGAATTATTCAAATTAGATCAATGCATTACCCTTGATGGCCGCCATTACCATGTATGGTCAGAACCTTAAAATATCTTCTTCTTGTGATCCACTGAATAGATTTCGACAGGTTTGCTTATATATATATGATCGCCAACTCTTATACTATAAAAGCTGTACAAATGAAATTCCTATTGTTTAGGGCGCTTGTCTGAGCCAAAGGTTTTTTGGACTGTTAAGAAAAAATTCAACTAGTACCCAAATAAAATGTATATCACTGAAACAGACATTTTTAGTGGTAAATCAAAATATTTTACATTTCCAAATCGGTTGAGAAATAAAGAATTCACATGCAAAAGTTGTTTTTGATAGGGCCTTTTCGATGAAAAATTCTGCTGCGTCAAACATTTGAAAAATATATTGTTTTAGAAATTATATTCAAAAATGATTTTAATGAGTTGAATAAATGTAAATGAAAACACTCTGAAAGTTTTATGGCAAAATATGAATGCTAACTGAAGCTATTAGAGATTATTTGATTTTCTGCTGTCCTGCCAACAAGGAATTTACATGGGAAAAGCCCCATCAAAAAATCATTTTGGCTGTAAATTATTTATTTCTCAACCGATTTTCAAAAGTAAAGTAGTTTTATTTACCACTAAAAATGCCAGTTTTAATGATATATAACTGACGTACATATTATTTAAATTGCTCAAGCTACTGCTGAAAAACCTTTGGCTGAAACAAGCGCCCAAAACAATAGGGTAAAAAATGGCTGCGCCCCTCAGGTGAGCGACTCAGGACCATTTGGACCTCTTGTTTAATATCACTTATACATGGTCATTTTTGTGTTTTACTTATATTGCCTTTCATTGCTTCCTAGTTTGTTTGGATAGGCAGTTCGAACTACGTATGAAATAATAAAATGTGTTCATGGGACACAACTGAAGGATATCCTTAACATCATATTACTCGATTACCTAGCAATCCCGGGACACAACTGAAGGATATCCTTAACATCATATTACTCGATTACCTAGCAATCCCGGGACACAACTGAAGGATATCCTTAACATCATATTACTCGATTACCTAGCAATCACGGGACACAACTGAAGGATATTCTTAACATCATATTACTCGATTACCTAGCAATCCCGGGACACAACTGAAGGCTATCCTTAACATCATATTACTCGATTACCTGGCAATCACGGGACACAGCTGAAGGATATCCTTAACATCATATTACTCGATTACCTGGCAATCCCGGGACACAACTGAAGGATATCCTTAACATCATATTACTCGATTACCTAGCAATCCCGGGACACAACTGAAGGATATCCTTAACATCATATTACTCGATTACCTGGCAATCACGGGACACAGCTGAAGGATATCCTTAACATCATATTACTCGATTACCTGGCAATCACGGGACACAACTGAAGGATATCCTTAACATCATATTACTCGATTACCTGGCAATCACGGGACACAGCTGAAGGATATCCTTAACATCATATTACTCGATTACCTGGCAATCACGGGACACAGCTGAAGGATATCCTTAACATCATATTACTCGATTACCTGGCAATCACGGGACACAACTGAAGGATATCCTTAACATCATATTACTCGATTACCTGGCAATCACGGGATGCATTCGCAGCGTCTCACTCACAAACATATCCAGATATCTCAGTTTGAACACACTGTCATATGTTGGTAAATTCTGAAAGAGAAATAAAATAAATGTCAGATGTGCAATAACTACGTTTTAAATTAGTTCACAAGAGTTCGATTTCACTAAAACACTCCTATAAAATTAAATATGAAAGTCGAACAGGAAATGCAGCTTTGACAGGACACAGTAAATCCCAAAAACACGCAAAAAGACAAACATGAATGGCAATGTTAATAAAGAATACAGGCATATATCGTCACAAACTCAAACACAAAAGGGCTACCGCCTTGGAACGGTCAGTGGCAAGAAAGAACGTTGGGGTTTAAACCAATTTCTAGGGTGCACCAAACCTCACACTTACCTAAAAACATCATCCAGTTCAAGTAAATGGGTGTAACTAAAATCACTTGAAATCGTTTGTCATACTGCTAAAGCCGGTGTCAGGTTAGGTGTTACTAAAATCCCTAGTATTACTTACTGGTCATTCAGTAGTGCTATTACTTACTGGTACTTCAGTAGTGCTAATAATTACTCGTCATTCTGTATAGCTATTACTTACAGGTCATTCAGTAGTGCTATTACTTACTGGTACTTCAGTAGTGCTATTATTTACTGGTACTTCAGTAGTGCTATTACTTACTGGTACTTCAGTAGTGCTATTACTTACTCTTCATGCAGTAGTGTTATTACTTACTGGTACTTCAGTAGTGCTATTACTTACTGGTCATTCAGTAGTGCTATTACTTACTGGTCATTCAGTAGTGCTGTTCCTTACTCGTCATTCAGTAGTGTTATAACTTACTGGTACTTCAGTAGTGCTATCAATTACTGGTCATTCAGTAGTGCTATTACTTACTGGTCATTCAGTAGTGCTATTAATTACTGGTACTTCAGTAGTGCTATTACTTACCCGTCATTCAGTAGTGATATTACCTTCTGGTCATTCAGTAGTGCTATTACTTACTGGTCATTCAGTAGTGCTATTATTTACTGGTACTTCAGAAGTGCTATTACTTACTGGTACTTCAGAAGTGCTATTACTTACCCATAATTCAGTAGTGCTATTACTTACCCGTCATTCAGTAGTGCTATTACTTACCCGTCATTGAGTAGTGCTATTACTTACTGGTCAATCAGTAGTGCTATTACTTACTCGTCATTCAGTAGTGTTATTACTTATTGGTACTTCAGTATTGCTATTACTTACTGGTCATTCAGTAGTGCTATTACCAGACCAAGATTGGAGAGGCAGAAGGGAATATTAAGAAGTTATATGCTGTAACATCAGATTTACTGGGAAGGTCGATAGACAATCCGCTCCCATTACACACAAGTGCAGTATCTTTGGCAAATGACTTCCTGCGATATTTTGCCGATAAAATAATCAAGTTGAGAAATGATCTTGACTATATACCAATTGAAACACCCAGCAATGGTAATTCGTCCTGCTCGAATCCACCTGTGATTATGAATACATTTACTGCGTTCAAACCACTCTCCGAACATGATATTTTGAAACTTGTATATGCATCAAAATCTACACCATGTGAACTTGATGTGATTCCAACTATACAATTAAAGGAGCATTTTTCACAACTTGCTCCCATTGTGACGGAAATTGTAAATCGATCACTGCTATCTGGTGTGTTCCCTGAGAAGTGGAAAAGTGCCGTGATTAAACCGTTGTTGAAGAAGAAAGGTCTCCCGCTGGAACTACAGAACTACCGTCCGGTGTCAAATTTAATATTCCTCTCCAAAATTCTTGAAAAAGCTGCATTAAACCAAATCAATAAACATATTGAAGCTAACAATCTCCTACCAGCTTACCAAAGTGCCTATAGAAAATACCACGGGGTTGAAACGGCAATAGTCAAAATGTATAATGATCTTTTGGAAACCATAGATAAAAGTCAAGTTACAATCGTGGTCATGATCGACTTGAGTGCAGCGTTCGATACCATTGATATCCCGATACTGATTCAAATCCTTCAAGATGAATTTGGTATTCAAAGCATTCCCTTGAAATGGATCGAATCTTATCTCACGAACAGAACAATGAAAGTCTTAGTTGAACAGTCAGCATCTGACACTGAGCCATTGAGGTTCAGTGTTCCCCAGGGTTCTTGTGCCGGACCGGTGATCTTTACCCTATATATATCGGCTCTCAACCGAGTGGTGCAGAAATATCCAGCCGATCTCTATGGATACGCGGATGACCACAAGATTGCGTTCAGAATTCAAGCGGGTAATTCTCAAAATGAGACTACTGTTTTCCAACAACTTGACAGTTGCCTCAATGACATCATAAAATGGATGACAACCTTCAAACTGAAAATGAATCAGTCTAAAACTGAAATAATTATATATGGAACCAGACAACAGTTAGCGAAATTGAACATCACAAGTGTAAACGTTGGTGGGTGCGATGCGTCGATCATGTCAGAGACCTGGGTGTAATCATGACCAATACACTCAACTTTGACCATCACATCCAGAAAAAGTGTCAGATCGCTCATGTGCAGTTACGAAATCTTAGAGCTATACGTAAACATCTCACACAAAAGTCAACTGAATCAATAGTGCATGGATTGGTTCATTCCCACATTGACTTCTGCAACGGTCTATTTACTGAAATTCCAGCCTACCAAATCAACAAACTACAGCGAGTCCAAAATCATGCCGCTAGAGTAGTTATGTATGCTTCCTATGAACAACCAAGCGCTGAACTTCTGAAACAATTACACTGGCTTCCAGTTGAAGCTAGAGTCATGTTCAAAGTCCTAGTTATAGTCTTCCGTGTCATCAATGGTACAGCTCCAGTATATCTGAGGGAAATGTTTGTACCTACTCGAAGACGGTACAGACTGCGATCACAAAGTGACACTAACTTCAGCATCCCTAGGCGGCGAACAAAACTAGCAGACAGATCTCTGGCCGTCGTTGGTCCCAAATGGTGGAACGATCTACCTAGTTATCTGAAAGCCATTCAGTCTGAAGCCAGCTTTAGGTCAAAACTGAAAACACATTTGTATAGTCAGTTTCATGAACAATGACTGTGCTCTTGTTAAATACAAAATATCTGCAATGATATAAAACAGCATTGATATATATATATATAGGTCTAAATCTTAAGTTCTAGAATCCTGTTTATATTTTGAATGTATATGTTTTATGTGTGTATATAATTATGTAGTATCATATACATGTACATGTGTAAAATGTTTATTCTTTTTAACTAAATGTGTGTTATGTAATTGTGAAGCGCATTAGAATATTTTATAATTTTTGCGCTATATAAATGCCATGTATTTGTATTTTTATTACTTACTGGTCATTCAGGAGTGATATTACTTACTCGTCATTCTGTATTGCTATTACTTACTCGTCATTCAGTAGTGCTATTACTTACTCGTCATTCAGTAGTGCTATTACTCGCCATTCAGTAGTGCTATTACCTACTGGTATTTCAGTAGTGCTATTACTTACTCTTACTTCAGTAGTGCTATTACTTACTGGTCATTCATTAGTTCTATTACTTACTGGTCATTCAGTAGTGCTATTACTTACTGGTCATTCAGTAGTGCTATTACTTACTGGTCATTCAGTAGTGTTATTACTTACTGGTCATTCAGTAGTGCTATTAATTACTGGTCATTCAGTAGTGTTATTACTTACTGGTACTTCATTATTGCAATTACTTACTCGTCATTCAGTAGTGCTATTACTTACTGGTCATTCAATAGTGCTATCTTTTACTTACTGGTTCTTCAGTATTGCTATTACTTACTGGTCATTCAGTAGTATTATTACTTACTGGTACTTCAGTAGTGCTATTACTTACTGGTCATTCAGGAGTGATATTACTCGTCATTCTGTATTTCTATTACTTACTCGTCATTCAGTAGTGCTATTACTTACTCATCATCCAGTAGTGCTATTTCTTACTGGTCATTCAGTAGTGCTATTACTCACTGGTCATTCAGTAGTGTTATTACTTACTGGTACTTCATTATTGCAATTACTTACTCGTCATTCAGTAATGCTATTACTTACTGGTCATTCAATAGTGCTATCTATTACTCACTGGTACTTCAGTATTGCTATTACTTACTGGTCATTCAGTAGTATTATTACTTACTGGTACTTCAGTAGTGCTATTACTTACTGGTCATTCAGTAGTGCTATTACTTACTGGTCATTCAGTAGTGCTATTACTTACTGGTCATTCAATAGTGCTATTACTTACTGGCCATTCAATAGTGCTATTACTTACTGGTCATTCAGTAGTGTTATTACTTACTGGTACTTCAGTAGTGCTATTACTTACTTGTCATCCAGTAGTGCTATTACTTACTGGTCATTCAGTAGTGCTATTACTTACTGGTCATTCAGTATTGTTATTACTTACTGGTACTTCAGTACTGCTATTAATTACTCGTCATTCAGTACTGCTATTACTTACTGGTCATTCAGTAGTGCTATTACTTACTGGTCATTCAATAGTGCTATTACTTACTGGTCATTCAGTAGTGCTATTACTTACTGGTCATTCAATAGTGCTATTACTTACTGGTACTTCAGTATTGCTATTACTTACTGGTACTTCAGTAGTGCTATTACTTAATGGCCATTCAGTAGTGCTATTACTTACTAGTCATTCAGTAGTGCTATTACTTACTGGTACTTCAGTAGTGCTATTACTTACCCGTCATTCAGTAGTGCTATTACTTACCCGTCATTCAGTAGCACTATTACTTACTGGTCATTCAGTAGTGCTATTACTTACTCGTCATTAAGTAGTGCTATTACTTACTGGTCATTCAGTAGTGATATTACTTACTCGACATTCTGTATTGCTATTACTTACTTGTCATTCAGTAGTGTTATTACTTACTGGTACTTCAGTATTGCTATTACTTACTGGTCATTCAGTAGTGCTATTACTTACTGGTCATTCAGGAGTGATATTACTTACTGGTCATTCAGTAGTGCTATTACTTACTGGTCATTCAATAGTGCTATTACTTACTGGTACTTCAGTATTGCTATTACTTACTGGTCATTCAGTAGTGTTATTACTTACTGGTACTTCAGTAGTGCTATTACTTAATGGTCATTCAGTAGTGCTATTACTTACTCGTCATTCAGTAGTGCTATTACTTACTGGTACTTCAGTAGTGCTATTACTTACCCGTCATTCAGTAGTGCTATTACTTACCCGTCATTCAGTAGTACTATTACTTACTGGTCATTCAGTAGTGCTATTACTTACTGGTCATTCAGTAGTGCTATTACTTACTGGTCATTCAGTAGTGATATTACTTACTCGTTATTCTGTATTGCTATTACTCGTCATTCAGTAGTGCTATTACTTACTCGTCATTCAGTAGTGCTATTACTTACTGGTCATTCAGTAGTGTTATTACTTACTGGTACTTCAGTAGTGCTATTACTTAATGGTCATTCAGTAGTGCTATTACTTACTGGTCATTCAGTAGTGCTATTACTTACCCGTCATTCAGTAGTACTATTACTTACTGGTCATTCAGTAGTGCTATTACTTACTCGTCATTCAGTAGTGCTATTACTTACTGGTCATTCAGTAGTGATATTACTTTCTCGTCATTCAGTAGTGCTATTACTCGTCATTCTGTATTGCTATTACTTACTGGTACTTCAGTAGTGCTATTACTTACTCGTCATTCAGTAGTGCTATTACTTACTGGTCATTCTGTAGTGCTATTACTTACTGGTCATTCAGTAGTGTTATTACTTACTCGACATTCTGTATTGCTATTACTTACTCGTCATTCAGTAGTGCTATTACTTACTGGTCATTCAATATTGCTATTACATACTGGTCATTCAGTAGTGCTATTACTTACTGGTCATTCAGTAATGTTATTACTTACTGGTACTTCAATATTGCTATTACTTACTGGTCATTCAGTAGTGCTATTACTTACTGGTCATTCAGGAGTGATATTACTTACTGGTCATTCTGTATTGCTATTACTTACTCGTCATTCTGTAGTGCTATTACTTACTCGTCATTCAGTAGTGCTATTACTCGTCATTCTGTAGTGCTATTACTTACTCGTCATTCAGTAGTGCTATTACTGACTCGTCATTCAGTAGTTCTAGTACTTACTGGTCATTCTGTATTGCTATTACTTACTCGTCATTCTGTAGTGCTATTACTTACTCGTCATTCAGTAGTGCTATTACTCGTCATTCTGTAGTGCTATTACTTACTCGTCATTCAGTAGTGCTATTACTGACTCGTCATTCAGTAGTTCTAGTACTTACTCGTTATTCAGTAGTGCTATTACTTACTCGTCATTCAGTAGTTCTGTTACTTACTCGTCATTCAGTAGAGATATTACTTACTGGTACTTCAGTAGTGCTGTTACTTACTGGTCATTCAGTAGTTCTATTACTTACTGGTACTTCAGTAGTGCTATTGAATGACGAGTAAGTAATAGCATTACTGAATGACGAGTAAGTAATAGCACTACTGAAGTACTAGTAAGTAATAGCAGTACTGAATGACGAATAAGTAATAGCACTACTGAAGTTCCAGTAAGTAATAACACTACTGAATTACCAGTAAGTAATAGAACTACTGAAATAACAGTAAGGAAGTGCTATTAATTACTCGTCATTCAGTAGTGCTATTACTTACTCGTCATTCAGTAGAGATATTAATTACTGGTCATTCAGTGGTGCTATCACTTACTCGTCATTCAGTAGTGATATTACTTACTGGACATTTAGGATCGTCAAGCATCATGTACAAGGACAAATAAAACGCAGTGTATTTGCCATCACAAACGTAAAAGGATTGAGAAATGCTCGTATTGAAAACAATCAACAGCTACAGGTTTAACAACATATAGGATACCACACGCATAGTCGCTGGTCATGGAATGGTATGAAAATACCGCATTGAAGGTTCCATGTTCACCGGGGCTAGATATGTGAACGGTAGGAAGCACCTTTCATTACCGTTCATGAACAGTCTCAATCAAACCGAGACTGCAATATATTTAATATTTATCGTTTTCGGAGATTTTCAAATTTCTCCTTTCATACCCTTTTTAGGGTTATTACGTCGTTTATACTAACATCTCCGATTTTTTTGTCGATTTCCTTGATCAGTGTTTCCTGACATTCCGGGTGTGTGACCAGTCTGTATATCAGCCATGTTATGGTTGCTGACGTCGTATCATATCCCACTATCATAAACACCAGGGAGTTGATCAACACTTCTTCATCCGTCAATCCTAATGGTGTATGTATGCATATATTTTATATCTCAGCACAAAATGAAGTTGTATACAAATATGCACCCATTTGATATCTCCACATAAGACAACATTGTATTTATGCACCCATTTGATATCTCAACGTAAAACCATTTATCATTTGATATCTCAACTTAAAATAATAAGGGCTATTGCTGCTCTGTGGCATTATCAAAATACATTTCGATTGCTGCCATATGGCCGTCAGCGAATCCTTCAATTCAGTGAAATCAAATTTAATGACAATTAGCAATGTTATAATTAGTAAATTTCAATGTAATACTGACCACTGTTTCCAAGGGTCGGGATTACAGCATGAAAATTAAAGCCTGTTGGGGCTTATTGATGGTGCATCATGCCTAGTTCGGTCGTGCACATTATTGTAAACATTACAAAAGAAATAACGTTCAAGTGAATAAATGAAGAAACATTTTACATTAGCATTAGAGTTTTGAATAAACAATTTATTAAAGCCCTTTGAGGCTTCACTAAGGCTTTTGTTTGAGCCTTTTGGGGCTTCATCTCTTGTTTAAGCCTATTGAGGCTTATTTAAGGGTATCAGGCTTATGGGTCATGCCCTCTTTTATTTTACAGTTTTAGGGCTGCCATTTAATATGTATGTGTTGCCGGCAGCCCGCTATTTGGAGCCGCGCCCAATATTTGCAATACAATTTAATAAATGATAATATTTTCTTATGTGTTTGTCCGTTGGTGCCTTCCCAATAACGTTGCATATATGCACCTATCTGATATCGCAACAGAACATTGCGTTGCACATAAGCACCTATTTGATATCTCATCAGAGCATTGTGTTTTATCGTTAGCTCTAAAGTAACGTTAACACCGTTTGATATCTCAACATAAAACGATGTAGTATGTAGCTAATTTCAATTTGACGGACGTAAATGATGCTTGCTCTAACACAATTTGATTGCAGGATAAGAAATGTGGCACACTGATAACAGTAGGCACACGAGTCAACCAGAAAATGTAGCTCACTGATAACAGTAGATACACAAGTCAACCAGGAAATGTAGCTCACTGATAACAGTAGGTACACAAGTCAACCAGGAAATGTAGCTCACTGGTAACAGTAGGTACACAAGTCAACCAGGAAATGTAGCTCACTGATAACAGTAGGTACACACGTCAACCAGGAAAGGTAGCACACTGATAACAGTAGGTACACAAGTCAACCAGGAAATGTAGCACACTGATAACAGTAGGTACACAAGTCAATCAGGAAATGTAGCTCACAGATAACAGTAGGTACACAAGTCAACCAGGAAATGTAGCTCACAGAAAACAGTAGGTACACAAGTCAATCAGGAAATGTAGCACACTGATAACAGTAGGTACAAAAGTCAATCAGGAAATGTAGCTTACTGATAACAGTAGGTACACAAGTCAACCAGGAAATGTAGCTCACTGATAACCGTAGGTACACACGTCAACCAGGAAATGTAGCACACAGATAACAGTAGGTACACAAGTCAACCAGGAAATGTAGCACACTGATAACAGTAAGTACACAGGTCAATCAGGAAATGTAGCACACTGATAACAGTAGGTCCACAAGTCAACCAGGACATGTAGCTCACTGATAACAGTAGGTACACAAGTCAACCAGGAAATGTAGCTCACTGATAACAGTAGGTACACAAGTCAATCAGGAAATGTAGCTCACTGATAACAGTAGGTACACAAGTTAACCAGGAAATGTAGCTAACTGATAACAGTAGGTACACAAGTCAACCAGGAAATGTAGCACACTGATAACAGTAGGTACACAAGTCAACCAGGAAATGTAGCTCACTGATAACAGTAGGTACACAAGTCAACCAGGAAATGTAGCTCACTGATAACAGTAAGTACACAAGTCAATCAGGAAATGCAGCACACTGATAACAGTAGGTACACAAGTCAACCAGGAAATGTAGCTCACTGATAACAGTAGGTACATACGTCAACCAGGAAATGTAGCACGCTGATAACAGTAGATACACAAGTCAATCAGGAAATGTAGCTCACTGATAACAGTAGGTACACACGTCAACCAGGAAATGTAGCACACGGATAACAGTAGGTACACAAGTCAATCAGGAAATGTAGCACACTGATAACAGTAGGTACACAAGTCAATCAGGAAATGTAGCTCAATGATAACAGTAGGTACACAAGTCAATCAGGAAATGTAGCACACTGATAACAGTAGGTACACAAGTCAACCAGGAAATGTAGCTCACTGATAACAGTAAGTACACAAGTCAACCAGGAAATGTAGCTCACTGATAACAGTAGGTACACAAGTCAATCAGGAAATGTAGCACACTGATAACAGTAGGTACACAAGTCAACCAGGAAATGTAGCACACTGATCACAGTAGGTACACAAGTCAACCAGGAAATGTAGCTCACTGATAACAGTAGGTACACAAGTCAATCAGGAAATGTAGCTCACTGATAACAGTAGGTACACACGTCAACCAGGAAATGTAGCTCACTGATAACAGTAGGCACACAAGTCAACCAGGAAATGTAGCTCACTGATAGCAGTAGGTACACAAGTCAACCAGGAAATGTAGCACGCTGATAACAGTAGATACACAAGTCGATCAGGAAATGTAGCTCACTGATAACAGTAGGTACACACGTCAACCAGGAAATGTAGCACACTGATAACAGTAGGCACACACGTCAACCAGAAAATGTAGCACACTGATAACAGTAGGTACACAAGTCAACCAGGAAATGTAGCACACTGATAACAGTAGGTACACACGTCAACCAGGAAATGTAGCTTACTGATAACAGTAGGTACACAAGTCAACCAGGAAATGTAGCTCACTGATAACAGTTAGTACACAAGTCAATAAGGAAATGTAGCACACTGATAACAGTAGGTACACAAGTCAACCAGGAAATGTAGCACACTGATAACAGTAGGTACACAAGTCAATCAGAAAATGTAGCACACTGATAACAGTAGGTACACAAGTCAATCAGGAAATGTAGCTCACTGATAACAGTAGGTACACAAGTTAACCAGGAAATGTAGCTCACTGATAACAGTAGGTACACAAGTCAACCAGGAAATGTAGCACACTGATAACAGTAGGTACACAAGTCAACCAGGAAATGTAGCTCACTGATAACAGTAGGTACACAAGTCAACCAGGAAATGTAGCTCACTGATAACAGTAAGTACACAAGTCAATCAGGAAATGCAGCACACTGATAACAGTAGGTACACAATTCAACCAGGAAATGTAGCTCACTGATAACAGTAGGTACACAAGTCAACCAGGAAATGTAGCTCACTGATAACAGTAGGTACACACGTCAACCAGGAAATGTAGCACACAGATAACAGTAGGTACACAAGTCAACCAGGAAATGTAGCACACTGATAACAGTAAGTACACAGGTCAATCAGGAAATGTAGCACACTGATAACAGTAGGTCCACAAGTCAACCAGGACATGTAGCTCACTGATAACAGTAGGTACACAAGTCAACCAGGAAATGTAGCTCACTGATAACAGTAGGTACACAAGTCAATCAGGAAATGTAGCTCACTGATAACAGTAGGTACACAAGTTAACCAGGAAATGTAGCTCACTGATAACAGTAGGTACACAAGTCAACCAGGAAATGTAGCACACTGATAACAGTAGGTACACAAGTCAACCAGGAAATGTAGCTCACTGATAACAGTAGGTACACAAGTCAACCAGGAAATGTAGCTCACTGATAACAGTAAGTACACAAGTCAATCAGGAAATGCAGCACACTGATAACAGTAGGTACACAAGTCAACCAGGAAATGTAGCTCACTGATAACAGTAGGTACATACGTCAACCAGGAAATGTAGCACGCTGATAACAGTAGATACACAAGTCAATCAGGAAATGTAGCTCACTGATAACAGTAGGTACACACGTCAACCAGGAAATGTAGCACACGGATAACAGTAGGTACACAAGTCAATCAGGAAATGTAGCACACTGATAACAGTAGGTACACAAGTCAATCAGGAAATGTAGCTCACTGATAACAGTAGGTACACAAGTCAATCAGGAAATGTAGCACACTGATAACAGTAGGTACACAAGTCAACCAGGAAATGTAGCTCACTGATAACAGTAAGTACACAAGTCAACCAGGAAATGTAGCTCACTGATAACAGTAGGTACACAAGTCAATCAGGAAATGTAGCACACTGATAACAGTAGGTACACAAGTCAACCAGAAAATGTAGCACACTGATCACAGTAGGTACACAAGTCAACCAGGAAATGTAGCTCACTGATAACAGTAGGTACACAAGTCAATCAGGAAATGTAGCTCACTGATAACAGTAGGTACACACGTCAACCAGGAAATGTAGCTCACTGATAACAGTAGGCACACAAGTCAACCAGGAAATGTAGCTCACTGATAGCAGTAGGTACACAAGTGAACCAGGAAATGTAGCACGCTGATAACAGTAGATACACAAGTCGATCAGGAAATGTAGCTCACTGATAACAGTAGGTACACACGTCAACCAGGAAATGTAGCACACTGATAACAGTAGGCACACACGTCAACCAGAAAATGTAGCACACTGATAACAGTAGGTACACAAGTCAACCAGGAAATGTAGCACACTGATAACAGTAGGTACACACGTCAACCAGGAAATGTAGCTTACTGATAACAGTAGGTACACAAGTCAACCAGGAAATGTAGCTCACTGATAACAGTTAGTACACAAGTCAATAAGGAAATGTAGCACACTGATAACAGTAGGTACACAAGTCAACCAGGAAATGTAGCACACTGATAACAGTAGGTACACAAGTCAATCAGAAAATGTAGCACGCTGATAACAGTAGGTACACAAGTCAATCAGGAAATGTAGCTCACTGATAACAGTAGGTACACAAGTCAACCAGGAAATGTAGCTCACTGATAACAGTAGGTACACAAGTCAACCAGGAAATGTAGCTCACTGATAACAGTAAGTACACAAGTCAATCAGGAAATGCAGCACACTGATTACAGTAGGTACACAATTCAACCAGGAAATGTAGCTCACTGATAACAGTAGGTACACAAGTCAACCAGGAAATGTAGCTCACTGATAACAGTAGGTACATACGTCAACCAGGAAATGCAGCACGCTGATAACAGTAGATACACAAGTCAATCAGGAAATGTAGCTCACTGATAACAGTAGGTACACACGTCAACCAGGAAATGTAGCACACGGATAACAGTAGGTACACAAGTCAATCAGGAAATGTAGCACACTGATAACAGTAGGTACACAAGTCAATCAGGAAATGTAGCTCACTGATAACAGTAGGTACACAAGTCAATCAGGAAATGTAGCACACTGATAACAGTAGGTACACAAGTCAACCAGGAAATGTAGCTCACTGATAACAGTAAGTACACAAGTCAACCAGGAAATGTAGCTCACTGATAACAGTAGGTACACAAGTCAATCAGGAAATGTAGCACACTGATAACAGTAGGTACACAAGTCAACCAGGAAATGTAGCACACTGATCACAGTAGGTACACAAGTCAACCAGGAAATGTAGCTCACTGATAACAGTAGGTACACAAGTCAATCAAGAAATGTAGCTCACTGTTAACAGTAGGTACACACGTCAACCAGGAAATGTAGCTCACTGATAACAGTAGGCACACAAGTCAACCAGGAAATGTAGCTCACTGATAGCAGTAGGTACAAAAGTGAACCAGGAAATGTAGCACGCTGATAACAGTAGATACACAAGTCGATCAGGAAATGTAGCTCACTGATAACAGTAGGTACACACGTCAACCAGGAAATGTAGCACACTGATAACAGTAGGCACACACGTCAACCAGAAAATGTAGCACACTGATAACAGTAGGTACACAAGTCAACCAGGAAATGTAGCACACTGATAACAGTAGGTACACACGTCAACCAGGAAATGTAGCTTACTGATAACAGTAGGTACACAAGTCAACCAGGAAATGTAGCTCACTGATAACAGTTAGTACACAAGTCAATAAGGAAATGTAGCACACTGATAACAGTAGGTACACAAGTCAACCAGGAAATGTAGCACACTGATAACAGTAGGTACACAAGTCAATCAGGAAATGTAGCACACTGATAACAGTAGGTACACAAGTCAACCAGAAAATGTAGCTTACTGAAAACAGTAGGTACACAAGTCAACCAGGAAATGTAGCTCACTGATAACAGTAGGTACACAAGTCAATCAGGAAATGTAGCTCACTGATAACAGTAGGTACACAAGTCAATCAGGAAATGTAGCACACTGATAACAGTAGGTACACAAGTCAACCAGGAAATGTAGCACACTGATAACAGTAGGTACACAAGTCAACCAGGAAATGTAGATCACTGATAACAGTAGGTACACAAGTCAACCAGGAAATGTAGCTTACTGATAACAGTAGGTACACAAGTCAATCAGGAAATGTAGCACACTGATAACAGTAGGTACACAAGTGAACCAGGAAATGTAGCTCACTGATAACAGTAGGTACACAAGTCAAACAGGAAATGTAGCTCACTGATAACAGTAGGTACACAAGTGAACCAGGAAATGTAGCACGCTGATAACAGTAGGTACACAAGTCAATCATGAAATGTAGCTCACTGATAACAGTAAGTACATACGTCAACCAGGAAATGTAGCACGCTGATAACAGTAGATACACAAGTCGATCAGGAAATGTAGCTCACTGATAACAGTAGGTACACACGTCAACCAGGAAATGTAGCACACTGATAACAGTAGGTACACAAGTCAATCAGGAAATGTAGCACACTGATAACATTAGGCACACACGTCAACCAGGAAATGTAGCACACTGATAACAGTAGGTACACAAGTCAACCAGGAAATGTAGCACACTGATAACAGTAGGTACACACGTCAACCAGAAAATGTAGCTTACTGATAACAGTAGGTACACAAGTCAACCAGAAAATGTAGCTGACTGATAACAGTAGGTACACAAGTCAATCAGGAAATGTAGCACACTGATAACAGTAGGTACACAAGTCAACCAGGAAATGTAGCACACTGATAACAGTAGGTACACAAGTCAATCAGGAAATGTAGCACACTGATAACAGTAGGTACACAAGTCAACCAGTAAATGTAGCTTACTGATAACAGTAGGTACACAAGTCAACCAGGAAATGTAGCTCACTGATAACAGTAGGTACACAAGTCAACCAGGAAATGTAGCTCACTGATAACAGTAGGTATTCAAGTCAATCAGGAAATGTAGCTCACTGATAACAGTAGGTACACAAGTCAACCAGGACATGTAGCTCACTGATAACAGTAGGTACACAAGTCAACCAGGACATGTAGCTCACTGATAATTAGGTACACAAGTCAATCAGGAAATGTAGCTCACTGATAACATTAGGTACACAAGTCAACCAGGAAATGTAGCTCACTGATAACAGTAGGTACACAAGTCAAACAGGAAATGTAGCTCACTGATAACAGTAGGTACACAAGTGAACCAGGAAATGTAGCACGCTGATAACAGTAGGTACACAAGTCAATCATGAAATGTAGCTCACTGATAACAGTAGGTACATACGTCAACCAGGAAATGTAGCACTCTGATAACAGTAGATACACAAGTCGATCAGGAAATGTAGCTCACTGATATCAGTAGGTACACACGTCAACCAGGAAATGTAGCACACTGATAACAGTAGGTACACAAGTCAATCAGGAAATGTAGCACACTGATAACATTAGGTACACACGTCAACCAGGAAATGTAGCACACTGATAACAGTAGGTACACAAGTCAACCAGGAAATATAGCACACTGATAACAGTAGGTACACACGTCAACCAGAAAATGCAGCTTACTGATAACAGTAGGTACACAAGTCAACCAGAAAATGTAGCTCACTGATAACAGTAGGTACACAAGTCAATCAGCAAATGTAGCTCACTGATAACAGTAGGTACACAAGTCAATCAGGAAATGTAGCACACTGATAACAGTAGGTACACAAGTCAACCAGGAAATGTAGCTCACTGATAACAGTAGGTACACAAGTCAACCAGGAAATGTAGCTCACTGATAACAGTAGGTACACAAGTCAATCAGGAAATGTAGCACACTGATAACAGTAGGTACACAAGTCAACCAGGAAATGTAACTCTCTGAAAACAGTAGGTACTCAAGTAAACCAGGAAATGTAGCTCACTGATAACAGTAGGTACACAAGTCAACCAGGAAATGTAGCTCACTGATAACAGTAGGTACACAAGTCAACCAGGAAATGTAGCTCACTGATAACAGTAGGTACACAAGTCAACCAGGAAATGTAGTTCACGGATAACAGTAGGTACACAAGTCAACCAGGAAATGTAGCTCACTGATAACAGTAGGTACACAAGTCAACCAGGAAATGTAGCTCACTGATAACAGTAGGTACACAAGTCAACCAGGAAATGTAGCTGACTGATAACAGTAGGTACACACGTCAACCAGGGTATGTAGGTCACTGATAACAGTAGGTACACAAGTCAACCAGGAAATGTAGCTTACTGATAACAGTAGGTACACAAGTCAATCAGGAAATGTAGCACACTGATAACAGTAGGTATGTACCATACGTCAACCAGGAAATGTAGCACGCTGATAACAGTAGATACACAAGTCAATCAGGAAATGTAGCTCACTGATAACAGTAGGTACACACGTCAACCAGGAAATGTAGCACACGGATAACAGTAGGTACACAAGTCAATCAGGAAATGTAGCACACTGATAACAGTAGGTACACAAGTCAATCAGGAAATGTAGCTCACTGATAACAGTAGGTACACAAGTCAATCAGGAAATGTAGCACACTGATAACAGTAGGTACACAAGTCAACCAGGAAATGTAGCTCACTGATAACAGTAAGTACACAAGTCAACCAGGAAATGTAGCTCACTGATAACAGTAGGTACACAAGTCAATCAGGAAATGTAGCACATTGATAACAGTAGGTACACAAGTCAACCAGGAAATGTAGCTCACTGATAACAGTAGGTACACAAGTCAATCAGGAAATGTAGCTCACTGATAACAGTAGGTACACACGTCAACCAGGAAATGTAGCTCACTGATAACAGTAGGCACACAAGTCAACCAGGAAATGTAGCTCACTGATAGCAGTAGGTACACAAGTGAACCAGGAAATGTAGCACGCTGATAACAGTAGATACACAAGTCGATCAGGAAATGTAGCTCACTGATAACAGTAGGTACACACGTCAACCAGGAAATGTAGCACACTGATAACAGTAGGCACACACGTCAACCAGAAAATGTAGCACACTGATAACAGTAGGTACACAAGTCAACCAGGAAATGTAGCACACTGATAACAGTAGGTACACTCGTCAACCAAGAAATGTAGCTTACTGATAACAGTAGGTACACAAGTCAACCAGGAAATGTAGCTCACTGATAACAGTTAGTACACAAGTCAATAAGGAAATGTAGCACACTGATAACAGTAGGTACACAAGTCAACCAGGAAATGTAGCACACTGATAACAGTAGGTATACAAGTCAATCAGGAAATGTAGCACACTGATAACAGTAGGTACACAAGTCAACCAGAAAATGTAGCTTACTGATAACAGTAGGTACACAAGTCAACCAGGAAATGTAGCTCACTGATAACAGTAGGTACACAAGTCAATCAGGAAATGTAGCACACTGATAACAGTAGGTACACAAGTCAACCAGGAAATGTAGCACACTGATAACAGTAGGTACACAAGTCAACCAGGAAATGTAGCTCACTGATAACAGTAGGTACACAAGTCAATCAGGAAATGTAGCTCACTGATAACAGTAGGTACACACGTCAACCAGGAAATGTAGCTCACTGATAACAGTAGGCACACAAGTCAACCAGGAAATGTAGCTCACTGATAGCAGTAGGTACACAAGTGAACCAGGAAATGTAGCACGCTGATAACAGTAGATACACAAGTCGATCAGGAAATGTAGCTCACTGATAACAGTAGGTACACACGTCAACCAGGAAATGTAGCACACTGATAACAGTAGGCACACACGTCAACCAGAAAATGTAGCACACTGATAACAGTAGGTACACAAGTCAACCAGGAAATGTAGCACACTGATAACAGTAGGTACACACGTCAACCAGGAAATGTAGCTTACTGATAACAGTAGGTACACAAGTCAACCAGGAAATGTAGCTCACTGATAACAGTTAGTACACAAGTCAATAAGGAAATGTAGCACACTGATAACAGTAGGTACACAAGTCAACCAGGAAATGTAGCACACTGATAACAGTAGGTATACAAGTCAATCAGGAAATGTAGCACACTGATAACAGTAGGTACACAAGTCAACCAGAAAATGTAGCTTACTGATAACAGTAGGTACACAAGTCAACCAGGAAATGTAGCTCACTGATAACAGTAGGTACACAAGTCAATCAGGAAATGTAGCACACTGATAACAGTAGGTACACAAGTCAACCAGGAAATGTAGCACACTGATAACAGTAGGTACACAAGTCAACCAGGAAATGTAGCTCACTGATAACAGTAGGTACACAAGTCAACCAGGAAATGAAGCTTACTGATAACAGTAGGTACACAAGTCAATCAGGAAATGTAGCACACTGATAACAGTAGGTACACAAGTGAACCAGGAAATGTAGCTCACTGATAACAGTAGGTACACAAGTCAAACAGGAAATGTAGCTCACTGATAACAGTAGGTACACAAGTGAACCAGGAAATGTAGCACGCTGATAACAGTAGGTACACAAGTCAATCATGAAATGTAGCTCACTGATAACAGTAGGTACATACGTCAACCAGGAAATGTAGCACGCTGATAACAGTAGATACACAAGTCGATCAGGAAATGTAGCTCACTGATAACAGTAGGTACACACGTCAACCAGGAAATGTAGCACACTGATAACAGTAGGTACACAAGTCAATCAGGACATGTAGCACACTGATAACATTAGGCACACACGTCAACCAGGAAATGTAGCACACTGATAACAGTAGGTACACAAGTCAACTAGGAAATGTAGCACACTGATAACAGTAGGTACACACGTCAACCAGAAAATGTAGCTTACTGATAACAGTAGGTACACAAGTCAACCAGAAAATGTAGCTCACTGATAACAGTAGGTACACAAGTCAATCAGGAAATGTAGCACACTGATAACAGTAGGTACACAAGTCAACCAGGAAATGTAGCACACTGATAACAGTAGGTACACAAGTCAATCAGGAAATGTAGCACACTGATAACAGTAGGTACACAAGTCAACCAGTAAATGTAGCTTACTGATAACAGTAGGTACACAAGTCAACCAGGAAATGTAGCTCACTGATAACAGTAGGTACACAAGTCAACCAGGAAATGTAGCTCACTGATAACAGTAGGTATACAAGTCAATCAGGAAATGTAGCTCACTGATAACAGTAGGTACACAAGTCAACCAGGACATGTAGCTCACTGATAACAGTAGGTACACAAGTCAACCAGGACATGTAGCTCACTGATAATTAGGTACACAAGTCAATCAGGAAATGTAGCTCACTGATAACAGTAGGTACACAAGTCAACCAGGAAATGTAGCTCACTGATAACAGTAGGTACACAAGTCAAACAGGAAATGTAGCTCACTGATAACAGTAGGTACACAAGTGAACCAGGAAATGTAGCACGCTGATAACAGTAGGTACACAAGTCAATCATGAAATGTAGCTCACTGATAACAGTAGGTACATACGTCAACCAGGAAATGTAGCACGCTGATAACAGTAGATACACAAGTCGATCAGGAAATGTAGCTTACTGATATCAGTAGGTACACACGTCAACCAGGAAATGTAGCACACTGATAACAGTAGGTACGCAAGTCAATCAGGAAATGTAGCACACTGATAACATTAGGCACACACGTCAACCAGGAAATGTAGCACACTGATAACAGTAGGTACACAAGTCAACCAGGAAATGTAGCACACTGATAACAGTAGGTACACACGTCAACCAGAAAATGTAGCTTACTGATAACAGTAGGTACACAAGTCAACCAGAAAATGTAGCTCACTGATAACAGTAGGTACACAAGTCAATCAGGAAATGTAGCTCACTGATAACAGTAGGTACACAAGTCAATCAGTTAATGTAGCACACTGATAACAGTAGGTACACAAGTCAACCAGGAAATGTAGCTCACTGATAACAGTAGGTACACAAGTCAACCAGGAAATGTAGCTTACTGATAACAGTAGGTACACAAGTCAATCAGGGAATGTAGCACACTGATAACAGTAGGTACACAAGTCAACCAGGAAATGTAGCTCTCTGAAAACAGTAGGTACTCAAGTAAACCAGGAAATGTAGCTCACTGATAACAGTAGGTACACACGTCAACCAGGAAATGTAGCTCACTGATAACAGTAGGTACACAAGTCAACCAGTAAATGTAGCTCACTGATAACAGTAGGTACACAAGTCAACCAGGAAATGTAGCTCACTGATAACAGTAGGTACACAAGTCAACCAGGAAATGTAGTTCACGGATAACAGTAGGTACACAAGTCAACCAGGAAATGTAGCTCACTGATAACAGTAGGTACACAAGTCAACCAGGAAATGTAGCTCACTGATAACAGTAGGTACACAAGTCAACCAGGAAATGTAGCTGACTGATAACAGTAGGTACACACGTCAACCAGGGTATGTAGGTCACTGATAACAGTAGGTACACAAGTCAACCAGGAAATGTAGCTTACTGATAACAGTAGGTACACAAGTCAATAAGGAAATGTAGCACACTGATAACAGTAGGTACACAAGTCAACCAGGAAATGTAGCTCACTGATAACAGTAGGTGCACAAGTCAACCAGGAAATGTAGCTCACTGATAACAGTAGGTGCACAAGTCAACCAGGAAATGTAGCTTACTGATAACAGTAGGTACACAAGTCAACCAGAAAATGTAGCTTACTGATAACAGTAGGTACACAAGTCAACCAGGAAATGTAGCTCACTGATAACAGTAGGTACACACGTCAACCAGGAAATGTAGCTCACTGATAACAGTAGGTACACACGTCAACCAGGAAATGTAGCTCACTGATAACAGTAGGCACACAAGTCAACCAGGAAATGTAGCTTACTGATAACAGTAGGTACACAAGTCAATCAGGAAATGTAGCACACTGATAACAGTAGGCACACAAGTCAATCAGGAAATGTAGCACGCTGATAACAGTAGATACACAAGTCGATCAGGAAATGTAGCTCACTGATAACAGTAGGTACACAAGTCAACCAGGAAATGTAGCACACTGATAACAGTAGGTACACAAGTCAATCAGGAAATGTAGCACACTGATAACATTAGGCACACACGTCAACCAGCAAATGTAGCACACTGATAACAGTAGGTACACAAGTCAACCAGGAAATGTAGCACACTGATAACAGTAGGTACACACGTCAACCAGAAAATGTAGCTTACTGATAACAGTAGGTACACAAGTCAACCAGAAAATGTAGCTCACTGATAACAGTGGGTACACAAGTCAATCAGGAAATGTAGCACACTGATAACAGTAGGTACACAAGTCAACCAGGAAATGTAGCACACTGATAACAGTAGGTACACAAGTCAATCAGGAAATGTAGCACACTGATAACAGTAGGTACACAAGTCAACCAGTAAATGTAGCTTACTGATAACAGTAGGTAAACAAGTCAACCAGGAAATGTAGCTCACTGATAACAGTAGGTACACAAGTCAACCAGGAAATGTAGCTCACTGATAACAGTAGGTATACAAGTCAATCAGGAAATGTAACTCACTGATAACAGTAGGTACACAAGTCAACCAGGACATGTAGCTCACTGATAACAGTAGGTACACAAGTCAACCAGGACATGTAGCTCACTGATAATTAGGTACACAAGTCAATCAGGAAATGTAGCTCACTGATAACAGTAGGTACACAAGTCAACCAGGAAATGTAGCTCACTGATAACAGTAGGTACACAAGTCAAACAGGAAATGTAGCTCACTGATAACAGTAGGTACACAAGTGAACCAGGAAATGTAGCACGCTGATGACAGTAGGTACACAAGTCAATCATGAAATGTAGCTCACTGATAACAGTAGGTACATACGTCAACCAGGAAATGTAGCACGCTGATAACAGTAGATACACAAGTCGATCAGGAAATGTAGCTCACTGATATCAGTAGGTACACACGTCAACCAGGAAATGTAGCACACTGATAACAGTAGGTACACAAGTCAATCAGGAAATGTAGCACACTGATAACATTAGGCACACACGTCAACCAGGAAATGTAGCACACTGATAACAGTAGGTACACAAGTCAACCAGGAAATGTAGCACACTGATAACAGTAGGTACACACGTCAACCAGAAAATGTAGTTTACTGATAACAGTAGGTACACAAGTCAACCAGAAAATGTAGCTCACTGATAACAGTAGGTACACAAGTCAATCAGGAAATGTAGCTCACTGATAACAGTAGGTACACAAGTCAATCAGGAAATGTAGCACACTGATAACAGTAGGTACACAAGTCAACCAGGAAATGTAGCTCACTGATAACAGTAGGTACACAAGTCAACCAGGAAATGTAGCTCACTGATAACAGTAGGCACACAAGTCAATCAGGAAATGTAGCTCACTGATAACAGTAGGCACACAAGTCAATCAGGAAATGTAGCACACTGATAACAGTAGGTACACAAGTCAACCAGGAAATGTAGCTCACTGATAACAGTAGGTACACAAGTCAACCAGGAAATGTAGCTCACTGATAACAGTAGGTACACAAGTCAACCAGGAAATGTAGCTCACTGATAACAGTAGGTACACAAGTCAACCAGGAAATGTAGTTCACGGATAACAGTAGGTACACAAGTCAACCAGGAAATGTAGCTCACTGATAACAGTAGGTACACAAGTCAACCAGGAAATGTAGCTCACTGATAACAGTAGGTACACAAGTCAACCAGGAAATGTAGCTGACTGATAACAGTAGGTACACACGTCAACCAGGGTATGTAGGTCACTGATAACAGTAGGTACACAAGTCAACCAGGAAATGTAGCTTACTGATAACAGTAGGTACACAAGTCAATCAGGAAATGTAGCACACTGATAACAGTAGGTACACAAGTCAACCAGGAAATGTAGCTCACTGATAACAGTAGGTGCACAAGTCAACCAGGAAATGTAGCTCACTGATAACAGTAGGTGCACAAGTCAACCAGGAAATGTAGCTTACTGATAACAGTAGGTACACAAGTCAACCAGAAAATGTAGCTTACTGATAACAGTAGGTACACAAGTCAACCAGGAAATGTAGCTCACTGATAACAGTAGGTACACACGTCAACCAGGAAATGTAGCTCACTGATAACAGTAGGTACACACGTCAACCAGGAAATGTAGCTCACTGATAACAGTAGGCACACAAGTCAACCAGGAAATGTAGCTTACTGATAACAGTAGGTACACAAGTCAATCAGGAAATGTAGCACACTGATAACAGTAGGCACACAAGTCAATCAGGAAATGTAGCACGCTGATAACAGTAGATACACAAGTCGATCAGGAAATGTAGCTCACTGATAACAGTAGGTACACAAGTCAACCAGGAAATGTAGCACACTGATAACAGTAGGTACACAAGTCAATCAGGAAATGTAGCACACTGATAACATTAGGCACACACGCCAACCAGCAAATGTAGCACACTGATAACAGTAGGTACACAAGTCAACCAGGAAATGTAGCACACTGATAAAAGTAGGTACACACGTCAACCAGAAAATGTAGCTTACTGATAACAGTAGGTACACAAGTCAACCAGAAAATGTAGCTCACTGATAACAGTAGGTACACAAGTCAATCAGGAAATGTAGCACACTGATAACAGTAGGTACACAAGTCAACCAGGAAATGTAGCACACTGATAACAGTAGGTACACAAGTCAATCAGGAAATGTAGCACACTGATAACAGTAGGTACACAAGTCAACCAGTAAATGTAGCTTACTGATAACAGTAGGTACACAAGTCAACCAGGAAATGTAGCTCACTGATAACAGTAGGTACACAAGTCAACCAGGAAATGTAGCTCACTGATAACAGTAGGTATACAAGTCAATCAGGAAATGTAGCTCACTGATAACAGTAGGTACACAAGTCAACCAGGACATGTAGCTCACTGATAACAGTAGGTACACAAGTCAACCAGGACATGTAGCTCACTGATAATTAGGTACACAAGTCAATCAGGAAATGTAGCTCACTGATAACAGTAGGTACACAAGTCAACCAGGAAATGTAGCTCACTGATAACAGTAGGTACACAAGTCAAACAGGAAATGTAGCTCACTGATAACAGTAGGTACACAAGTGAACCAGGAAATGTAGCACGCTGATAACAGTAGGTACACAAGTCAATCATGAAATGTAGCTCACTGATAACAGTAGGTACATACGTCAACCAGGAAATGTAGCACGCTGATAACAGTAGATACACAAGTCGATCAGGAAATGTAGCTCACTGATATCAGTAGGTACACACGTCAACCAGGAAATGTAGCACACTGATAACAGTAGGTACACAAGTCAATCAGGAAATGTAGCACACTGATAACATTAGGCACACACGTCAACCAGGAAATGTAGCACACTGATAACAGTAGGTACACAAGTCAACCAGGAAATGTAGCACACTGATAACAGTAGGTACACACGTCAACCAGAAAATGTAGCTTACTGATAACAGTAGGTACACAAGTCAACCAGAAAATGTAGCTCACTGATAACAGTAGGTACACAAGTCAATCAGGAAATGTAGCTCACTGATAACAGTAGGTACACAAGTCAACCAGGAAATGTAGCTCACTGATAACAGTAGGTACACAAGTCAACCAGGAAATGTAGCTCACTGATAACAGTAGGTACACAAGTCAATCAGGAAATGTAGCACACTGATAACAGTAGGTACACAAGTCAACCAGGAAATGTAGCTCTCTGAAAACAGTAGGTACTCAAGTAAACCAGGAAATGTAGCTCACTGATAACAGTAGGTACACACGTCAACCAGGAAATGTAGCTCACTGATAACAGTAGGTACACAAGTCAACCAGGAAATGTATCTCACTGATAACAGTAGGTACACAAGTCAACCAGGAAATGTAGCTCACTGATAACAGTAGGTACACAAGTCAACCAGGAAATGTAGTTCACGGATAACAGTAGGTACACAAGTTAACCAGGAAATGTAGCTCACTGATAACAGTAGGTACACGAGTCAACCAGGAAATGTAGCTCACTGATAACAGTAGGTACACAAGTCAACCAGGAAATGTAGCTGACTGATAACAGTAGGTACACACGTCAACCAGGGTATGTAGGTCACTGATAACAGTAGGTACACAAGTCAATCAGGAAATGTAGCTCACTGATAACAGTAGGTACACAAGTCAACCAGGAAATGTAGCTCACTGATAACAGTAGGTACACAAGTCAACCAGGAAATGTAGCTCACTGATAACAGTAGGTACACAAGTCAATCAGGAAATGTAGCACACTGATAACAGTAGGTACACAAGTCAACCAGGAAATGTAGCTCTCTGAAAACAGTAGGTACTCAAGTAAACCAGGAAATGTAGCTCACTGATAACAGTAGGTACACACGTCAACCAGGAAATGTAGCTCACTGATAACAGTAGGTACACAAGTCAACCAGGAAATGTATCTCACTGATAACAGTAGGTACACAAGTCAACCAGGAAATGTAGCTCACTGATAACAGTAGGTACACAAGTCAACCAGGAAATGTAGTTCACGGATAACAGTAGGTACACAAGTTAACCAGGAAATGTAGCTCACTGATAACAGTAGGTACACAAGTCAACCAGGAAATGTAGCTCACTGATAACAGTAGGTACACAAGTCAACCAGGAAATGTAGCTGACTGATAACAGTAGGTACACACGTCAACCAGGGTATGTAGGTCACTGATAACAGTAGGTACACAAGTCAACCAGGAAATGTAGCTTACTGATAACAGTAGGTACACAAGTCAATCAGGAAATGTAGCACACTGATAACAGTAGGTACACAAGTCAACCAGGAAATGTAGCTCACTGATAACAGTAGGTGCACAAGTCATCCAGGAAATGTAGCTCACTGATAACAGTAGGTGCACAAGTCAACCAGGAAATGTAGCTCACTGATAACAGTAGATACACAAGTCAACCAGGAAATGTAGCTCACTGATAACAGTAGGTACACACGTCAACCAGGAAATGTAGCTCACTGATAACAGTAGGTACACACGTCAACCAGGAAATGTAGCTCACTGATAACAGTAGGCACACAAGTCAACCAGGAAATGTAGCTCACTGATAACAGTAGGCACACAAGTCAACCAGGAAATGTAGCTCACTGATAACAGTAGGCACACAAGTCAACCAGGAAATGTAGCTTACTGATAACAGTAGGTACACAAGTCAATCAGGAAATGTAGCACACTAATAACAGTAGGCACACAAGTCAATCAGGAAATGTAGCACACTGATAACAGTAGGCACACAAGTCAACCAGGAAATGTAGCACACTGATAACAGTAGGTACACAAGCCAACCAGGAAATGTAGCACACTGATAACAGTAGGTACACACGTCAACCAGGAAATGTAGCACACTGATAACAGTAGGCACACATGTCAATCAGGAAATGTAGCACACTGATAACAGTAGGCACACAAGTCAATCAGGAAATGTAGCACACTGATAACAGTAGGCACACACGTCATCCAGGAAATGTAGCACACTGATAACAGTAGGCAGACATGTCAATCAGGAAATGTAGCATTTACAGAACACAGTCCAACTAAACATGCATCCAGAACAATTACAAGGAACACTCAGAAGCACACTATGCGGCAAAAATATATGACACTAAAACATAAAGGGTTTGACAAATGGGATAACTCTTTAAAATTGTCAGTGCAAACGGCCACTGTGGGTCAAGCATGAGTTAATAATATATTTAGATTTCTGGCAACCATATATACCTAAAACCTGATATACTAGTATTATTTGTTTGTTTATATAAAATCATAACAACACGCTGTAATGAAGCTTTGTGTCTGTGGAAACGTTTTTTAAAAACTGAAATAAACACTTCTTTATTCATATCAGAGTTGTGTGTTGAAGTATATCTAAGAGATTTTGGGTGGTGAACACGCGTCTTTAAGCAACACGATAATATAGACAGCTAATAACGCTTAGACTACCGACGGATAGTATATCATATTTGGAAAAGGTGATATTATGTTGTCTCCGTCATTCAAAATTGTTACCTCTTTCCTTTCGCTCTTCCAAAGAAAGATGTCCATCAGTTTCTGACACAGTTTCCTCCGTCAGATTGCCTTTATGAGCATTGATGAGTGACTGCAGGATATCTCGGTTGTTCTGAAAGTCAAAATGAGTAAAATTATCTTATAGAAACCACAGCAATCAAACGCAATGGCTCAGTAGGTCCGAAATATACTTCAAGCCGAAATATATGAGCATATTTGAAATGTCAATAAAAAGGACAATACATACCACAAAACGTAGTGAAGACAGGGTTACCGACTTGGAACGGTCAGTAGACAATACATACCACAAAGCGTAGTGAAGACAGGTTACCGACTTGGAACGGTCAGTAGGCAATACATACCACAAAGCGTAGTGAAGACAGGTTACCGACATGGAACGGTCAGTATACAATACATACCACAAAGCGTAGTGAAGACAGGTTACCGACTTGGAACGGTCAGTAGACAATACATACCACAAAGCGTAGTGAAGACAGGTTACCGACTTGGAACGGTCAGTAGGCAATACATACCACAAAGCGTAGTGAAGACAGGTTACCGACTTGGAACGGTCAGTAGACAATACATACCACAAAGCGTAGTGAAGACAAGTTACCGACTTGGAACGGTCAGTAGGCAATACATAACACAAAGCGTAGTGAAGACAGGTTACCGACTTGGAACGGTCAGTAGGCAATACATAACACAAAGCGTAGTGAAGACAGGGTTACCGACTTGGAACGGTCAGTAGACAATACATACCACAAAGCGTAGTGAAGACAGGGTTACCGACTTGGAACGGTCAGTAGGCAATACATAACACAAAGCGTAGTGAAGACAGGGTTACCGACTTGGAACGGTCAGTAGACAATACATACCACAAAGCGTAGTGAAGACAGGGTTACCGACTTGGAACGGTCAGTAGGCAATACATACCACAAAGCGTAGTGAAGACAGGTTACCGACTTGGAACGGTCAGTAGGCAATAAGGCATACAGCTTAACTTAAATCAGTTAGTAGCACTGTGGTCTCTTTACCCCCAATTATCCCCCTCAGGTATTTGGATTTAATGACTTAATCAGGCGCGCCCATATATCGGAAATATTGACAATTTTACTTTAATGACACCCCGACATTTATATTCAATGACGCTACATCTGTTAAGGTATTGACATTTTCTACGTTCAGTCAGATCGGTATTTTGATTTAATGACATAATTCTAAAAGTATCAAGCAATATCGTATTTATAGTGGACCAAACTAAGCTCATTTGGTTGAAAATTACATGCGGACATTATAGACAAAGATATTTCTACGCTCAGTCAGATATATGTAACTATATAAGGCGCGTGTCGAGAATATTTAATAATTACATAGAAAACGGTCTTGAGTATTCGGATCAAGATCTAAAAACAAGTAAGTACAATACCCGATTAATCAGATAAATACAACACAGTTGAACAAAGGACGTGTATTAATTACTTTTATATGAAAATATTCAAATTTAAGAATTTTATTTATTTAACGATAGAAATATTTTTAAACCTATAATGTTTCTTCTAAAATACCCAAATTAGATATATAAATGTTAATATTTTGAATTTACAATAATTAAACTATTAAATCATCTTTCTAAATGCAAATTATTAAATAGTTTTAGCCTTTAGGCGCATATTATCGAGAAACATCTCTTCTTTTTAAAGTATTTTTAATGAGCTAAGTCTGGTGCGCTATAAATACGATATTGCGTGATACTTTTAGAATTATGTCATTAAATCCAAATACCGATCTGATTGAACGTAGAAAACGTCAATACCTTAACAGATGTCTTGGTAACCTTTTCTTTCGATATCGCATGATACTAATTAAAATAACGTCATTGAATCTAAATGTCGCGGGTCATTAACGTAAACATATCAATATTTCCGATATTGCGCGCGCCTGATTATGGTATTAAATCCAAATGCCTGAGGATTAATATTTGGGGTAAAGAGACTCCAGTACTACTTCAGTTGCATAATTGTTTGTACACAACCTCGCTATTGTCCTGCCTTCAAAGAACAAACCACAGCCGGTACCGTTGGTCCGCACTGTACCAAAACTAAATCAAATTGAAAAGAAATAATGGTAAATGAACAGGACACTGTACAATATAAAGAGTGTTGAAAACTTGGAACTGTAAGTAGTAGGCAATACTGGTTAGCTTAATAAGTCAATTGTATGTGTACACAGCCTCGCTATTATCCTGTCTTTAGCACCAAAATTGACATGGCAGTGCAAATAGAAGTACATCACAACAAAAGGAAATCTCTATCAACAAAGTCAACTTCTCAAACGTCAAACATCTCAAATATATACATATTTATAATAATAAGCCCGTCATTCCAAACTTCCCTTTTCCAAGGATGGCTAAAACAATTACATACTTGCTAAACATTACACTTTTTCCAGTTTATCTAAAGGAAACTGTGTGCTTAATATGACCAAATCACCGCCAGTTTCCATCCCCCATAACGTTCTGTGCATGAATGGAAAACGAATTCTTCATTGTGTTAAGTTGTTTGTACAGTCACATTGGTCGAATATGCATAAACATCTAAAAATAAAGGGGTATGGGCGTTTTTTTTTGTTTTTTTTATAAAATTCCGAGATACATGCTTATAATTTTTATTTTAGTTGGGTCATTTGATAATTGTTGTTGATCATATTCCATTCGATTGTAGTGCGTCAGCCAGCTCCATTTGAGGATTTATTACTGTTCACTGCTGTGCTTTGCTTCCCCCATTTAATGGTGGTGCCTCCATCGGTGCCCATGTCCCCACTAGTGGCATGGGGCAATATGTCGCGGTCGCAATTAGTTTACGAGAACATTCGAAGGAAAGCAACTAAATTTTAAATATCTGGCTTTGTGAACATCTGAACCTAGGGTTCACTGAGTACAGTTTGAATTCACTTCAAAACATGGTCTGAGCTATGACCATCTTTCAAAATTGTTTATAAGTATCGTCACTGCACATTTGATATGCACATTATGTTTGTTGTTACATTATGCTGAAGCCATTGCCAGTTTATTCCAATAAATATAAACTCTTTTTATTATTGTGTTTTCTTTCACAGCCCATCTTCAATAATGGAATATACTGCACAGATTGTGGTCTTCCTGGTTTTTTTTGGTAATTTTATGACTGAGTAATTTGTACGTTTTACCATATATCCGGTCTTTTTCAATGGGATGATTAGTCAGCAAGTTGTATCTCAACACGGGAGACTAAAATCAAAATTAATATGAAAAAGGCACATTATAAACGGGGATTTATCCAGGTTGAGTAATATACTTAAGGATGTTGGCTTGGCAAGTTTTGACATTTTCAACATCTAATTTTATATTACGAAAAAAAAAGGATCGAGATGCACAAGCACGTGTTCTGGGTTGAACATTGAAATAAAGGTTCCTGATTTCAGCTAAGTTTGGAATCAATCGAGATGTTGCGATGGTGCATACACGTAGGAAGTCGGATGCAATTGTTAGATTATGAACGATGTCGCCACATACAAAGTGAAACAAGTAATGCCTAGTAACAGTGTTAACATTGATAACAGACAAAAAGAAAAGCGCAAGGTTTTATGGATTTAGTTCTTTTTCGTTTTTTTTAAACTTTATTGTGTACGAAACAACAATTATAATACACCTATACCAACGTCTAGTTTGTAATTATATCCAATAAGTTCATCACCTGGGAAAGATTGGTTGACGTCGTACAATCATATAGCATTTCTAAGAACACACTAGGATTTTGTTAAGTACTTTAGTACTTGAATTAGTGCAGGTTTCAGTGTTCCTGATTCTAAAATATGCCAACTAAACTTATTTCGGCATCATATGTTTTACTAGCATACCACCACAAACATCACCACAAATGCTTTTGCAAAATAATTGTTCAAAACGGTTAATGTTAACGCTAGTGATGTACCGATTAATCGATTGTTTTAAACCCATCATCGGTTAGTTAGGCATCCGATTATGATGATCGATTATGAAAGTCTATAGTCGATCATATGTTAATGTAAATCATGAAATATAAATAAACATGATTATCCAGGAGACAACAGTTAGGACGTTATTATGATTATCCAGGAGACACCAGTTAGGACGTTATTATGATTATCCTGGAGACACCAGTTAGGACGTTATTATGATTATCCAGGAGACAACAGTTAGGACGTTATTATGATTATCCAGGAGACAACAGTTAGGACGTTATTATGATTATCCACGAGACAACAGTTAGGACGTTATTATGATTATCCACGAGACACCAGTTAGGACGTTATTATGATTATCCAGGAGACAACAGTTAGGACGTTATTATGATAATCCAGGAGACACCAGTTAGGACGTTATTACTACTCTTGTGAAAGTGAGTATGATACACAAATAAACAAATTTATATCAGTCAGAATCAGTTTGCAGAAAAGAATACCGACTTTCATAGCATCAAACCTCAGATTAACATACACATGGTATACTTCGTAAGCGGGTAAGTATTATCGAGGTAATTTAAAAATATTCATATTTCATTTCAGGCAAACATATATATAAAGCATAATTCTGCATCGTGATCGCGGGAAGTAGGTAACTGGTAGATTTAAATAATCTAGAAGATGAGCACACATATAGAATGTATTCATGCTTAAACTATTCATGACTCAAACCCGTGGAAAGCACAAAATTAATAACGTGACGTAAAAAGTATGGTTGTAATTTATTGGATAAATCTGAATGAAAACACTCTGCTTTGTTTTCATTGCAAAATGTTACGTTTAACTGATTTTATTTTATTAAACTTGTTTGCCAGGTTTGCACGTGAAAAGCCTTATCAAAAAGTGTTTCGGTTGTAAAATATGTATTTTTCAACTAATTTTCTATTTAGAATATTCAGAAACTGCGTTTTAAATTCTTATTTAGTTAAAAAAGAACAATTCTAAAAATATATAATGTACATCTATTGTCAAATGCTGAAAACTGGAGTTATTAGGAATTTTTGTTATCGGTTTATCTAATCTAAATCAAAGATCAAGATTCATTCTAGAAGATTCCTTAAATAAATATTCAATTTATTATTTCATTCCTTAAAAAAAAAGTTTCTAATTAATTATTACAGTTAAAAGCAAATACAAAAAAAATGGCGATTCGAACTCAGATCTTCTGAAATGATTCTGTTTAGTCGTATTTATCGATTATTGGTAACTGGCGTGACAATTGGCCAGTCTCCAATTGCGGAAATTAACGAAGAGTTCCAATGTCATTGATCGTACGTAGTCGGCCAATTCCGCCATTCTTCAGTTATAGAGAGATGCTACGAATGGCAGCGGAAAGGGAACATCGTCGATAAGACCCGAAAACAAATTACCTTGTCGGTCAGCGGAAGTAGCTTCTGGTTTCCCGTTCCGCATGCTTAACTCTCATATACTTTGCCGAAATCGTAAAACCAAAGGGAATTTTTTTTACAAACTCATAGTATGTGGACAAAAGTTCTTACCGTTAAGGGGATTTTCATCCCTATCAAGATTCACGTGCATGTGTTAAGTGCGGACCATTCGTATAAACTCTGTCAAGTTCAGCTAAGTTCAGAATCAATCGAGATGTTGCGACGGTGCGTGAACGTAGATGCAGTGGTCAGGTTCTTAACGATATCTCAGCAAACAAAATGAAGTCATTGCCTACTAACAACCTTTATCATTGATAATAAACAAAAATAACAATTGAAGGTTTCATGGTTTTAGTTTTTTTGTTTCACCTTTACTGTGTACGAAACAACAATTCTAATAGATCTACACTCATACCAACTTCTACTTTGTAATTATCTCCAAAGATTAAGCTATAAATTAGGTTTGAAACATCTAGTGCATAATTCTAGTTCATGAGAAAGTGATGTAAATGTTACAATTAAAGTCATCTGCCCTTTGCTTGGATGGTGAAGGTCACATCCACATTTGCTTTGTCACGTTACAATGTACTCAAGATACAACTATAAGCAAAGTTTGAAAGGTCTTAGTGCATACAGTTTGTGAAAAAGTGACCTAAACGCCAAAGTTGAAGGTAAAAAATATTATCTGCCCTTGCTTGGAGGGTCAAGGTGACTTCCACATTTGCTTTTGTCACGTTGCGCTGTACCACTCAAGATAGAACTATAAGTAAAGTTTTAAAGGTCTTGTGCGTACAGTTTGTGAAAAAGTGACCTAAACGCAAAAGTTGAACCTTAAAATTATTAAGTTATCTGCCCTTTGCTTGGAGGGTCAAGGTCACTTTCACATTTGCTTTGACACGTTGCGATGTACCCCCATGATACAACTATAAGCAAAGTTTGAAAGGTCTAGTGCATACAGTTTGTGTGAACATGACCTAAACGCAAAACTTGAATGTTGACGCCGTCGCCGCCGAAAAAGCAATACCTATGTCTGTTTTTTTCTTCGAACAGGCGAGACAAAAATACCCAACTGCCCATACCCCCAGATTAATGACTATGTTTTTTTCCCGATCTTTTTTGCTTTGGTTTTTATATATATATTTCAGGTACATTATCCTAGAAATGGTGGTTTTGGGCTTATGCGGATGGGTAAAGGTCTTCTTAAGATGCGCGTTCTTATCGTCGTGGCTTCAGCGCTGGCTGTTCAGCACTTGTTGGCAGTATGTCGCGGTCACGGCCATGTGTAGTAATTATTTTACGATAACATTTGAAGAAAAGCTACTAAATTTTAAATATCTGGCTGTGTGACGCAGGGTTCACTGAGTACAGTTTTCATTCACTTCGAAACTTGGTCTGAGCTATGACCATTTCTCAAAATTGTTTATAAGTATCGTGACTGCACATTTGATATGCACATTATGTTTCCTGTTAAAGTATGCTTAAGCCATGGCCAGTTTATTCCAATAAATATAAACTATTTTTATTATTGTGTTTTCTTTCACAGCCCATCTTCAATAAAAGCTATAGCGACTATTTTCTTACCGTGTCAGATTCCTTTCTTTCTGCAAAAGCAGCAATTGTTACCGCATTAAAAAAGTCGAAACATTTCTTTGACGCAATATCAGATTTTTAAACATCTTCGTAATGAACGACAGGTCAGGGAAGAACGCTGAAACGAGAATTAAAGATTCCCGGTTTGATACGATAAATAAAACGTGCACGGTTTGATACGAATACGAACGTAACAAAAGATACCCATTTTGATACGAAAAACAAAAGGTGTCCAGTTAGAGACGAGAGACGAGAGACAAAAAGGGCCCCGGATTGAAATGAGAAACAAAAAGAGCATGGTTTGATACGAAAAATCCAAAGGTGCCCTATTTAATACAATAACTAGTTATGGAATGCCTCAATATAATCTTAGACTAGAAATACCCTCCAAAATACTGGAGTTAATAAAAATTAGGTAAAAGCTTACTGCTTATGAGGAATATTGGATTGAAGCCAAAACTAATTTCCAGAAATTCTTTGGCGTGTTTGATGAAAGCGTTTTCCTGATCTCTCTGAGCGTTGACATCAATACCGAAACCTGTACTGCATATGACGTCCATGGTGTACCCCCTGACAAACCTACATCAAGACAAAACATACATATGTGAACCCCTTCACGAACGTAAAACAAAGCAGATGTAGACACATGACATATCCTGTTCACATATTATGTCCATTTGGTTCTCTTGACGAATATAATACAATGTAAATGGAGACACATGACATACATTTTAAAGTATTACTGTTTAAAGCAGAAATAAAAAAACATCAGTTAAAGTATGCCATAATTAGCACAGGAAATCAGTCGACACTATATAATAAACTTTTAACATATACACGGTTATGACAGAGGACGTCTTGGAGCAGTGAGAGACAGAGAGGGTACGTGATTTATTAGCTTAACCTGTAGACACATCTAATCTAATACATGTCAAATGCAGGCATACGACATTGTATACTCTTTGGCTTAGTATCTGTAGGTGCATAAATGAGAAGTCTGGTCCCATTGAAATCACAGAACACAAACGCAATGTGATCGTAGATCCGCACTGTACCACAAACAAAGAGCAAATTAATTATACAATGAAAAGGAAAATAATATACATAACACAAAGAATGGTGAAGACATGGTTAGGCCAGAGTGTGTTTTTTTTCTGGTTTACGAGAAATATTTAAAACAATTGCAGTAGGAAGGACGAAATGAAAAGAAAATGAAGACCAGCATTTACATTCAGTGTATAATAAAATTTAAAAAAAATAAAAGTAACATTTTTAGACATTTTCTTTTATTTTCATGTTTTGGAAAACAACAACAGAAGAACTCTTGATGTGACAAATGAAACTGAATATTGTATCTGTTTTTTTTACAACAGAAACTAAATTTCTAATAAAATATAGTGAAATATCTGGGACCGCTGTCTTCTTAGCTAGATTTTGGATGTAAAACCGCTGCTATCCACAGCAATACTGGGACAGTCGAAAGTTCAAATCCCTGTTCCTTACACCTGCTACGTCCCAGGTTGGGTGGAGGCAGGGGTTACAAATGACAAGAGATTGTTTCAGTAACTGTTTAACCTTGTCAAGCAGAGGTATGCATACTGTGGATATAGTGGTCTGTCACAGGTCAAATGGTCAGTGAATTCAAAGAGTCATTTTTTCAAAGTGAATAATTATATCAAACCTGTGTGAGGAAAGTATAAAGGTTAGAACCGTCAGGTTTACTTATCTTCTGATTTACTTATCTTCTGATTTACTTATCTTCAGATTTGCTTTAATGGTAAGAAACTATATGGGTACGAAACTTCCCTGATCAATTTTTTCAATATAATTACACTCGAAGTCAGACTGGCAATAAAAATAAAATCGGGATTTTAAAATTTCATTTTTATTTTGATTTGGGAACAAATAGGGCAGGCTCTCCCGTAAACCAACAAATAAAAAAACTTTGGCATTACCGACTTGGAATGGTCAGTAGGCAATAAGGCCCACAGGTTAGCTTAAATCAATTTTAAGAGTACACAACCTGTCTTTAGCATTCAAATTGACAGGACAGTCTAAATACATTGTGTACACCTGAAAAAGTAATAAATAATGCAACTGGTCATGTCTAAACGAAAATGTTAGGCCGATTTATTATACAAAATACATTGGCACCAGTCGAAATAACAGTTACATTTCAACAATGGTACGCGTGTAACATGTCATCCCCTCATCCAATTTCACCCCCTCTACCGTGCTGTCACTTATTGAATGACAGACTCTGTCAATATCTGCATAGGAACGAAATGAAGTATCCATTACGTGGCATGGCCTTAATTCTATTAAGCGATGGGAAAGCTAATATTAACAGGATTTTATGACAGATATTTCGACAATAAAACTTGTCATACTGCAAAGAAAATTCTCAGGATTTCATTGGTCAATGCGCCGTAGACATGAGTCTATGTCTACGTCTCGAGACGTGAACATAGGAGGTACCCCATTACTCCAATACACAAAAACAAAATGGCGACGATAACGTTGCCGATTCGTTTTGGAAACCGCCGATTGTTTCCTTTCTATCGCTTTTCTGCACTTTCCACTGTGTGTAAAAGTTTGAAATAATCGTAAGTGTATTTTTTTGGCAACTTTACATATAATAAAACATTAATATAGTGACAAAATACGTTTATTTTATTAAAAAAATCCGCCAAATTTAAAGACGTTAGAGCGATGACGTCACTAAAGTAAACAACGTCTAGTCGGGGAAATTGGCGCAATAAAAATGAAATCGTGTTTTGGCTGTTTTTTTTCTTAAATAAATGGTTACAACTTTGAAGTATGACAAATTCGTTATTAAGATTCTTGACAGGGAACATGGGCTCACATTCCCTACCTGGAAATATATATTCCCCCTCGCCTAACGGCTCGGGTGAATATAATTTCCAGGCAGGGAATGTGAGCCCATGTCCCCTGTCAAGAATCCTAATAACTTATAATATATTTACTGAAAAATGCGATAACCTGTTTAAAATTACCTAGTAATGTTTAAATTTTACAATATGCAAACTTTGAAAGTCGAAATTAAGGTTTTATTTTATACCCCAGCCAACCACGTTTTCGCTTCTTGGAGAAGGGTTGGATGGGGTACGAAAGGTAATACTCGGACCACGTAATGCTAAAAAGAACTGGTGGCAATAAGACGCAAGGTAGTCATGTTATTTTCTTGTTCCAATATAATTTTGACAATGTCACCTTAAAGCTACAGTACGCATTCTTGCACATACACCTAGACATGTAGAGCAGATGGCGGGACTTTCACCGAAATACACACATACACACAGTCATGTATAGCAGATATCTGGACTGTTAAACTTGGATATACACACAGATACACACAATCATTGGTGTTAGTTTTACACTCACGGTACAATGTCGAAGCCTTCTGGTGTCTTGGACATATTTTCTTCTATCAAATCGTTGAGGTCTTTCAAACATCGTACAATGTATTGGCTCATCTGTAATGACATACTTTGATGGATGTCCCTCAAATCTTAAAGGACACTGACACAGGAACATCATGTCCAAGTTTCATCAAAAAAATGTTTTAGAGAAGATATGGATTTTGTACAATCGCTAACAAACGAGTGGACCGGCTACACATAAACAACGGGAGTTTGCGTCATCACGAAAGATCGTCTTGCCTTTGGACAGTAAAGCTAAACTCTAATGTGGCAAAAAATAAGAAAATAGGAAATGAAATAATAGGTCGAACAAGTATTAGCAACTAAGTAGCCAAAGAAATCACCAACAGCACAGCCAGATACTTTACAGTAAATATTGAAAAGGCGATCCCTTGGAAGCAAAAAACACAAACAAAAGAGAAAAGTTGCAGACTCGGTTTTATTGAGTCTGTTCATGAGAAGTAATATAATGTGTAACACCTCTCACGGCCCCTAGCACTGGCTTAAGCAGTATTCTAATTTAAAAGCCACAAAGATTGTGATTGACGATCCCAAAAGATCTGTAAGTAATAACACTACTAATTTTGTGTGAATGTCAATAAATACTGAAAAGGGGATTGCGTAGAAGCAAAAAACACAAACAAGAGAGAAAAGTAGCAGACTCGGTTTTATTGAGTCTGTTCAGGAGAGGTAATATAATGTGCAAAACCTCTCATGCCCCCTAGCACCGGCTTAAGCGGTATTCTACTTTAAAGCCACAAAGATTGGGCTTGATGATCCCAAAGGATAAGTAAGTAATAACACTACTGATTTGTAGTCGGGGCAACTGTTTACGGCCGCCACACAGCACTAAACAAACGCTAGTGTGAATGTCAATAAATACTGAAAAGATCCCTTGGAAGCAAAAAAAACAAACAAGAGAGAAAAGTACAAGTCTTTTAAAGTGTTGTCAAATAAAACCTGTGTATTGTAACGGTAAATGGACCATAACATTTGAGTTATATCCAAACAAATGAAGGGACAGTGAGATTATGGACATTCGGTTGTACTACAAAAAAGTATGAGAAATTACAAGTCGTACAACCTGTAATATTTAAAATCGTGAAAAGGAACTAAATGTTGATCCTGAATGCTGACCATGAACCATACATACCATACATGGATGATGCTATATAGAGTTTAATAACCAGTGTTTTTGAGATACGGGAAATATCTCCAGAGGTAGAGAAATGGCCCCCAATATAAGAACGAGTGCGGAGGCCATTTTTCTATCGAGGGTGATATTTATATATTACATAATTTAAAATGATATTTTATTAATATTTCTAATGATTCACGCCTTTTTACACCAGTTTGCACGAGAACGCCAAGACGACGTTACGTCATACCTAGACGACGTTAGGCCTACGTCATACAAACAAAACAAGTGGAACCGGAACTCTTCGTAAATTTCCGTAATCGTTCTTCCCTAGTGGCGGAATCTGACGACAACGTCCATTAAACAATCTGAACGTCATTTGGCGTTCCCGTCACTGACGGAAAAGGCCGAGCAATGTCCCGTACTGGGAAATATCTCCCACTTCCCAGTAGAGAAAACGAGCAGATATAGCTTTCCTATTCGCAGTATTTCCTATACAAATCACAGACACATATGTAATATAAGATGTTGACTACTCACGTGTCTGATTTTACCCGTACTGAAAGTTGGACTGAGGGTTGATCGTAAGAATTTCCATTTGGCTCCAGCTGCAAGATTTAATGCCGAGTCCCACTTCTTAGTCACAGGAAGTAGTTCCTGGAAACAGAACATTACTACAATACGATTGCCACGAGAAGGTGAAGTAAGATCGGGTAAAACGTATTCTGTATGCGAAGATAGAGGTATGGCCACTTTGAGCGAAAAAGTTTAAGTAAGGTCGGGTAAAACGTATTTTGTATGCGAAGATAGAGATATGGCCATTTTGAGCGAAATAATGTAATGATATACATTATACTTCATATGTTAAATTAGGTAACGATATATCACATTATGTGTGAACTTACTCTAACGGTTTTGATTCTTATATGATTCTCATATGTTTACCACCACCAATTACATGTAACCCTCCGAGGTGTAGTCGAATGTAGTTCCTATAATAAAAAGTAATCCCTCCTTTTTTGATGAAAATGGACATTATAAATAGGGAAAACTGCCCATTTCTATTCGATTGACTTTGTGGTTGTATTTATAAGAAGCGTATTAAAAGGTTTTATTGGATCACTGAACATTTTCGAAATCTTAGACTATATGCTTACACTTTGTGGGCAACTGTCAATAAAAACAGCTGTACCCATGGCCTGTTTGGTAAACAAACAGGAACTGCTTTACATGTCTTGTGACCCCACCTTTTCTGGTGTTTTTTCAAGTGGTAAATTAGTTTTCTATATGAAATTACACTGCTGCATTATCCATACTTTAGCTGAAGTTGAAGCAAATCATTAATATATGACATTTTAACATTGGTGTCTATGGGGAAAATAATTAGTGGTTTCATGCCTCATAGGATGCCTTTTTTATAATAATTATATAAAAGAAGCAGTACATGATATTTGTAAAAAAATACCTTTTCATATAAGTGTCATATGAGAATCATATACAAGTTTAACATATTTATTTTTTCATGAGAATCATATAAAAATGTGTGTGTTTTAAAAATAAAGCTTTTATGAATTTATTTCTATATAAAAAATATATTATTGTATAAATACCATATGCTAGGTTTTACATGAGAATCATAATTATGTGATTCCTTTCATATAATTATCATATGACAATGATCTGATTCTCTCTCACATGACAATGATCTGATTCTCTCTCATATGAGAATGATCTGATTCTCTCTCATATGAGAATGATCTGATTCTCTCTCATATGACAATGATCTGATTCTCTCTCACATGACAATGATCTGATTCTCTCTCATATGACAATGATTTGATTCTCTCTCATATGAGAATGATCTGATTCTCTCTCATATGAGAATGATCTGATTCTCTCTCATATGAGAATGATCCGATTCTCTCTCACATGACAATGATCTGATTCTCTCTCATATGAGAATGATCTGATTCTCTCTCATATGACAATGATCTGATTCTCTCTCATATGAGAATGATCTGATTCTCTCTCATATGACAATGATCTGATTCACTCTCATATAATAATGATCTGATTCTCTCTCATATGAGAATGATCTGATTCTCTCTCATGTGATAATGATCTGATTCTCTCTCATGTGAGAATGATCTGATTCTCTCTCATGTGATAATGATCTGATTCTCTCTCATGTGAGAATGATCTGATTTTCTCTCATGTGATAATGATCTGATTCTCTCTCATATGATAATGATCTGATTCTCTCTCATATGATAATGATCTGATTCTCTCTCATATGAGAATGATCTGATTCCCTCTCATATGAGAATGATCTGATTCTCTCTCATATGACAATGATCTGATTCTCTCTCATATAACAATGCTATCATATGTTTATTTTATATGTAGGTAATGATATACCACTTTATCTGTGAAGTTTGAGAATTCTTTGACGGTAATTTGCTTGATCATTTCGGTATCACTTATAATCAAGGTCGAAAGGTTCCCAGTGTATGTTCTGAAAGTATAAAGTATAACCATGGTCGAAAGGTTCCCAGTGTATGTTCTGAAAGTATAAAGTATAACCATGGTCGAAAGGTTCCCAGTGTATGTTCTGAAAGTATAAAGTATAACCATGGTCGAAAGGTTCCCAGTGTATATTCTGAAAGTATAAAGTATAACCATGGTCGAAAGGTTCCCAGTGTATGTTCTGAAAGTATAAAGTATAACGAAGGTTCCCAGTGCGTTCCAAGTGTTTGTTTTGAAAATATGAAGTACAACCAAGGTCGAAAGGTTGTCAATGTATGTTTTGAAAATATAAAATTTAACCAACGTCGAAAGGTTCCCAGTGTACATGTAAGTTCTTCTGAAAATATAAAGTATAACAAACGTAAAAAGGTTCCCAGTGTATGTGCTGAAAATATGAAGTAATAAAGCAAACATACAAAACTTCAACAAATCCGCGCTATAAAGAGGTGGAAAAACGAGGAATTTAAGTAAATTGGATTTTATTGTCGCATCAACAGCTAAGGTCATATGGTGACTTTCCAGCTTCCATTGGTGACGGATGACCCAGGTGTCCATCCAGCATATTTTCATGCACGATCTGGCACCTGGGTAAAACCGTCGACATTCCGCAAAAGGAAAACGAAGAAAAACATGTTTATTTATTTTAGTAATATTTTGTCTCTTGTCAACTTTTAATAAATACAATTCAGATTTCTGATATAGTAGTCAATCATTCATATCTATTTTAAAACAGTATAACGTGTATTCAATATTCATGAGCATACTACTGATACAAATACATATTTTTATTTTAACGTCGCAAAGGTACATATACAAACTAACATAAGCTCATGTGAGCTTTTAAACCGAGATGTGATGATTTTACTGTGGGAGGAAACGTGATGTTCGAAAACCCCGCCTGTATGATTTGGCGATCATCTTACCATCTCAAATACTGCCCAGTTCGGGAATCAAGCCCGGGTCGAATTGGTGAGAAGTGAGATGCCTTGCACTGAGCTATCTCTTCTCTTATGTCTATTTTATCTTAAACTCGTTTCATGCTGGTTAATAAATGCTTCATGTTATTTGTTATTTGTTATGAAGAGTTATACAGTCAGTCATCTGTCCGTCCGTCTCTCCGTTATACATAGCTTACGTTTGATATTTTTATTTGTAGGTAGTATCTTGCAAGTAAGGTTTACTTTTACTATTACATAGATTCATCGGGTTCCTAGACATACAGACGGAATATACCCCACCGCACGAGTAATGTTCCCTTTACATGGGGACGAAACGGTAGTTTGTATGTGAGGTGGGTGGGGTGGAGACGGGGATGACATAAGAGCTAAATTGGATGTAATCATACACAAGCATTCACAATTTTACTGGCAAAAAGCAAACTTCAACAACAAGAAACAACGAAATTGGCACACTATAATATATTTACTTTTTTTGTTTATAGAATATATACTATAAAGAATATAAAGAGAGAGGTGTACCATACAACACTTATGATAGTTATATTCCATAACAAGTCGTATAAAGATACCTACCCGAATACTTTTCCATACTTTTGCACCATCTCCGCATCTACGTAACCAAAACCCTGAAACGTAATGTATATTTCGTTATCGTTTCAGCACCTACGTAACCAAAACTCCGAAACGTAATGTATATTTCATTATCATCTCCGCATCTATGGAGATCGCTCGCATGCCAAATTATCGGAACCAATCAGATTGCAGATAGTGACATTTGTTATATACTATTTAATACCGCAACAAACAGTAGTTAGAGCGTCGTCTACTGCGTGTCTACTTAACCGAAGGTAAGGGTTCGAGCCTTATATAAGGCAACATTTTTTAAATCATATTGCAAAAAATATAATACGAAACTACTTCGGAGTAATCTGATTGGTTCCGACAATGAGGCATTTGAGTTCTCTGTATGTAACCAAAACCATGTAATGTATATTTCATTTGTATGTAACCAAAACCATACCAAAACTCATGTAATGTATATTTCATTTGTATGTAACCAAAACCATACCAAAACCATGTAATGTATATTTCATTTGTATGTAACCAAAACCATACCAAAACTCATGTAATGTATATTTCATTTGTATGTAACCAAAACCATACCAAAACCATGTAATCTATATTTCATTTGTATGTAACCAAAACCATGTAATGTATATTTCATTTGTATGTAACCAAAACCATGTAAGGTATATTTCATTTATATGTAACCAAAACCATGTAAGGTATATTTCATTTGTATGTAACCAAAACCATGTAATGTATATTTCATTTGTATGTAACCAAAACCACGTAATGTATATTTCATTATCATCTCAGCATCTACGTAACCAAAGCCCCGACTCGTAAGGTATATTTCTGTATCATACTATATTTAGGTTTCGTCTTTGTTAACCAAGAACAAATAAAAATGAAAAGCAGTCGTATGATTTACAAAACATATTACCGAACTACCCTCTACCAAGATTAACAACTACAAATACGTAGAATTTAATTATAGTGATATATTAATGTATGTACCTGAAAATGCACAATTATTTAATAGCAGTATGTAATGTATAATGCTCTCTAAGGTTAGATAATACTAGGAGGTAAACAAATATCTGTTGTTTTTTTAAATAAATGATAACTGTTACGAGAAAAGACCACGGAAGAAATCGCCATAGGTTCACGTTCGTTAAAACAAATATAGTCTACATGGTCTACGCAGACATTTACACAGAAGACATAATAATATAGGTTCAGAACGCATTACGATTTTTTAGTTTCACTAGCATTCTTTAAATGGTGTAATAAGAGAAGAATCTCCGGAATGTCGTTGATTTGTGTTAGGAATCTTAAACAATCCAACATTAGTAAATATAACAGTCGAACAGGAAACAAAAGTAGTATTGAAGGACAACAGTCAACCACAAACACACACAGAAACAAAGAACAACTGCATATAAAAATGAATAAAAATAAAAATAAGACATCACAAACACACAAGGGTTGACAATAGGGCTACCACCTTGGAACGCCCAGTGGCAAGAAAGGCCGCTAGGGGTTTAAACCAGGTCGTAGGGTGCACCAAACCTCACTCTGACCCTACTATCATCCCACTCTAGAACCTGGTTTAAATCCCAGTGGTCATTTTTGTCACTGACCGTTCCAAGGCAGTAGACCTATTGTCAAACCTTCTATGTTTGTGATGTCATATTTTGCCTTTTATTCATCTTCGTAGTTGTTTTGTTTCTGTGCGTATTTATGGTTGACCGTGGTCTTTAAATGCTACATTTCATGTTCGACTTTTATATCTACCTTACTAGTAAGTAATAATTTAAAAGTGTTTAGCATTCTCACATCTCAGAATCACAATTGTCCGCAAGGTACCGCTTGTAAAACTCTGACAAGCGGGAATGGTTTTTAGAGACATAACTTGAAAATAATCAATTAAAACAGAGATCAAAGAAGTATTACGTCTCAGATTAAAACGACTTTGCTCAGAATAAATTTATTTGTTCAAATGAGTATGCATATTTACGTAAAAAAAGGGAACTTAACGTTTGTAACTGGGGCAAACGCATTCATGTAAAAGGGATCGGTGGTACAAATCCAATATAAAATGTATTCACTTCTTTGCCCTCTGTATACGGTGGCAATACTTTTTTAAATTTCACTCGAATTAATAAGCCACGAACCTTGTGTTAAACTAGAAAATATGTCCATGGGACACAGATACTCAGCTTTTGTGCTGTCAGTCACAAAATGGATCAGTCACACAATGGACTTAACGAAAAACGAACAAGGGTAATACTATATACCCGTTCCACTTTCTTTCGTGACGGGGCATAACTCAGCTACATGAGAGATATTTACGTGTTTAGAAACTTAGCCAAGAAACATGCATATTGCAATGAAAACTGTTTTCAAGGTGATTTCAATAATAACAAAAAATGAAATCATTGAAATACAATCTATTTTCGTGTCAAAGTAAATACAGATTCAAGTCTGAATAGTCAAATTATCAATTACTTTTCCTACTAAAAGTATATCAATGAGAGTTGTATTGTCAAAACACGATTTATACTTAGCTGAACCTTTTTAATGAATAGAGGCAGATCTCCAAGGAAAAAGGTCGTTGGTTTGGTTGTTATACCTCGTCTCTGAAAGTAGGTCTGCTTATACCAGGTGTATCTGAAAATTAAAAATACACGACTTTATTTGATGTATTATTTAAAGAGGCACATGGCTATCTTGAAGTTTTTATCAAACATTGAAACTAGCGGCTCTATTTAATTATCCAGTATCATTTTGAATTTAAACCTGCTTGGCAGTATATAATAAAATAAAATGTTGAGTTTTCAATGTTTCGTGTTATTCTACCAGAAGTTTAAATATATTATTGAAGCAATATTATCAATAGTTAATAATATGCAGCAACAGTCTGCTTTATACTTCTATTATAGTTAATAATATGCAGCAACAGTCTGCTTTATACTACTATAGTTAATAATATGCAACAACAGTCTGCTTTATACTACTATAGTAAATAATATGCAGCAACAGTCTGCTTTATACTACTATTATAATCAATAGTTAATAATATGCAGCAACAGTCTGCTTTATACTACTATTATAATTAATAGTTAATAATATGCAGCAACAGTCTGCTTTATACTTCTATTATATTAATGATGAAACAAATACGAGTTATGTAGAAAAACTAACGTGACGCCGACAGAGGCGTCCACATAGCAATACAAAGCTCCCGGATTCGTTTAGCCCTATTGTCAACCCTTTTGTGTTTGTGATGTCGTTTACATTTATTATTGCATTTGCCTTCTTGTTTGTCTGTTTGCGTGTTTGTTTCTGTGTTTTGTGGTTGACTGTCCTCCTTGAATGCTACTTTCCCTGTCCGATCTTTTTATATCTCTTTGTATTACGGGTAATAAATTCCAGAATATTTGACTACCCGGTAGGTGTCCCTACATTAAACTAGACGACATGTAAGTAAGTAACCCGATTTTAAATGCTTATAAAACATATATTTTTCATCTTAATTTTTTCAAATTTTGAACACGTTCTTTAAAGCTGTGACTGAATGTAAGCTGAATATCAAATTGAATAGTTATTGCCGGACTCAGAAAGTTGCTATGGGTGTTGGACTCTGTAAAACTGAATTTTAGTAAGAATACCGAGATGCAATCAAATTGGTATACAGACATTTTATGGGTCTTCTACAACTTGAATTACGTATCAATTTTAGGAATACAGTTTAACATTATGATCTGGGCATGCGCGTAGAACTGGTTCTAACTGTATTTTAATACAATAATTAGATGTAAATGGCCATGATAAGTCTATAAATCTGTTCTCAGCATACAAATACATTTGGTTCCAAATCGGTATCGTCACTGAATATTGATTGATGTTAAACTTTATTAAAGGGACAAACGGCAATCTTGATTTTTCGAAATCTCGCGGCGCACCGTAAGTTTCTCTACATAACTTGCATTTGTTCAATAACATTAATTGTAACAATAATATAAAGGACATTGCGTTTGAATAGTACACTAACTGTTTTTGTGTACAGTTATATATTTATCTCTTGTTGGTGCTGTCTTACTTTAAATAAGCAACACCTCTTCAATCATTAAGCAGAATTGATGAAACTTTAAATGAAACATCATCAAAAGAGGTTGAATAGGTCTGCCCCACTGCTACTTATTCTCATGAACTACTAGATTTCAATAACAAAAAAACATCTAACATTAAACCCTTTCTTCTAATGTAAATTTACATTGCTAAATCATAACTGTCCAGAAGTCGACATGAATCACAACTGTCCAGAACTGAGAAAAAGTCGACATTAATCATAATTGTCCAGAACTGACAGAAAGACGACATTAATCATAACTGTCCAGAACTGAGAGAAGTCGACATTAAACATAACTGTCCAGAACTGAAAGACAACATTAATCATAACTGTCCAGAACTGAGAGAAAGACGACATTAATCATAACTGTCCAGAACTGACAGAAAGACGACATTAATCATAACTGTCCAGAACTGAGAGACGACATTAATTTCATAATCGTACATGCTTACATGCATTAATCGTAACTGTCCTGAAGTAGACATTAACCATAACTGTCTAGAACTGACAGAAAGACGACATTAATCATAACTGTCCAGAACTGAGACAAAGTCACATTAATCATAACTGTTCAGAACTGAGAGAAAGTTGACATTAACCATAACTGTCAAGAACTGAGAGAAAGACGACATTTATCATAACTGTCCAGAACTGAGACAAAGTCGACATTAATAATAACTGTCCAGAACTGAGACAAAGTCACATTAATCATAACTGTCCAGAACTGAGAGAAAGACAACATTAATCATAACTGTCCAGAACTGAGAGAAAGACAACATTAATCATAACTGTCCAGAACTGACAGAAAGACGACATTAATCATGACTTTCCAGAATTGAGAGAAAGTCGACATTAATCATAACTGTCCAGAACTGAGAGACTAGATTAATTTCATAATCGTACATGCTTACATGCATTAATCGTAACTGTCCTGAAGTAGACATTAACCATAACTGTCTAGAACTGACAGAAAGACGACATTAATCATAACTGTCCAGAACTGAGACAAAGTCACATTAATCATAACTGTTCAGAACTGAGAGAAAGTTGACATTAACCATAACTTACAAGAACTGAGAGAAAGACGACATTTATCATAACTGTCCAGAACTGAGACAAAGTCGACATTAATCATAACTGTCCAGAACTGAGACAAAGTCACATTAATCATAACTGTCCAGAACTGAGAGAAAGACAACATTAATCATAACTGTCCAGAACTGACAGAAAGACGACATTAATCATGACTTTCCAGAATTGAGAGAAAGTCGACATTAATCATAACTGTCCAGAACTGAGAGACGAGATTAATTTCATAATCGTACATGCTTACATGCATTAATCGTAACTGTCCTGAAGTAGACATTAACCATAACTGTCTAGAACTGACAGAAAGACGACATTAATCATAACTGTCCAGAACTGAGACAAAGTCACATTAATCATAACTGTTCAGAACTGAGAGAAAGTTGACATTAACCATAACTGTCAAGAACTGAGAGAAAGACGACATTTATCATAACTGTCCAGAACTGAGACAAAGTCGACATTAATCATAACTGTCCAGAACTGAGACAAAGTCGACATTAATCATAACTGTTCAGAACTGAGACAAAGTCACATTAATCATAACCGTCCAGAACTGAGATAAAGTCACATTAATCCTAACTGTCCTGAAGTCGACATTAACCATAACTGTCCAGAACTGACAGAAAGACGACATTAATCATAACTGTCCAGAACTGAGACAAAGTCGACATTAATCATAACTGTCCAGAACTGAGACAAAGACGACATTAATCATAACTGTCCAGAACTGAGACAAAGTCACATTAATCCTAACTGTCCAGTACTGAGAGAAAGACAACATTAATCCTAACTGTCAAGATCTGAAAGAAAGATTAATCATAACTTTCCAGAACTGAGAGATAGTCGACATTAAATTCATAATCGTATGCACTGCATGCATGTAAAACAATAAGATCAACTTCTTACATGCAATAATCGTAACTGTCCAGAAGTCGACATTAACCATAACTGTCCAGAACTGAGAGAAAGACGACATTAATCATAACTGTACAGAACTGATAGAAAGTTGACATTATTCATAAGTGTTCAGAACTGAGAGAAAGACGACTTTAATCATAACTGTCCAGAACTGCGAGAAAGTCGGCATTAATAATAACTGTCCAGAACTGAGAGAAGGTCGACATTAATCATAACTGTCCAGAACTGAGAGAAAGACGACTTTAATCATAACTGTCCAGAACTGCGAGAAAGTCGGCATTAATAATAACTGTCCAGAACTGAGAGAAGGTTGACATTAATCATAACTGTCCAGAACTGAGAGAAAGACGACTTTAATCATAACTGTCCAGAACTGCGAGAAAGTCGGCATTAATAATAACTGTCCAGAACAGAGAGAAGGTTGACATTAATCATAACTGTCCAGAACTGAGAGAAAGACGACTTTAATCATAACTGTCCAGAACTGCGAGAAAGACGACATTAATCATATCTGTCCAGAACTGAGAGAAAGTGGACATTAATCATAACTGTCCAGAACTGAGAGAAAGATGACACTACTCATAACTATCCGGAACTGAGAGAATGTCGACATTAATCATAACTGTCCAGAACTGAGACACAGTCGACATTAATCTTAACTGTCCAGTACTGAAAAAGTCGAATTAATCATAACTCTCAAGAACTGAGAGACAGTCGACATTAATCATAACTGACCAGTACTGAAAAAGTTGAATTAATCATAACTGTCGAGAACTGAGAGAAAGTCGACATTAATCATAACTGTCCAGAACTGAGAGAAAGTCGACATTAATCATAACTGTCCAGAACTGAGAGAAAGACAACATTAATCATAACTGTCCAGAACTGACATAAAGACGACATTAATCATACCTGTCCAGAACTGAGAGACAGTCGACATTAATCATAACTGTCCAGTACTAAAAAAGTCGAATTAATCATAACTTTCCAGAAATGAGAGAAATTCGACATTAATCATAACTTTCCAGAACTGAGAGAAATCGACATTAATCATAACTGTCCAGAACTGAGAGAAATACGAATTTAATCCTAACTGTCCAGATCTGAGAGAAAGTCGGCATTAATCATAACTGTCCAGAACTGAGAGAAATACGAATTTAATCCTAACTGTCCAGATCTGAGAGAAAGTCGACATTAATCATAACTGTCCAGAACTGAGAGAAAGAAATATAAAAAGATCGGACAGGGAAAGTAGCATTCAAGGAGAACAGTCAACCACAAAACACAGACAAACAAGAAAGCAACAATAAATGCAAACGACATCACAAACACAAAAGGGTTGACAATAAGGCTACCGCCTTCGAATGGTCAGTGGCAAAGTAGGCCACTGGGGGGTTTAAACCGGTTCTAGGGTGCATCAAACCTCACACTTACCCTACTGTCATCCTAAAAACTGGATCAATGAATGTCATACAATCCCTGTAGGGATATAACAATATTGATTGGATGTAGGGGGAGACTTTTTGACGGTCGCCACACGGCACAAACAACTATATTGTGCAGTATAAAGAAATATAAAAAGATCGGACAGGGAAAGTAGCATTCAAGGTGGACAGTCAACCACAAAACACAGAAACAAACACGCAAACAGACAACCAAGAATGCAAAAGTAACAATAAATGCAAACGACAAGGGTTGACAATAGGGCTACCGCCTTGGAACGGTCAGTGGCAACAAAGGCCAGTGGGGGTTTAAACCGGTTCTAGGGTGCACCAAACCTCACACTTACCCTACTGTCATCCCATTAAAACAGGACAGTGTAAATAACGAAATCCCCGCCATGATATAATCTCTAACCAACAAGGCAGCATCAATAGGCAATATATGTTAAACACAAATATGCTCGTGTAAATATAATACAAAAAAAAAAACAATAGCCTAGAAAGCCACAATGAAGGTACTCAATGACTTGGCAGAAGCCAGAGCAACAAGAGAATTAAACATTAAGGGCACGACAGACAAACATCAAACGCCACCGTCCCAATGGGCTTTAGGTAGGCGTCATCATAGGGTCCACAGCCTGTCCGGTCATCGTACAATTAAAGAGGAAAGCATAGTGGCGAACTGTAAAAGGGTCCACCACCAAGCATGCAGTACGTTGCAAAATGATAGGGTCATAACCTCTTTTAATAAACTTTTTAACAAGTTTAACAAAGATAGTATGAACGTGATCATGACCAAGAAGCTTACGAAGTTTATAAATCACATCACCATAGAAGTCAGGTTGTGATAGTCCTTGTCGCAGAAGAGTCATTAAATTACTTTTATATTTGGAAAGAAGATCAGGGTTACGATAATAAAATTTTGCAAAGGTTTTACGAAGTGTATGGTAACGGTAACCCTGATTGAGTAGCATTTTAGTTATACAGATATTACGAATATTAAAGTCCTCAACTCGAGTACAAGCTCTTGAAAAACGAATAAGTTGAGGCACATACACCCCATAAGAAGTTGCTCGGGGAACATCCCCATCCAAGTGGGGGTAATTAACAATGTCAAAATTAAGATCATCTCTCTTGTCATCAAGTTTGCTAATTATTTCACCATTTTCAATCGAGAGATCTAAATCAAGAAAAGAAGCGTTATTATCAGATGTATTAGCTTTATTAAGCTGAAGTTCTTCATGATAAGTCGACATTAATCATAACTGTCCAGATCTGAGAGAAAGTCGACATTAATCATAACTTTCATGAACTGAGAGAAAGTGGACATTTATCTTAACTGTCCAGAACTGAAAGCCGACATTAATCATAACTGTCCAGATCTGAGAGAAAGTCGACATTAATCATAACTTTCATGAACTGAGAGAAAGTGGACATTTATCGTAACTGTCCAGAACTGAAAGTCGACATAATCAGAACTGCCCAAAACTGCGAGAAAGACGACATTAATCATAACTGTCCAGAACTGAGAGAAAGACGACATTAATCATAACTGTCCAGAACTGAGAGAAAGACGACATTAATCATAACTGTCAAGAATTGAGAGAAAGACGACATCAATCATAACTGTCCAGAATTGAGAGAAAGACGACATTAATCATAACTGTCCAGAACTGAGAGAAAGTCGACATTAATCATAACTGTCCAGAACTGAGAGAAAGACGACATTAATCATAACTGTCCAGAACTGAGAGAAGTCGATATTAATCATATCTGTCCAGAACTGAAAGAAAGTCGACATTAATCATATCTGTCCAGAATTGAGAGAAAAAACGACATTAATCATAACTGTCCAGAACTGAGAGAAAGACGACAATAATCATATCTGTCCAGAATTGAGAGAAAGTCGACATTAATCATATCTGTCCAGAATTGAGAGAAAGACGACATTAATCATATCTGTCCAGAACTGACAGAAAGACAACATTAATCATAACTGTCCAGAACTGAGAGAAAGACGACACTAATCATATCTGTCCAGAATTGAGAGAAAGTCGACATTAATCCTAACTGTCCAGAACTGAAAGAAAGTCGACATTAATCATAACTGTCCAGAACTGAGAGAAAGTCGACATTAATCCTAACTGTCCAGAACTGAAAGAAAGTCGACATTAATCATAACTGTCCAGAACTGAAAGAAAGTCGACATTAATCATAACTGTCCAGAACTGAAAGAAAGTCGACATTAATCATAACTGTCCAGAACTGAAAGAAAGTCGACATTAATCATAACTGTCCAGAACTGAAAGAAAGTCGACATTAATAATAACTGTCCAGAACTGAAAGAAAGTCGACATTAATCATAACTGTCCAGAACTGAGAGAAAGTCGACATTAATCCTAACTGTCCAGAACTGAGAGACGACATTAAATTCATAATCGTATGCAATGCATGCATGTAAAACAATAAGATCAAATACTTACATGCATCCGGTGAAGATCAATGTTAGAAGACCAACCAGCCAGGCTGGTAGCTGTACCAACCCTAGGATGTACATTGTGGTGTTGATTAGTTAAAACGTCACCCTAAAAAACAAGAAAACACAAACACATTGTAGCCTGGCTCCCGTTCTTACAGATATGTTGTATATAGTATCATTTAAGGTACATTCATAATAAAATATGGAATTCGTCTTCTAATGTAGTACAAATTATATAACGTCTATCTACAGCGGGTACTCCATTCTATCAACCGGTTTATATGGTTAATCCTGTAGAAGCAACTGTCAATCTATTTTAAAAGTAGGTATAAAAGCTGAGCATGAACTGTAGCATACAAGGACAACAGTCAACCACAAACACACAGAAACAAACAACATCTATAAAAATTAACAAACGGAAAGATATGACATCACAAACATAAATATCCCCGCCAGGTTATAATCTCTAACAAACAAGGTAGCATTAATAGGCAATATAAGTACATTTGGATATAAAAATCGAACAGGAAAAGTAGCATTCACAGTCGACAGACGACAGTCAACCACAAACACACAGAGAAACAAAGAACAACTTTAAAGATGAACAAAATGCCAAATTAGATATCATAAACACAAACGGGTTGACAATAGGGTTACCGCCTTGGAACGGTCAGAGGCAAAGAAAGGTCGCTGGGGGTTTCAACCAGGTTCTAGTGTGACCAAACCTCACTCTTACACTACTGGCATACCAATAAAACGGGACAGTGTAAATTAACATATCCCCACCAGGTTATATTCTCTAACAAACAAGGCAGCATTAATACGCAATATAAGTATAACACAGAATTGATCATGTATATATGAATATAATAAAACAAAAGCCTAGAAAGCAACAAGGCAAGTACTCAATGACTTGACAGAAGACACAGCAACACGAGAACAAACATTAAGGTAAGATTTAAGACAAACATCTAACGTTAACGTCCTTTGAAGATTTAGGTAGACGTCATCACATGTTTGTGTCAATCATATACCATATGTTGTAACACATTTATGATCTGTGGCAATGTCTGACCATTACGTGTCATTTGCGATGGTATACTTCACAGAATGAAATAATATAATTAATATCATTTCCGAAAAACGTTGTCACAAGCTCCACAGCACGAAACCTATCGACTTGCCACCATCTGACTACATATGACATAGTACAAGTTTATGAAAGACAATCATTCCAACTAAATAAAATGCATTAAATGTGCATGTATTAAACAATTATAAAGTGTGTTTGTTTGTATGGTGTTTTACGTCATTTTCAACACATGTAATGTTATATATGACGGTCGATTTTTGTGGTGGAGGCAGACCACCTACTTTTCCTGGGTAGAACCAGAACTGTACACCTCCCGCCAACCGTAAGAATCGACACTTCCTCACTTACAATTCGAGCTCCCAGTGGGATTCGAGCCCGCAGTGGTGAGAGGCGAGAATGTTTCAACGCAACGTCGTTAACCCCTCGGCCACGTGTATATTTATAAGGTTAGACATTATTATAAAGTAACCTTTAGTTAATTGTAAAATATCATATTTTACCTTTATCCAATAGTTGGGATATCCAGCACATGTATTCATATGTTTCGCTACGTGCTATATGGGCGGATTCAAGGGTGTGTGTGTTTGGGGTGGGGTGGGGGGGAGGGGGGTGAGGGGACCGGCGAGCCGCCCTAACATCTTAAAAGTTATGAAAAATCATATGTAAACAGCATGTTTTTGTGTTGTTCGTTTTGGTTGCCACCATATTTTTTTAAAGTTGCGACCCTCCAACTGAAACTGAGAAGTTATGAAAATGCATATGAAAAGGTGTGACTGATGATAAATACTGATAAAGGTGATCCTTTGAGAGCAACAAACACAATTAAGAGAATAAAGCAGCAGACTCGGTTTTATTGAGTCTGTTCATGAGAAGTAATGACAGAAGCAACACCTCTCACGCCCCCTAGCACCGGCTAAAGCGGTATTCTACTTCAAAGCCACCTATATTGCATTCCACCCCTTCCCCCCACCCCTTATCGCAAACCCTGTATCCGCCCCTGTCTTTACCTGTCCAATGTAGACCAAACACTGTGCAAATATTCGACTGGGTTGTTGTGAAATTTCTGTTTAATATTGGTGTAAAGCTTATGCCATATATTTGCACTGAGTCACTGTGTACATAAAACGCGATATCATATCCATGGCAGAGAATTCCGTTATCTCTACTCTAGCATTCTTAAGGTTGACATATTTACATAGATACAACGCGATGTTATCGGTGGATACGAGGTAATGTGGTAGGCCTGTTTTACTATTACGGGAGACATATGGCCTAGGTGCCGTGAATCAAATACAAGAGGTCCAAGACGGCCTTATCGCTCTACTTACTGTATCAGAGCCCATGATTGGTGGGGTTAGGTGGATGGGAGGGGTGAGGGTGGGGTGGTTGGCATGGCTTGTTAGATGTGGCAGTATTTTTTATAATTTGTCCACACTGTCTTCAATAATCAAGCTAACTGCATTAATAACCAAGATAACTGCATTAATAACCAAGATAGCTGCACAAATAACCAGGATAACCGCACAAATAACCAAGATAACTGCACAAATAACCAAGATAACTGCATTAAACGCAAACAAACACAAATTGTGGAGGTGTAAAGATTTGTTTCCCAAACCCAGTGTACAATCCACATTATCAATACATACACACTTATTTTACAAAGATAATGTTAACGTTACAGTATCAAAAATAAACATTGTTATGAAATCTATGCACTGCCTCTACTCCGAGGCTCACTAAGTTTTCCCATATTTTTTTTTTTTTTGGATTTTTTTATTAATAACCCGTCCTGTGTAATAAATCTGTATATAAATCCATTATCAAAGGACAGTGTTTCAAGATAGTTTTTAAAGCATTAATATCACAAATTTCCAAATTATTATTTTTCTGAAAAAAACCCACAAAAACAACAAGAATGTTGATTAAGAAAGCAAGGGTATGTTATTTCTAATAAGTAAGATAAGCATTTATCACATGGAACTGTTTGTATTCCGTATAATATACCCATTACGTATTTCCTTATATTAACCATGTGTAATACAAGGCGACCGAATTACTCGTCCTATATATCACTCCGCGTATTTACAAACAAGCATGCCGGACACTTGGTCGATAAACGCGATTTTGTAATAAATAAGTATGAAAAATTCAATTTAGTAATCATGGTAATACATGAATATTCAAAATTTCAAAATTCAAAATTTCAAAATTCAAAATTCAAAATTTCAAAACCAAAATTTCAAAATTCAAAATTTCAAAATTCAAAATTCAAAATTCAAAAATTCAAAATGTCAAAATGTCAAAAATTCAAAAGTCATGTGATAAAAAGGATCTGACACTCGTTGTCATTTCATACAAAAATTTATTAAACTCGTCCAGGAATTTGTTATTAAGCTCGCCGGAGGCTCGCTTAATAACAAATTCCTGGAGGCTCGCTTAATAACAAATTCCTGAACTCGTTTAATAAAATTTTGTATGAAATGACAACTCATGTCGGATCCTCTACGTCCCAGTATGAACTCATTAAGTTTATTTGCTAGAAGTTGACACTGAAAAAATCAACTAAGTAAATTATCTCTGTACTCCAGTTCCACAGATAGCAAGGTATTGACTCCACATGGTTTCAAACTGATTCATCTTTAGTTTTTCAACATTGTACAAATATATTATATACGTTTTAAAAGTAAGCTGTGGAATTTGACGTTTCATCTTGTTTTGATAAATGTAAAGGTTTGTTTGCATGATAATTTTGCTTAAAACTATGTCAAATTTACTATTTCCAAATAAATTAACTGTTTCTGTTAAAATTACGAAAGCTGTATTGCATGTTTCTGTAAAATAAATTTTGAGTTTTGACCAGAATTCGTTTACTGTTTTTAAAGTTCCAAAACGGGATGTTAGATAGTTTCAGGGGCATTATTGCAAAAGCTGCACATATCTTTATATTAATAATATTAATTTTAGATCAAAGGTAATTTGTTCCAAGTATCCTATGGTTGATTCTAAATTGGAACCAAAGTAACTTTGGATCCTTTTTTATTTTATTATGGTAAGGCATATACTCTTTCAAATTCAATGTCTGGAACACTAACTACTTCATTTTTCCATTTACTTAATGCTTTGTGATATTTATTATTTATAATCATGATGTCATGATGTCATATATAGTTCGACAGACTTTCTCATTTTGTAGAATTAAGGATAGGATTAATGGACGTATAGGGTTTGTACTATTAAAGGCTAGATGCACAATGTTCAGTTTCTCCAAATAATTCCTGACATCAGTTATAATACTTTCATGTTCAAGACAATTGTATATTATAGTGTTCATTAAATTCTATGTATGAATAAACGTTTCCATTTTTGTTTAAAATGTCGTTGATAAAAAATGATTCCTCCTGTGAACCCATCTTTTTGTAAAATACACTAAAGCCTCCGACCTTAATACCTGGGTTTATACCATATACTGAGCTGTAATACAATAAAGCCTCCGACCTTAAAACCTGGGTTTATACCATATACTGAGCTGTGAACCATCTTTTTGTAAAATACACTAAAGCCTCCGACCTTAAAACCTGGGTTTATACCATATACTGAGTGAAGTTGTTGCCAAGATATTGGTTTAATTTGATCAGCAAAATATTTGTAACTGATAAGAACATCCTTACAATTCGGATTTTGTACTCTATTTAAATTTTGTTTAATGTAATCTGTTTCAAATTTAAATATACTATTAATTATTGGACAGAAAATGTTTACGAGATGGTTATATTTATTTGCGGTCTGAGATATTCGACTGATCCATGCTATTTCTAGAACTAGTATGAACTTGTTCACTTCTACCATTCTAACACCTTCATATTTATAGTCCTGAATAATGGTAGCTCTTTTTATTTTGTCCCTCAAATTATTCCAAAGATATTTGTAGAATAGTGTTTGTATTAATTTGATTTTATCTGCTGAAGGATTCGGTAATCCGATAATTAAATGGTTGAGTTTTGAGAGGGCCAAACGTTTTAAAACAACATTTTTACCAATAGGAGTGAGTATTTTTTAAGACCAACCAGCAAGATTTTCTTTTGATTTCTTCAACTTTGGACTTATAATTAATATTTACCAATGAGTTTAAGTCAATTTTTTCTTGATCCAAACCATATGACTTTTGTTTTATCTGTATTGATAACAAGGCCGGAGATTCTTGCATAACATTGTTATGTTAACATGGAGTTATACAATGATTCTCTGGAGCCATCTAGCGTCAAACTTGTGTCGTCAGAATTTTATGATACTAAATATTCTTTGTCATCCATATTAATTGGGTAAGGTGAGATGAGCAATGGAGGGCTAGAGTGTCCACAAGGCAAAAGTATGCATTTTTGATAATTCAAGGACAGATCACTCACCTAAAAGCAACCGAATCTGGCATGAAATCTGAAAAATTATACATATTATTTATACAAATTCATTTATGATGATGCGGACTGATCTCGTTGGACGGTTTTAGTGGGGAAACTTTTGGAACAGTCTATGGCAATATATAAACGCGCTCTGGGAGCAGCTGAACATACCAGTTTCAGTATTCTTCATTAAAGTTAATTTAGATTTGGATGCTTTTAGAAAATTTAATTGTGAGAGGATGTAATACGTATTGTGCTCATTCATAATAACGTGAAATTGGATATGTGGACTAAACCGGAAATATTGGAAATTAATTTGGACTGAAAGGACAGATAACATTTGGATTAAAGAGACACCTACTGTTTTGGATTAAAGAGACACTTTCTGTTTTGGATTAAAGGAACATTGGGTAATTGTATTTGGACTTAATTCGAAAATTGGATATTAATGAAAAACTGTATTTATGTAGAAAATATAGTTAGCCACAAATATAGTAATGCACCAGTTCAGAACTGTATAAAATATAACGCTAGTACTTATGATGATGATGATGATATTGATCATATAGTTGTTGTTATGGATAATGATGATGATGATGATGATGATGATGAAATAAATGATGATACGTGTGGAAATAGCAACATTTTCTTAGGGTGTATAAATGTATGTGGTTTGAAGCGAAGAACCATGTATCCTGAATTTATTGAATGTGCCTCGAATTATGATATTTTTTGTTTACCTGAAACTGAACTTGACGAGCACGACGATATCGCCATTCCTAACTATACTTTTATTTCTAAACCAAGGAAACACAAGTATAAGAGAAAACGCGGCGGTATCAGCCTCTTCGTTAAATCTACGTTATATCATAGTGTTAAAACTGTAATGTCCGAATCTGATTATGTCTTATGGTTGAAGTTCTTTAAATCACTTTTTACTGTGGAGGGAGATGTTATTCTGGGTATAGTCTACTTACCACCTGAAAAACTCGAAGTTCTTCAGCATCAACTCATATGGATATATAGATTCGGAAATTGAAAACATTTGTAATTCAAATAAATATGTACTTCTCATGGGAGACACCAATCGCGAACTGGTAAACTAGCCGACTACGTTGTCGCTGACCCTTTTTTGTCTAATCACTTTGAATTTGACAAAGACACAATTGATTTTAATAATGCCATTTTGAACTTACCTAATAATAACTTGTCGATAAACAGAGCATCCGAAGAGAACGGAATAAATAACCATGGCTATTTGTTTATTGACACGTGCAGAAATAATAACATTATTTATTAGCATTCAATGACGACAGTCAACCACAAAACACAAAAACAAACAAACACAAAAACAAACACGCAAACAGACAAACGAGAAGGCAAAAGAGATAACAAGTGCAAACGACATCACAAACACAGAAGGGTTGACAATAGGGCTTCCGCCTTGGAACGATCAGTGGCCAAAAAGGCCACTGGGGGTTTAAACCAGGTTCTAGGGTGCCCAACGCTCACACTTACCCTATTGTCATCCCAATTAAACGGGACAGTGTAAATAAAGAAATCTCCGCCATGAAATATTCTCTAACCAACAAGGCAGCGTTAAAAGGCAATATAAGTAATTCTTCAACAAAAATACAAATCAATCTCTCTATCTATCAATCTGTTTTTGTCCGAATTATAGTACAAACGGTTAAACAATATATATATATATACTACCGTGTAAGCTTGGTTAAGTCCAGATGAAAAATGGCAAAATTATATATCTTTGCAATTTTAAGGGAAGATAACTCATTATTACCAGTCGAATTTGGCTGGTTCAAGAACTCCTCCGAGACATATATGCATATATAACTACTGTGTAAGTTTGGTGAAGATTGGGCAGATAACTCAGCCGTAAGCGATAGAATCTGGCAGATTCAAGAACTCTTCGAGATCTTATAGATATATAACCACCATATCAGCTTGGTAAATATCGGATGAAAAATGGAGAGGCTATAGTGCTCACGAGGCGAAAGTTAACGACGGACGGACGGACAGACGACGGACAACGCAGCATCCCATAAGCTCGACTAAAGCTAAAGACTAGTACGTGGGTTGCAGTTTGTAAGTTTTCATATTGGCAAGTAAGTTCTGGGAAAGACATTTGTACGTTCAAAGTATGTAAAGTGTGAAGTAATAGGTTCACTAACTACAATGATCGCGCTTGTAAACGCTGCCATTATGGAATTTTGTATGCATAAATGCATCAATAAAAGTTACTAAAAGATAAAACAAATGTCGGATGGTGACCGTCGTCTTTGACTATGTTAGAAGCATTTATTTCTGTTATTTGTTTAGTAATTGGAAAATTGACTGCCACAATTGGCACACCCAGTATGTGATAATGTCTCGTATAATAGCAGAAATAATTGTCTCATTACAATACGCTTGATTGGATTTTACCACTTACAGAAATCCCTTTATTTTTCCTAATTTTCCAAATTATTTGTTCCTGATTTGTGGCATGGGATGAAATTATCCTAACCACACCATTATATAAAGAAAGGTTACAGAAACTGTTTAGGTGATTGGGAAATGAGTAACTAACAACATGTTAACCAAAGCTCTCCTAGCATGTGAGTATGTGTATTTGTGTACTGCTGAAACTACTACTTCTACTACTACTACTACTACTACTACTACTACTGTTGCTGCTACTACTTCTACTACTATTGCTGCTGCTGCTACTTATAAGACTTCTACTACTACTTCTACTATTACTACTATAACTACTCGCACTACTACTACTACTACTACTACTACTACTATTACTACTACTACTACCATATGCACTACTAATAATAATATTATATATTTATATGTCTCATATTTCAACATTACAACATGATCTTGAATTATGTGAGTGACATGCGTTTTTTGTATAAAAGTTCAGTTGTAAGGGTTATTTCTTTAAATGCTAAATATAAATCAGAAGTAAAACAACAGGTCAATCGGAAATATGTGTAATACATATGTGTAATACATTTTGTTAACGCGATGTATACCTTTTCTCCGAATATGCATGGCATGTGTACAGGTCTATCTTTTATAGAAATTCAAAAATGGAATAAAATTGTAAACATAAGATGCTTAAAATACCCGCGATTGAATTATGGGTTGTTGTTTTTGCAACCTATTTCTCTAATATGTGTAGGATCTTTAATATGTGTAAGATCTTTAATATGTGTAGAATCTTTAATATGTGTAGGATATTTAATATGTGTAGGATCTTTAATATGTGTAGGATCTTTAATATGTGTAGGATCTTTAACATGTGTAGGATCTTTAATATGTGTAAGATCTGTAATATGTGTAGGGTCTTTAATATGTGTAGGGTCTTTAATATGTGTAGGATCTTTAGCATGTGTAGGATCTTTAATATGTGTAAGACCTTTAATATGTGTAGAGTCTTTAATATGTGTAGGATCTTTAATATGGGTAGGATCTTTAACATGTGTAGGATCTTTAATATGTGTAGGGTCTTTAATATGTGTAAGATCTTTAATATGTGTAAGATCTTTAATATGTGTAGGGTCTTTAATATGTGTAGGATCTTTAACAAGTGTAGGATCTTTAATATGTGTAAGATCTTTAATATGTGTAGGATCTTTAATATGTGTAGGATATTTAACATGGGTAGGATATTTAATATGTGTAGGATCTTTAATATGTGTAGGATCTTTAATATGTGTAAGATCCGATTTTATATTGTGAATGACTTTAATTATATTATAAAGAGATTGTGTTACTTGTGTTTTTTTTAAGATTTTCGATTATTTTTAATCTCCTGCTTTTTGTGTTCAAATCAAGATTGTATTTTATGTTAGGAAACAAGTCTCTTTATACCAAAGGTTAACATATGGCGTTAAACAGTTGCGAACGATTTGCTCTCCTTCTTTCAGTTAAAACACATGCTGCACGAGGGCTTCAATTCCACTATAGTACACAAAAACAAGTCTTGCGTATATAAATGTACTGAGTGTATAATAATTTCTTACAGTTTCTAACTTCTTTGTATTAGCGTTGGTGCTTCTGCAAGTATAAGGAACTGAAGTCACCACTCTGTAAACTGTAGCGTCGAATAAAGCGTACCAACTCATAATTCATTTTTTGCATATTTTAAGAACCTGTGAATAAACCTATACTTTTGATCGGCACAAATTCATTAGCATATGACCCGAACACCTTGATATAGTTCTGATAAACGGTTTTCTAGTGTAATTCGCCGTTATTTAAAGTAGAATATTGCTTAAGCCGTTGCTATGAGGCGTGAGAGACGCTGTACTTTACATTATCTCTCATGAACAGACTCAATAAAACCGAGTCTGCTACTTTTATCTCTTGTTTGTGTTTGTTGCTTTCAAGGGAATCCATTTTCAGTATTTTTTAAAACATAGAGCATTTTACTTAAGTTCAGGGACCTTCCAAAGAATCACTTGCGTCTTCATCAAAGGATTCTGTGAGTCAAAACTAGTCACTTTCTGAAAATGTGGCATTGCTTGATTGATAAAGTGTTTTTATAGTGTTTATTCTTTTAATATTGATTTTATATCCTTAATATCAACTCCCGCATTATTTCTTATTTTTGGTTTTACCTTTTCTTAGTAATTTCTTTTTTTTAAGATTGCAAACATATCTAGTATTTTATATATGAAGAGTATGATGTTGCTTTAACCCTTATCATTACTGTTGATGTTTCCCAGATAAGCTGGTCTTTTATAGTTCTGCCAAGTCATTGAGTAATTGCATTGTGGCTTTCTATTAATTTTTATATTCATATATACATGATCATTTATGTACTATATTTATATTGCCTATTAATGCTGCCTTGTTTGTTAGAAAATATAGCCTGGAGGGGATTTCTTTATTTACACTTTCCCGTTTTACTGGGATGACAATAGTGTAAGAGTGAAGTTCGGTGCACCCTATTGTCAACCTCCTTTGAGTTTGTGATGCCACATGCCTTCCTTCGTATTAACATTGTACTTGTTTTAATGAGTGTTTTTGGTTGACTGTGTTCTGTGAAAGCTACATTTCCTGTTCGATTTTTATATCTACTTTTATTTTATGCTTAACGGCGTAATTGTCGTAGAGGATCTTACATGAGTGACTGTTTATTATGGATACCATGATAGGATATGAGGCCCTGCCGAGTATCCTATCTTTTTCATCCAAGGGTTTATTAAAGTCAATAATACACAGTCACGAATGTATGATCCTATATATCACATAATACACATACGACATGACAGTTTCACTTTATTGTTGTTAATTTACCTTATATACGGCGGAATTTGCAAGAAAAATCCTGACGTCGTTTTTTTTTACATGTCTTATTGAATACATACTGAAAATGGGATCCATCGGAAGCAACAGACAAAAACAAGAGATGAAAGTAGCAGACTCGGTTTTATTAAGTCAGCTATGTTACGTGGCTGTAACACGTTCGCACTACAAATAATGCGAACATTAAACCAAATTCAACAATACTAACATCAATTTCATAAATTAAGATTTCAAATAATGATAAATATTTAAGGTGTGTGAATGTATCGTATGATATACCATGAAAACAAACGGGACTACATGTTTTACGGTACACGAGCACAGTGATTCGGTCCTTATTTGCAGCTGTAATACACTAGTGTAATACGATAAATAAGTCAGGGATTTATTACACTTCCAGAAGTAGATATACCTATCGAACAGGAAATGTAGCAATGAAGGACCACAGTCAACCACAAACACGCACAGAAACAAACAACTACGAAGATGAATAAAATGCAAGATATTACATCACAAACATAAAATGGTTGACAATAGGACTACCGATTTGGAACGGTCAGTGGTTGGGGTTTAAATAAGGTTAAATGGTACACCAAGACCTTACTCTTACACTATTGTCATCTCAGTAAAACGGGATAGTGTAAATTAAGATAACCCCGCCTGGTTATATTCTCTAACAAACAAGACACCATAAGTAGGCAATACAACAGGCTCGAAATATGTCCTTAAGGGCACATTTCTCAACGCTACTTGGTAGCTTGAATATTCACAGCCAGCCAGCACGCTTCATGGCTGATCAACGCAGGTATATAAATTGAGGCCCGCTCTTAGTTTTTTTATTTGTTTAGCATTGCTATATTGAGGGTAAGAATAGCTTAACAACACTTTGTAATTTACTTTAATGAAGAAATTTATGTTCATATTTAGCTTTAGAATACAAAATCTGGTATTTCTTAATTGTTTTTAGACCAAAACTCAGAGCACAACACAATAAATATACAACATTCTTTAATGTGTTATTATGTGTACAGGTCACAAATGCTTTATTGGGTGGGCCTCATAATCGGAAGAAAAATTGAATATCACACTTTGCTCATGAAATTGTATGGCTAACAGTGATTTACAGTTAGTAATAGAAATCCCCCCCGCCCTCCACCCCTCCCCTCCCCCTCCCTGATGATTATTTATATACGATACATATATACATATAAAACATAGAAAGCTACAATGGAAGTTATCAAATGACTTGGCAGAAGCCAGAGCAAGAAGATAACAAACCGTTAAGGGTACGACAAGACACGATTTAAGATAAACGTCAAACGCTACCGTTCTTTGAGGATTGATGTAGACATAATCATATGGTCCACAATCTGTCCGGTCATCGCGCTATCAAAGAGGACAGCACAGTGGTGAACTGTAATTGGGTCAATGAACTGTAATTGAGTCAACCACTAAACATGCAGTGCGAGCAAAATGATAGGATCATAACCTTTTTTGATTAACTGTTTTACAAGATTACGACCAAGGAGTAAATCACATCACCATAGGGTTGTGATAGTCCTTGTCGCAGACGAGTTCTTAAGTTACGTTTATATTATAAAAGTATAGCAATGTTACACAATTGTGCAAAGGTTTTTAGAAGTTTATGGTAACGGTAGCTCTGCTGGATTAGCGTTTTAGTTATACAAATAGTACGAATATTAAAGTCCTCAACACGACTGCAAGCTCTAGGAAACCGAATAAAAGAAATTTCCCTATCTAAATGGGGATAATTAATAATATCAACATTACAAACATCTCTCTTGTCATAGATTTTTACTAATAATTTCACCACTGTCAACAGAGAGATTTAGATCAAGGAAAGAAACGACATTATAAGCAATGTTAGTTGATTAAAAAGAGTATAACAGGAGAAATTGTAGAGCATTTGAGAGAATCAAGCCATGTTATGCGATACAATGTAATTAGTGACATTATGGTTTTAATTATTGAATGCAAGGTTGATTTCCAACTTGCATTCTTAGCCAATGCTTTTGGCGCCTCTTCATCGCCATCTGGCGGATAACCTAAATTTTTTATCATAACTCGAGGCTTCAAGTCGTACATGTATGCTGATCTATGCCAGACGAACGTATTGGATGCTGAAAACAACTAAAATACAAATAAATAGGTCGAGAAACTATATAGTAGTAGTAGTAGTAGTAGTAGTCGAAAATCCCATTATGTATGAGTTGTGGGCGGTTTCTTTTTCAAGCGAGTTTTTGCAAGGTTTTCTCATCAAGGGAGAAACACGATGTGACGTCACGCGCACCTTCGCTTGACAGCGACTAAGAGCCGATTCAGTCAACCCAAATTAAACGAGATTTCCGGAGGAAGAGTTGTTTGAATATATTTTTTATGTAAAATTGTATATAGCAACAACTATTTCAAACGCGTGTTTTTTTTACTGGTCGCATTTGCTAAGTTGTTTCACTACGATATCAATCTGTCTCAGTCATGGTTATAAATATAAATAAATACTATAGTAAAGTTTCTTTTCAATGTGAGGGCCAGACATAGGGACGTTGAATCAACGGGTAAAGCCTCTTGTTAAGTTATTTGTCCCTGCAGCAGAAGGCGTTTTCTAGGTTACGACACTGAACTTGGACAAGTTCAAAACCATTTGCATCAGACTAGACACATCAGAGTTATAGCCTTTGATTTAAAAAAAACGTTTTCCAGCAGTCCTTAGACTATTTAAGCCTGTAGAGTGATACAGGCATCGTGTGCATATTGTTCCCGGAAGAATACTTAATACAGACAGGCAGACAGACATACAGATATTTTTATTGATTTAAACTTTCCAAGTTTATCATCATATACAATATACAAACATATTCGTGACAGAATAAACAAAACAAACAAACAACAAACAAACAAACAAAAAATTAACAAAAACATCACATAGTTTTGTACACTAGGTTCATATAAATTGTATTATTGAATAATTTGTAATATTACATAATTGAATAAATACGTGAAAATGACACTGAACTTTAACTTACGCAAATTAAATTAAATATTAAATTAAAAAAGCAATTAAGTTCTCATTATCACAAAAGCAATAACTTAAATAATTAATTGATAATATTTTTCATTCGAGGATAAACCTAGTTTTGATTAAACAATAAATCTTTACGAGTATCAAATGCTTCTTTTATAAACCAAGATAAATTAAACAACTCATTCGTATTACGTGTTTTCATTAGCTCTGTGAATTTTAAAACACTTGGACGTTTATAATAGTACTTTTTAATGTATTTTCTTCTTATATTATCATATACAGGACAAATCAAAACAAAATGATATTCATCTTCGATGTCATGGTACAATTACGTTGATTTCTTTCTAATCTGTTATGTGAGTAGCGCACAGTTTCAATTCGCAGTCTTAGTTTTGATAAAACAATTCGCAACTTATATGGCACAATATCGAGATATGGTTCATATTCAAATACACCTTTAAAATGTATATACATTGACAAAACTCTATTATTTACAACATCCTGTTCCACTTTTCAACAAAACAATCGACTAAACGCTGTTTAAAAACAGTATGAAATGTTTTCAATGTTTAATACACGCCACTCTATAAATGACATAATTTTAGACGAGGAGGTCATCTTGATTGAAAGTTTGGCCATAAATCAAAAATCTGTCTATAAATCAGCAATTTCATAAAATAATATTC
>JAWPHD010003730.1:0-117500 GCA_037043455.1 Cyrtodaria siliqua | reverse complement strand
CGTATTAACGAGGCAATATACAGCATTTTTAACGAAATCAAGGGCCATAACTCCGCTGTTACTCGTCCTATCTGGCTGGTTATCGAACTTTTCCGAGCTTTCATTGATATTAACAATCTGGTAAAGCTTGGTAAAGATCGGATAAAAAAAAAAGGCCCTATCGTCTTAACGAGGCAAAATATAGCATTTTAAACTAAAGCAAAGGCCATAACTCCGCCATTACTTTTCCGATATAGCTGTTTTTTTTAACTTACCCGAGCTTTCATTGATATTAACAATCTTTTAAAGTTTGGTAAAGATACGATAAAAAGTGAAGGCCCTATCGTCTTAACGAGGCAAAATATAGCATTTATAACTAATTCAAGGGCCATAACTCTGCTGTTACTGGTCCGATCTGGCTGGTTTTCAAACATGTCCGACCTGTCATGATCTATTATCTATCCAACAAGGCATCATTAATAGGCACTTTAAAAAAAGAGTATGAGAGTGGACCTTTGGAAACGGCCGAACACGACATAGAAGGCCGCCCTTAAACATATTTTTATGTTTGCCCTTTCCCGACCTAATTTCAAATTATTGGTCGGTAGGTAGGCAAATATTTTTTTTACTTTAAAAAACAAAATTTAACAAAATACATGCCATTTTTTAATTAATATATTGAGCTGGCTGTATTTACAAAGAAAATCAATACAAAGATTGCTTTAAAAACAAGAAGCCAAAACTCCTTAATTCGATCACCTGATAACCTTGTCCAATGTAGAAACTTGCAGCAGTAACAGTCCAAGTTGGTCAGACAAAACATATATGGTATTAAAGTTAAAAGATGATTTTTAAATATGCTCCTTATAAGACTGTGTAAAACTGTGACCCCAAGGGCGGGGAAAATTAAACATATCGCCACCATTCAAACAAGCTTGGCAGAGGACCATTAGCTATGGTACATGCACACTATTAGACCTCTATCTCTTGCAGTTTCAGAAAAGAAGCTGTGTTGAAGATTTTCTTCTCCTATATAACTCTACGTTAAACTATAACCCCAGGGAGGAGCCATAAGTGACCGCAGAGTCACTCATTTAAATAAACGAGTTAGAGGACATAAGCTAAGGTTACATGTCATATATGAGACTATTACACCTTGTGGAATCAAAGAACATCCTTTTAAGAATATATGGTACATGCTAAATATTAGACCTCTAGCTCTGACCTGTAGTTTCCGAGAAGAAGATGTTTTAAATTGTGCTATACTGGTCGATCCACTTTCCGTCACTTATGTAAACATAAACTATTTTTTCAGACAAATCTATGTATCCTGACAATTGTTACACTATTTTCTATTAGGTTACCTCTTCCTAAAAATTTGATACCAAAGAATTTTGTTTTATATAAATTATCGAAGTGACACGTGACCTTTTTATAAATAGACTAAAACTGAGAAAACATTTTGTTTACAAGCCCAGTTTCCGTCATGTATTTTATCGAGTGAGAGATCCAACTACGTCAAGATACAGTAAACTTTTATGAATTAAAAACTTGTTTGCAAGTCTATTCAACAATTTCATTGTACAAATGGTATGTTTGCATTGTTCCATCAGTCACCTCGATAGCTATAACAATGCGCCTGGTAATAATGTACACTGTAACGATGGGTAACTCCGTGTAAATCAAACAGATACAGGTTGGACGAGTTGCTTCTCTTTGGTTAATAGATAGATAGATAGATAACTTTATTAGGCTTAAAAGCCCGTGAGGATACAATATACAGTTTCAAACACGTTATGTGTAATTAAGTTACAGTAACCATTAACCATGTCATACATGTTCGTATAACAAATAGTCGTACCATAGCTCTAATGGTTTTCCTTTGTTCCTGCTTATTATATAATTTTCATAAACCTGAAGGTCTGAGCCTAAACCGTGCTATAAATGCCATTGTAGCATGGTCGGTGACATTTCCTTTGATGAATCGTTTAATTTAGGGTAACTATAATCACGGTATCCACTGAAGAGTGATAAAAATATGACGTCATAACAGTGTTATTTTGTTAATAGTTTATTATGCGGCAGTATGCGCGCGCATCCCCAACGCAATATAAGGAAGTAAACACAATTTTCGGAGAAATCCATTTCGTTTTTGTACCGCTTATTTACTTTTTGGTTATTTTTTCTGTTTCCAATCTTCAGCTCTAAACGTCTGACAATAAGTGACATCGCGTGAGTAATTTGCAGTGTAAAAACGGTTTTTAAATGGGAATGACGGAAACTGGGCTTGGATGGAAACTGGCCTCTAACCAGTATAACTCATGTAAAATCTGCAAACACCGGGCCGTCACCATTCGAACAAACGACCATAAGCTAATGCTGCATGCAATATATGAGCGCTATATACTTTCTAGTTTCCTAAAGACGTTTTCTACGAGTTTTTTTCCTAAAGGGAAATAAGAAATACAACTGGAATGTCTGCTATATAATCTATATACTGCACACTCCATTCCACGTAATATTACTTAGAATGCCTTGTATAAAAGGGGTTGCAGCTAGTAAAGGAAAGGATAACAATGTGCTGTTGTACAGTTCATTATAAAGTTCCGCTTTGAAAATTTGAGCCATTTCTGTACTGTATTTAATTAAAAAAGATTGCAAGTTTTAAGTTTGTTGACCTGCTTGATCCAAGGGATTATTCTTTCAGTAATGAAATATTGCATGGAAAACATTTGCCGTGTTATGTGTTGTTTGAAACTTTCTTTTTCCGAAAGGAGCGGTCTAACACAGCCATCACGGTACGGTTCGATTAACATCAGCATATAACAGCACCATATTATACGTACGATACATAGCGGCAATTAACGAGTTGCGTGTCTTTATTCCTTTAGTATAGGTTCATGCAAAGCATCTGGAATTTGGTAAGACTATTAACAAATAACTCGGAAGACCTTGTGAGATAGATATTTATACTAGGTGTAGACGTTTTTACACTGTGTATTGTCTGGAAGACATGATTCCTAAACAATGAAAACTAAACGTTGTGTGACAATCCTTGGTTCCTAAACAATGTAAACTAAACGTTGTGTGACAATCCTTGGTTCCTAAACAATGAAAACTAAACGTTGTGTGACAATCCTTGAAAACAGCTGACTCGCCGTTTGAGAAAAAGCATTCAACGTGTTTGATATATTTGTGGAAATAGCTTTTGTCTTTAAAATGCAATAGATATTCACCTTCCAGGAACTACGGAATTGTAATGTTTCACATTAATATTGATTAAAAAAATATGAAAGATGTCATGACAACAGGGACCAAATTAATTGTTAATGACTTCATTAAGGACCTCGCTCCAAGTATTCGATTTTTTTTTGCCGATACAATCTATTTGACACAATATTTAAATTTAATTTAAAACCGATTTTTATTTTAACAATCGATCAGAAAATATTTTCTTTAGAGTCTGCATCAACCAAACTAATGACCGAGATTGCGATACCATATCTTGTCATAGAGTGACTATAACTATCGTCATTAAGCGCTCACTTGAACATGATTTGAAAAAGTCCTAGAATCGGCGAACATACTTTTGTTATTATTGTTATAAGCGGCATCTCGATGAGACCGACAATTAAAAATAAAAAAAAGGTTCCAAAAAGGTAAAAGAAAATATTTGGGTCGGGCCCATTTTTTTGGGTCAGTCGGGAAAGGGCAAACATTTAATTTGTTAAGTGTGGCCTACGTAAAACACAAAGATGCTCTGTCCCACAAAGAATGTACTCAAACCGAGACTGCAATATTTCGTATTTATCGTGTTCGGGCCGTTTCCAAAGGTCCACTCTCATACTCATTTTTTGGCAGAAGCCAGAGCAACAAGAGAATAAACCATTGAGAGCTTGACAAGACAAGATTGCAGACAAACAGCAAACGTTACCGTCCTTTTGGGCTTTAGGTAGACGTCATCATAGGGTCCACAGTCTGTCCGGTCATCGCACAGTTAAAGAGAAATGCATAGTGGCGAACTGTAAATTGGTGCACAACCAAGCATGCAGTGCGTTGCAAAATGATAGGGTCATAACCTCTTTTGATAAATCTTTTAACAAGTTGAACAAAGATAGTATGAAAGTGATCATGACCAAGGATCGTACGAAGTTTGTAAATCACGTCACCCAAAGAAGTCAGGTTGTGATAGTCCTTGTTGAAAAAGAGTTCTTAAATTACATTTATATTTGGAAAGAAGATCAAGGTTAAGATAATAAAATTCGCAAAGGTTTTACGAAGTTTATGGTAAGGTAGCCCTGATGTAGTACTTTTTAGTTATACACAGATTACGAATTTTAAAGTCCTCAAGCTCTAGAAAAACGAATAAGTTGAGACACATTGACCCCAATGAATAGTAATTGATAGTATGTTTCATCATGATGATAACACGCCTGCTATTGCACTCATGACAGCTGTCTGTACCATGAGTGCACTCATGACAGCTGTCTGTACCATGTGTGGAGCATCCGGTACAGCAGTAGAGGAGCCATGAAACGTACTGTCAAGATACGAAGTTGAGTTGTTTGCTTATACAAATAATGTTATCAAAATTCCACAGTAGCACCTCTTTTAATGCCTTATCATGTACAGAAAATTTCATGACAGTCGGCTGAGTGGTTTCTTCGAAAACTATTTTGATCGTGCTCAAATCGGACATAATTTTAAAACGACACGCTGTCAGAATCATCCAATGTCAGGCTAATCTCATGTTTAAATCCAAAATCACAATGCCTCGACCAACTATATTTTCAGAAGAAACATTTATACTACCAAAGACAATAATCTCCATATCGAAAACTCTGCTAATAACACAAAATCGGTCAAAATGTACCCGTACAAAAGTAGTAGATAAGGTACGGAATAGTTTGGTCAACAAATGCTTATAGTCGTTTGAAAGTAAATATAGTTGTGATTTACTAGTAATGTTATTCCTAGTTGTGGATTTAGTTAAATACTGCTAAAGCGTGTGGTAGGGTGCTTGAAAGGTATTGCATTTTACATTACTTCTGATAAGCAGAATCAACTATCACTGAAGGTGATAAATACCCCGCAAACATTTTTTTAGTAAGATCAATAACTCTGCATGGCATTGACTGAGTCACACCAACATTGTTTCACGTACATGTTCATTTCATGATTATCATGTACGCAAAGATTTAATTCAATAACTTCCAAACTGTAAATGTAGTTCACTCCACAAGATTGCATATAATGCTGAACAATAGCTGTCGGAGAACAGCGCAGCTCGACATAGTCAGTATATACCATCAGAAAACAAGGCTAAAACAATGTGGGGTGGGGTTGGTTGGCGGGCCGGGTTTAGAAACTCGGGCCGATATAAAACTATTGTTAGAATCTGGTACAAATTATAATAAAATTTGGGGCAGGGTGTGAACTTTTATTTTTTATTTTTATCAGCTTTAATCCAAAACTGCTGTCATTTTAAAGAAATATTTGTGGTCGAAAGGCAACTCGGGGAGGGAGAGGATGAGAATCTAGCATTTATTTATTGTGGCCTGATATAATTTTTTTCATCTGTGTATCTGAAAAAGACTAATAACACAGAATTATTGATTTTTTGTTTATAAATGGATACCCTCCGCACCCACCCCCAACCCAATCCAAACAATTAGATGAGGATTGATAAGAACCACCTCCCACCAACCGAACCCGAAACAAAACTAACAACAAAGGAATAGTTACATTTTCCCATTCGCATGCCTCCAAAAAAAGACATTCGGCTGGTGGTGATGATGGGATGGGGTGGCGTGGGGGTATAGATCGGATAGAAAATGGGGTAAAAATCGGGATTTTGTGGGGGTTGGGGGTGGGGGATAAGATAGCTACATTTGTAAGAATTGACTACAACAACACACAAATATGTCAAATAAAAAATCGGATTTCAAGTTGGGGAGTGTGTGTGGGTGGGGTGGGGAGTGGGGCGTAGCATAGCTATATGTGCAAAAATTTACCAAAAGAACAAAGTATTATGTAAAGAAAAAAAACAATTTCGGGTTGTGTGTGGGGGGGGGGGGTGGGGGGGGGAGGGGAGGGGGGGGGGGGCGGAGTTGGGAGGAGGGAGCCCATGCCCAAATGTGGGTGAAGAATGAATAAGATGAATAATTATATAAGACATCCAAAACCAAAATTTGAGTGACATACGAAAGATATTTTAAGAAATATAGATATATACAACAGTTACGCGCAAACCTTGATCTGCCTTTATTACACATTTTATGGGCCATCACAATATGGGTTCCACGGGAGCCCAGAATTTGTAAAAGATATAATTACTAATGCAACCCTTTACAACATACTATTAAAAAGCAATTCCCAAATTTAGTTGAGCTGGGACAACAAATGTATGAGATATAAGACACTGCTTACGCAAGATTTCATGATACATTTGAATCAGAATTTGGGTTCCACGGGAGCCCAGGGTTTACAGGAACCAACATTGCTTAAGCAGCCCTTAAGATAATGCTATAAGGAAGTTCGTGGCCAAATGTGGTTGTGCTAGGATAAGAAATGTAAGAGATATAGGCTTGTAAATCTTACTTACAAAATTTGGTATGAAATGGGACACATTTTAAGGGCTATCATAATTTGAGTTCCATGGGAGCCCATGGCTACAGGAACCAAAATTACTTATGCAGCCTTAAGATAATGCCATAAGGAAGCTCATGGCCAAATGTGGTTGTGCTAGGATAAGAAATGTAAGAGATATAGACTTGTAAACACAGCTTACACGCAACCTTTGATATGAAATGGGACAGATTTTAAAAGCTATCATAATTTGGGTTCCATGGGAGCACATGGCTACAGGAACCATAATTACTTATGCAGCCCTTAAGATAATGCTATAAGGAAGCACATGGCCAAATGTGGTTGTGCTAGAATAAGAAATGTAAGAGATATAGACTTGTAAACACAGTTTACACGCAACATTTGATATGAAATGGGACACATTTTAAGGGTTATCATAATTTGGGTTCCATGGGAGCCCATGGCTACAGGAACCACAATTATTTATGCAGCCCTTAAGATAATGCTATAAGGAAGCCCATGGCAAAATTTGGTTTTGCTAGGATAAGAAATGTAAGAGACATGGACTTGTAAACATAGCTTACACACAATCCTTGATGTGGGACGCCGACGCCGGGGTGAGTACATAAGCTCTCTTATTCTTTGAATAGTCGAGCTAATTAAGTAATATTTACTACGTGCAAGGCAATAATTCTACATGGAATTGACTGAGCCGCACAAAAATTATGTCACGCACATCTACACTTCATGATGATGACGTACACAAAGTTTCAATGCAATGTCTTAATAACTGTTGAAGTAGTTCGCTCCACAGTATTGCATATGACTGAATAGCAATTTTGACTAAGTTCAAGATCAATAACTCTGCATGGTATTGAGCCAAAGAAATATTGTGTCACCCACATATACTCTTCTTTTTGATCATGTATACACAGTTTCAATTTATTATCTTGAAAACTGTAGAAGTAGTTTGCTCAACAAGATTGCATTTGATGAATATAGCAATTGAATTTTGACTAAGATCAATAGCAGTAACATGGAAATGACCGGGCTGAACCAAAATTGTGTCACGCACATCTTCACTTCATTTGAATCATGTATACAAAGTTTCAATTCAATATCTTGAAAACTGTAGAAAACGTTCGCTTCACAATCTTGCATATGGTGAATAGAATTGAATTGAATGTTGATTAACAGCTCATCAACACAGTTTTGGTTATTTAGAGCCGCCCCAGAGAGAGGGGAAGGATACATAGGAAACCGGGAACCGTGCCCTACTGTTATTATTGAATAGATTCCTATGGTTATTTAACGTGTTCGGAGGATAGACCGATACACGGGACCGCCCGGTTTATGTCCCCATCCGATGGACGAGGCTAAGGGAAAGTGTCTTACCCAAGAACACACTGATGAAACTCAGTGGCACCACGGAGGATTGAACCCGAGGCCTCCGGTTACAAATCCACCGCGCTACCGACTGCGGCATATGGTGAATAGAGCAATGTTGACTAAGTGCAAGGGCAATAACTTTGCATGGAATTGAGCGAGCCATACCAATATTGTATCATACACATCTACCCTTCATGTTGATCATGTATACAAAGTTTAAATTCCATATCTTGAAAACGGTAGAAGAAGTTCGCTGAACTTCGCTCCATAACATTTTGCAAAAATGGTAAAATATCGAAGTATTGCTATACTTATAAAGGACCTGAAATAACTCATGTGACATCATATAAATATCTTGGTAAACGTTTCTCTGAAAACGGCACTTTTGCTGCTTGTCAGAAAGACTTATATAAGAGAGCACTGAAAGCTAATGTTACGCTTAGTAGATGTTTGGATAATTTAACATCAAATATAAACAGCATCATACACGTTTTTGATCACACTGTAACACCTGTATTAATGTATAGCAGTGAGATATGGGGAATAATCAATACTAGTTCAACAAGAGTTAATAAAAATGGTTTTAATATTTTTAAATATAATAATGATATGCCATGTGAAAAACTACATATGAAATAACAGGTGTTCATAAAAAGGCGACTAATGATGCAGATTTCCCTTGTATTTTAATCCTATTGTCAGTTCGATGAAATATGTTCAGAGATTACAATCAGTTGATAATAATGATCTGTTGATTGTGCTTTTTAAAGTAAGTAATTCATTACACAAAGATAAAAGAAATAGTTGGGTTTCCAGTACTTACTTTATACTCAACTACCTAAAGATACCTGGCAAGACTCATCTGGATAAGAACTTATATAAAATAGTTAAACAAAAACTAATTAGTAGGTTTAAAACATTTTATAATGATACTTTATCTCTAATCCGACAAACTGGAGCTGGTAAGCTACGTACATGTGCTTTTTAAGAACAACTTTTGTCAGGAAACAATCTTTCATACCTTAAAACAAAGATGTAAGAACCTGTTTTACTAACTTTAGCATAAGTTCACATAAATTACAAATTGAAATGTGGTAGGTATATAAAATACATCATCTGATAGAAGACACTGTAAAATATGTAAATCTGGTGATGTTGAAGATGAAATACATTTTGTTACTGTATGCACCCAATACAATTTCCGCAAGAGAACACTCTTATAATAGTATAAGTAATATAAATGCCAGTTTCTTAAATTTGTCAAGTTTAAACAAATTTACATGGCTTATGAGCAATGAGGATACTGATGTTTTAACAGAGTTTGCTAATTTTATATATGGTTGTTATCAACTGAGATATAGCTATATTAGAACTGACTATAAAAAGACTTGATATATTGATATATACTACTACATGGATAGATAAAATCACAAGTTATCACAAAAAGATAATTGTTATGCAATTTGTATTTTTATTTTATGCCAAATACTAACACACTGATATTACTTCTGTTTGCATGAATATATGTACCATTACTTCGCAATATCATATGTTTGGATTACAATTGTGTCTAATATGATTCGTAATACTCCCACTTCTAGATACAAATGTTTATCATGTTAAGTTTTAATAATTATATATTTAGTTAAACTGACCACATACTAATTTGAACTTTCTTCCTATTTCAAACAATATGTATTTCATGCCACACTTTAGATTTTAAATAGATTCTACCTTTTAAAATATTGATAATATAATACCTAGATGCATTTAATAGAAACTTGAAGATTACATAATAGGAAGCATGCTTTGTTATTATTTGGTCAAGATAATCTTTATTTAATTGTGTTTCAGACTAATCAGAATCAAGCCTTAGTTACCTTATGCAATGTTATGTTCTATTCTGATATTATTATTGTTTACTTCAAGTCAAGATATTTTATTTCATAATTTAGGCACCGGCCCATCATAAGAAACTAGTTGAACGGCATAATAACATTATTATACATTATATGGATGAAGATATATGAATACAACATGTTTATAATAATTTCAGATTACAAATATATAATGTATGAACAAATTAAGTAGAAACTTTACGTTTTGTCTATATCAAATATATACTTAACATTCCTTCATGTAAACTCTATATTGATCTAATTCAAGAAATTGTTATCGACATCAGTTACGTTTTCTCGTTTGATCTATATATACATATTTGCAATGATATGGATATCTTTAGTAATTGTAACAGACATAAGTTGTTACACAACATATTCAAGATCTTACCTATCGTTATGTATCATGCCATAGTGACCCGTGATTGGTTAAATCATTTTATTCTATTTTATTCTTTTATATTCTCCACAAGATTCGAACCGACCGACATACCCAACAGACCATAGTGAACCTTATATACCCCCTCTCAAACTTCTGCTTTGCGGGGCCATAAGGAGTACTTTCTTCTCCTGTATCACCAGCGTAAAAGCATGTAACAGACCCTTTATATGTCAATGGTTAGAAACAATATGCACACTTTTCCAAAGTGCTACATACTGATAATGTATGCTAGACAACAATGCATGGCATTCAAAGACTGTGGCAGTGCCATATCAATGCTGAGGCGCAACGAGTCACTTGCCTCGTTGTCTTTTTGTGATGAAAATTATGTAGGGAATGGTCCGGCAAGGCGCAATGTTTTGCAATACTTTAGCCACGATTATAGCTTAATAATAAATTCTATAACAGTAACGTCATTTTTGCCTGTTCTGTGGGCTGGGCGATTCAGTAATGGTCATGTTGCTGTACTGTGGGGCTGGTGACTCAGTAATGTCATGTTGCTGTACTGTTGGGCTGGGGATTCAGTAATGTCATGTTGCTGTACTATGGGCGCTGGGGATTCAGTAATTTCATGTCTGCTGTACTGTTGGGCTGGGGATTGTTTTAATATCATAGCTCTGCTGTACTGTGGGGCTGGGGAATCGTACTGTTGGAGCTGGGGATTCAGTAATGTCATATTTGCTGTACTGTTGGGCTGGGGATTTCAGTAATGTCATGTTGCTGCACTGTGGGGCTGGGGATTCAGTAATGTCATGTTGCTGTACTGTGGAGCTGGGGGAATAGCCTCGAGATTTGTATATAAATTGATACTTTAAAGCTTCTTAAAATATCATTTAGACACACAATTATCAAAAAAGGGTAGGTTATCAAATTTTTTTCCCCACTAGACGTCTTTGAAGGTGACATATATTTCTAACTCCAAAATTTCACCTCAAAGAGGAGAAAAATAGAGTCACTGAACATTTTTCACAATTTCTTTTTCATAACATTACATATACTGAAAAAACAAAGATTAATTTTCGATTACATGATATACATATTTTTCAACATCCACAAGCAATTTGTAATCCTCATTCGTTTTTTTTACTTTATAAAAGCAAACATATATGAACCGTACCTCACCCTTTTCTTTACCAATAAAAATAAATAAATATAAAAAAGTATGTTATAATGCTCAACTTTTTTAAAACTTGTACATGACAAGGTCCTATGAAATTTCTTTTTAAAACAAGTAAAAACATATATTGGTCAACAGGCTTCTAATGATTCTTTATTACAATTTCTATAAATTACACACATTTTGGACTTACATGTTGACATTTTCACTGTAAAATACTGAACACACAATTTTGCTGACATAGAGCCCGAATATAAAATTAGCTCAGTATATAATTTTATATATCTATTCCACAACTGAAAAGCAAAAATCTTATTTTTCAAGCAAAAGGGATAAAAATCTACTCACAGCTACCGGATACCCTCTATTTTTGCTGACAACACAAATGATATTAGAATCTAAGAAATGAAACAATTATGTTGTCAAATAAATCTATGATTTAAAAAATAACATTCTTAGACTTGAAAATGTCAAATCTTACCAAGCCAACATCATTAAGTTTATCACTCAAGCTGGATAAATCCCCGTTTAGGCTGTGCCTAAATATCTCTCTTTTATTCCTATGTTTTAAATAGCATTTACAGGTAAGGAAAAACAAAGAAGTGTATGTTCAATATAACATTTAATAACAAGTATCTGATTCAAATATATCTTCCCCTGTTACCAGCTCGACGGCGCATGGGAAAATCTCACACGAACGTGATAATAGCTATATTTCAGGGAAGTCGATGTTACCGAATTTACAAATAATCAAACCTTAATTAATTTCATTGTCTACATTACATAGGCGAACTAATTTATCATCGAAAAGCTGCAACGTTGTTTTTTCCTCTTTTTCCTTGAAGATAACAAAGCCTTGGTCATATTGGACTTGTTAGCTTATCCAATCAGATTGCTTGAATATCATATTGGCCGAATTTTCTCATTGGCCGAATGTCTCTCTATATTAGCCTTGCTTTTATCATATGGATGCGTGCAGTTTTCTGCTAACCACGGCAGATATTGAGTTGTTAATTAATGATAATATATACTATGATGTTATTAATATATGAAAACACTTAATTAATGACATTTTTATTAATTAACTACTTAATATCTCTCTTTATTCCTATGTTTTAAATGTCATTTACAGGTAAGAAAAAACAAGAGATATATTCTCAACAAGTAACTGATTCAAATATGCTTCCACTGTTACCGCTCGATGGCGCGTGGGAAATTGATAATAGCTATATTTCAGCGAAGTCGATGTAACCGAATTTACAAATAATCAAACCTTAATTAGTTTGATTGTCTACATTATATAGGCGAACTAGTTTATCATCGAAAAGCTGCGACGTTGTGTTTTTTCTTCAAAATGGCGTCCTTAAAGAAAACAAAGCCGTGGTCGTATTGGCCGTGTTGGCTTATCCAATCAGATTGCTTGAATTTCATATTGGCCGAGTTTTTTCATACAGGCCGAGTTTCTCTCCATATTGGCCTTGTTTTAACCATATGATGCGTGCAGTTTCCTGCAAACCACGGCAGATATTAAGTAGTTAATTATTTAAGTCCATATACAGACGTGCCACCAGAGTAGCGGGCTGTGGACTATACTTAAACAATGTAGTAGTATATACAGTCCTTATATAGATGTGCCACCAGAGTAACAGGTTGTGCCCTATACCTTAACAATGTACCAATATATACAGTCCATATACAGACGCGCCACCAGAGTAACGGGGTGTGAACTATACTTAAACAATGTAGTAGTATATACAGTCCATATATAGATGCGCCACTAGAGTAGCTGGGTGTGGACTATACTTAAACAATGTACCAATATATACAGTCCATATACAGACGCGCCTCCAGAGTAGCGGGGTGTAAACTATACTTAAACAATGTACTAATATATACAGTCCATATACAGACGCGCCACCAGAGCAGCGGGGTGTGAACTATACTTAAACAATGTACCAATATATACAGTCCATATACAGACGCGCCACCAGAGTAGCGGGGTGTGAACTATACCTAAACAATGTACTAATATATACAGTCCATATACAGACGCGCCACCAGAGTAGCGGGGTGTGGACTATACTTAAACAATGTACCAATATATACAGTCCATATACAGACGCGCCACCAGAGTAGCGGGGTGTGGACTATACTTAAACAATGTACCAATACGTATATACAGTCCATATACAGACGCGCCACCAGAGTAGCGGGGTGTGGACTATACTTAAACAATGCAGTAGTTACACCTCGTCATCACAACCAGATTGACTAGTAGCAGTAAATGTTACTCTGTAAATGTGTTTATGATATGCCATGCATACACTTGATTACGCTAAATAAATCAACAGTGTAATTGTTTTTGGTAATACGACATTTTCACTGTTCTGATTGAGGCTTATTTTCTTTCTCAATTTCCATACACTAACATGTCAAGTTCAAGTGCTAAAAGCGTGATGTAGCTTACCCGGAGTTGCATTTTAAAACGTGTGTGAAGAATTTCCCTAGTTCCTGTAGTGCTTTAAACGATGCATCGCTTACGTGTATCATTTTACCTTCAAGATAAAAACAAATGCTCATTCCAATTCATATGTGCATACGATTTTCTTGACACAAACCCGATACATCTGATAGTAATGATGATAATTATACTACTGCTGCTGCTCCTCCTCCTTCTGCTGCTGCTCCTTCTCCTGCTGCTGCTCCTACTGCTGCTACTGTTGCTGTTGCTGCTGTTGCTGTTGCTCCTGCTGTTGCTGCTCTCCTGCTCCTGCTGCTGTTCCTGCTGTTGCTGCTGCTCCTGCTGCTGCTGCTCACCTGCTCCTGCTGCTGCTGTTGCTGCTGCTCCTGCTGCTGCTGCTCACCTGCTCCTGCTGCTGCTGCTTAACTGCTCCTGCTGCTCCTGCTGCAGCTCCTGCTCCTCCTGTTCCTGCTGTTCCTGCTGCTCCTGCTGCTGCTTCTCCAGCTGCTGTCCTGCTGCTGCTGCTGCTACTGCTGCTACTGCTGCTGCTGTTTCTCCTGCTGCTGCTACTCCTGCTGCTGTTCCTGCTGCTCCTGCTGCTGCTTCTCCAGCTGCTGTCCTGCTGCTGCTGCTGCTACTGCTGCTGTTTCTGCTGCAACTCCTGCTGCTGTTCCTGCTGCTCCTGCTGCTGCTCCTGAAGCTACTCCTGCTCCTGCTGCTCCTGCTGCTGCTCCTGTTTCTCCTGCTGCTGCTTCTCCTGCTGCTGCTGCTGCTGCTGCTCCTGCTGCTCCTGCTGCTGTTTCTGCTGCTTCTCCTGCTGCTGTCCTGCTACTGCTACTGCTGCTGCTGCTGCTGCTGCTGCTGCTGCTCCTGCTGCTCCTGCTGCTGTTTCTGCTGCTTCTCCTGCTGCTGTCCTGCTACTGCTACTGCTGCTGCTGCTGCTGCTGCTGCTACTGCTGCTGCTGTTTCTCCTGCTGTTGCTTCTCCTGCTGCTGCTGCTCCTGCTGCTGTTCCTGCTGCTCCTGCTACTGCTGCTGCTCCTGAAGCTACTCCTGCTCCTGCTGCTACTCCTGCTTCTGCTTCTCCTGACGCTTTTTTCTGCTGCTGTTCCTGCAGCTGCTGCTGCTGATGCTGCTGATGCTGCTGATCTTCCTACTCTTGCTACCCCTCCTGCTCCTCCTCCAGCTCCTCCTCCTGCTCCTGCTTCTCCTGCTGCTGCGACTGCTGCTGCTTCTCCTGCTGCTTCTCCTGCTGCTGCGACTGCTGCTGCTGCTGTTCCTGCTGCTGCTCATGCTGCTTCTGCTCCTACTGTTGCTTTTCCTGCTGCTGCTGCTTCTTCTGCTGCTGCTGCTCCTGCTGCTATTCCTGCTGCAACTCCTGCTGCTGTTCCTGTTGCTCCTGCTGCTGCTACTGCTGTTGCTGCTGCTCCTGTACTGCTGCTGCTGCTCCTGCTGCTACTCCTGCTCCTGCTGCTACTCCTGCTGTTGCTTCTCCTGATATTTTTTCTGCTGCTGTTCCTGCTGCTGCTGCTGATCCTCCTACTCTTGCTCCCCCTCCTGCTCCTCCTCCGGCTCCTCCATCTGCTCCTGCTTCTCCTGCTGCTGCGGCTGCTGCTGCTTCTCCTTCTGCTGCTGCTGTACCTGCTGCTGTTTCTGCTGTTGCTCCTGCTGCTCCTGCTGCTGCTGCTGCTTCTCCCGCTGCTTCTCCGGCTGCTGCTCCTGCTGCTGCTCCGCTGCTCCTGCTGCTCCTGCTGCTGCTTCTCCTGCTGCTGCTCATGCTGCTGCTGCTCCTCTCTTACACCTGCTACCTCACCTGCTCCTCCTCCGGCTCTCCTCCTGCTCCTCCTCCTGATCCTCCTCCTCCTGCTCCTACCCTTCCTCCCCCTCCTCCTCCTCCTTCTCCTCCTCCTCCTCCTCGTCGTCGTCCTCCTCCTCCTCCTCCTCCTCCTCTTCCAGTTCCTCGAGCTCCTCCTCCTGCTTTTGCGCAACCGTATAACGGTCAGTGACAAAATAGTAGCTGGGTGTTCACAAAATGTCCTAGGTTTGTGACACTATGTCACCAGGCCATTAATAAATAACAAGTCCAGACTCTTAAATACACGTTTTAATAATCTTTAAAACTACCCCATTTTAATGTCTGATCGTATAGTGGTATATTAATTCTATCAGATCTCACACAATCTCACTCTCGCTACTAAAACATTCCAATATATACCTGCACTCACGTGCAATCATCTTATTGGATTTCTACACATTTATTCAATTGGTCTAACAAGGTATCCCGCCTACTATATACCTGAGTAAGCTAATATAATATCTGCTATTTGAGAGGCTCATCCCAAATTGTAGAATAATGGTCATTTACTATTAACTGCGAGATACTTCTACCACTTGTTATTAAACTATTATTATTACTTATCAAAGGGTATGGTAGTGTTACAGGCTGCACCTAAACTAGCTTGTACCCTATTGACATCGCAATAAAACGGGACAGTGTAAATAAAGAAATCCCCGCCAGGCCACATCCTCTAAAATGTCTAGGCAGCATCAATAGGCAATACAAGCGTAACACAATATGATCATGTATATATGACTATAGACAAAACAAAGGCCTGGAAAGCCACACAGAAAGAACTCAATGACGGTAGAAGCCATAACAACACGGGGATTAACCAGAAATGGCACGAAGAGGCAAACATATAACGTTACCGTCCTTTCAGGATTTAGGTAACGTCGACATTTGTCATCGCACAATCAAATAGGAAAGCATAGTCACGAACTGTAAATGGGTCAACCACCAAACATTTGAGTAAAAATATTTTAGGTCATAACCCATTTTGATAACTTTTTAGCAAATTTAATTAAGATGTTATGAAATTGATCATGATCATGGATCTTGCGAAGTTTATATCTCACATCGCCATAAAAGTCACATAGAACTTGTTTTAATCCCCGCAGAGGCCCTTTTGCCACTGACTGTTGCAAGGGCCAAGGCAGTACCCCTATTGTTAACTATTTTATGTTTGTGGTGACGCATATTTGCTTCAATGTCCGTGTTTTGGTTCACTGAATTACATTTCCTATTCGACCTGCATACCTACTTTTGATACAAATTTGAATTCGACGCTATGGTGACAAATCAGTGACAATATAGCACTGTAAAAAATGTTTCTTATTTTCACCGCTAGATTCCATTCTACTGTCTGTATTGACAGTGTCTCCGAAAAGACAATATCTCGGCAAGGAAAGACAGCAACTCCTGAAACAAACGTGGTATTGGTATGTGTATTAGTAATCTCCCTTAATTGTATTTTTTTTTCTATTCTCTTATATATACGACAGGTGTTCATCTTATAATTGAACAACTGAATCAACTATCTTCAAATTCTCGCCGAATATGTTGATTTTAATGTCAAGTCTTATGATTCCTTCGATATGAAACATTATGACATGCACTATTATGTGCTATCTAATGTTGCTGCATCCGTATTTTTGAAAAAGGGTAGTGAATGACATTTTGAAGCAAAAATCTTCAATTATAAAATTAACTGCAACACAAATTTTAAGACAAATGCTTTTAAAATGTCATGTAAGGTTATAGTATTCTGATATGTCTATGTCTGAACGTAAAAAAAGTGTAATATGCATTTTTTCGAAATTATGATATGTATTTAGTGGAATTATTTGGTTTAAGGTAAACCTCCACGGCAACAGAAACATATAGGTTTAAAATTGGAAAATAGTGTACAACTAATTCAAAATGTGATTTAAAACGAACCGCGTGAAATTTGATGTTATTTTTAAATGCATGCGTTGTAGTTCATTACAACATTGCAGAAGCATGTATATTTACTGCCGGTACATACCTCTCGTATAGTAGTTCATTACAACATTGCAGAAGCATGTATATTAACTGTCGGTACATACATCTCGTATAGTAGTTCATTACAACATTGCAGAAGCATGTATATTAACTGCCGGTACATACCTCTCGTATAGTATATGTTGAAGCATGTATATTAACTGTCGGTACATACCTCTCGTATAGAAGTTCATTACAACATTGCAGCAGCATGTATATTTGGTTTGTCAGTTCTCGTGTAGTAGTTCATTACAACATTGCAGCAGCATGTATATTTGGTTTGTCAGTTAACATTGCAGAAGAATGTATATTTGGTTTGTCAGTGAACATTGCAAAAGCATGTATATTTGGTTTGTCAGTTAACATTGCAGAGGCATGTATATTTGGTTTGTCAGTTAACTGCCGGTACCTAAGCGTAACATATTTAGTAATAGACAGAGTCTGGCCTCAGCTAGTTGGCTTATTTAAACACCGAGATGGGCGTAGCAACTATACTATACAAATATTACGAATATTAAAGTCCCCAGCTCGACTACAAGCTCTAAGGAAACGAATAAGTTGCATCTCACTTGTCATAGAGTTTACTAATTATTTCACCATTATCAGAAGAGAGATGTAAATCAAGAAAAGAAGCGACAGTATCAGAAATGTTAGCTTTGTTGAGTTGAAGTTCTTTAGGATAGATATGATTAACTATAGTAGAAAAGAAATGATTGTCAATGTTCAATATGTCATACAGATACCGAAATGTGTCATTAAAGTCTTCAATTACATCTGCCCGAGTATCTGGTGAAAGTCTCAATATAAAATCTCTTTCATAGCGACACAAAAACAAATTCTGCGACAAAAAGTGCACAGTTCGTACCCATAGGGATACCCACAATTTGTCTAAACACCGTAGTTCCATACCTCACGACAATAATATCTAATAAGAAAATAAGTACTTCTTAAACTTCTCCGCAAGTTCATATAGTATAATAGTCCAAAACAACGAGAACCAGAAACAATATGTTGTCAGTTGTATGAATGTCATCTAGTTCAGTAAAGTCTACGTTCGTGCATTAATACTGTTCACGCACATAAAATATTCGATGCGTGTCCGCTTTTTTAAAACGACATGCCATACACATGCTGCAATTGTCGCGAGTCTTCATTCAGAACACAGCATGCATTATATACCACAGCAGTTCTTCACGATAACGCGACACCTACTGTGGTACATTGACAGGAGACGAAAGGTATGGTTGAGACTTGGAATTTGGACAGGCAAATGCCTTCTTTCGAATGGTCGCATTTAACATTTCCGATCGCATTCCTCAATAATTAGTGACCTACTTACTAAAATAATAATACACATGTATATTAGCAATGCAAAGTTACTTACCTTGTTCTATCAGAAAGATAATCAATAACATGAATATTGTCAACGAGTTCATCATATATAATATATATAACACGGTAATCAAACATACGGAGGCAACATCCTGCAAAGAAGTCTGTCGGTTTTCTGCTTTTCCTGCACCAGCTGCTCTGTTAGTGGTCCACAAGATTCTCTAGGTTACAAGCATTGTAGAACGATAACCATTATGCTGGTGTTTCTGAACAAAAACATAATGTTTACTAGAAAACGTCATTCTATGTTGGAAAATTGTCAAACTCGAAAGAAAAAAAATGATGTAGTTTTTTTTTTTAAAGTATATAAGGTGGTACAAGAGTTTGTTGTCAGTAAACTCATAATGGAACCCATTCGTTTAATAAGAGCTTTGTAATGCAATAATACTTTTATTTTATAATGTGATCAATTTATAAAGATCATTAACTGGTTTTTAAATTAAGTGCCATCAATTACATTGATTACAGAATAACAATGATGTTATATAATAACTATAATAAAGAAATAATTGTTGACAAATTTGAGAATTAAAATTTGACAAAGTTGAATTACCTACACTGTAAAATAAAATAAGAAACACATTTTGACCATGAACCCCCAACCCCTACGGTTTCTGTTTTCATATTTTTAATTTTTCAAATTGATGTATAGGCCGGGGCAAAGGGGGTCGGCACGGTGTTGGGATGGTGTCTAAATGGTTTGGTATAGAACCGTAAGGCCCCAAATATCCAAAACCCATGTTACTAAGTATACAACGTGTTTGTGATGTCTTATTTTGCCTTTTATTCATCTTTAAATTTGTTCTTTGTTTTCTGTGTGTTTGTGGTTGACCTTCGTTCTTGAATGCTGCTTTTCCTGTTAGATGTTTATATCTATATTTACTGTATTATATCTATATTTACTGTGTGAGTGGCACCTGGGGTCTTTCTCCACCATTGGAAGCTGGACAGTCGAAATATATTCTTAACTGTTGGTGCTACTGTAAAATCCAATTCAGTTCAATTCTCACACACAGCGGATTTCAAAATAGTCTAGTCAGACGTAAAATAAGTGTATATGTTCGGTTACCTTTTGTAATAAGGACGATATTCAGACATGTTAGCACATTGAAGTATAATTAGGATATACAAAAAGGCAAACCGTCATTTTATTTAATGTAAGTTGTTACTATATATCAAAAACATGACTGTACAGATAAACACAACAATAATGAAAAAGTCAGACGATACAGTTCAAAATAGGTTGTCAATAAAACGAAAGTTTGTAGCTAAAGCTGTCTTCAAAAAGAGAGGTCAAAACATAGTACGGTATCAAAACTGTTACCTGTGCAAATAGGGTTCCTTAGGGAATAGTTGAGCGTATATATTACCCTTCTGCTGTTTGCCCATACCTCACGCAATGCTTTGTGAAGCTGCGTGACGTTTAGAGGCTGATATCGTACAAATGTATTCCAGTTTTGTCAATGAATAATGTGATGATTAGGCCTTGAGCCAGGAACCAACATTTTTGATAATGCTACCAACTGAGGTGGCACATTCTATCATTATTGTTTGGAAGAGCAATGTCTGTTGATGACATTTTTCCATGATAGCAATCTGGAATACAGTTTAATTTGACCAATACTATGTATATCATTGTAGCCTTGGCATCACATTGTGGATGTTCGTTTTTGCACATTTTATTTTTTGATAATTGTTAATACACCTTTAAAACATTCATTAAGTTTATAATTCATATTAGTTTAATACAGAATAAACAAGCTTTGTTTAAGAATTGCATTCTGCTTAAAGTCATATTACCCCACCCACTATTGATATATTTTTTATGCATTATAAAAAGTTAGTATATATTTTTTTACATTATGTCTAACATTGTAAGAATCCGTAAGTCACAACTATTATACGATGAGTTAATTATAATATTATGAATTATTGACAGTATGTACTATGCAACGTTCAAGCCTTTGCTTGAACAGGAAGTATATGTCTTCCTCAGAATAATTGCAACATCACTATTATTTTAATTGTCTGATATATGCATATATTGCACAAAAGACACACAAACAGTCCAAAGGATTCTATGCCATATGCAAAATATTAGCATTTAAGGTTTCAGAGAAAACGATTTTTTAGACAAAATGAAAATTACTTACTCACTTGATACAAATCCTGCAATCTGATTGGCTGTCGTTCAATCATTTGCGACTATTAAATAGTGCATAAACCGTCGCAAATCATGTCAAGTAATGTTAAACCGTCAACACATGACGTTATTTAGTTATATTACATATTTGTCTGTGATTTGTATAGGAAATACAGGGAATAGAAAAGCTATATCTGCTCGTTTGCTCTACTGGGAAATATCTCCCACTCTCCCAGTGGGAGATATTTCCCAGTACGGAACATTGCTCGGCCTTTTCCGTCAGTGGCGGGAATGCCAAATGACGTTCCGATTGCTTTACGGACGTCGTCGTCAGATTCCGCCACTAGGAAATAACGATTACGGAAATTAACGAAGAGTTCCGGTTCCACTTGTTTTGTTTGTATGACGTAACGTCGTCTTGGATGACGTAACGTCGTCTTGGCGTTCTCGTACAAACTGGTGTAAAAAGGCGTGAATCATTAGAAATATTAATAAAATATCATTTTAAATTATGTAATATATAGTTTAATAACCAGTGTTTTTGAGATACTGAAAAATATCTCCCTCGGTAGAGAAATGGCCCGAAAAAAGAACTGCGCTCCGCACTCGTTCTTATATCGGGGCCATTTCTCTACCTCGGGAGATATTTCCCGTATCTCAAAATCACTGGTTATTAAACTCTATATATTTGACGTTTCTTTGTTTGAATGAAATTTAACGTCATTTTTAATACATTTTAGGCCAAATAGGATGGTCAATTTTGTGTTTGTGATAGAGGCAGACCACCCCATTTGTCCTGGGTAGAACAAGTACTGTAAACCTCCCGCCATCCGTAAGAATTGACACTTTCTCACATAAATGTTGAGCTCCCAGTGGGATTCTAACCCGAAGCTGTGAGAAGCGAAACGTTTACATCGCAACGTCGTTAACCCCTCGACCACGGGCGCGCTATAGTTTTATTTGAAAGCGTTTGTGCAAACACTGTCAAAAACACTGAAATCGTTAGAAACGGGTAAACCAGTATTGAAATGTTGACTTGCAACAGGATATCAGTCGTTTAACGGTCGAAAATCGTATTTAACGGCTCCGTTAAAGCGTTGCCATTAAAGACAATTTGCGACCATTAAACGACTCGTATATCGTCGTAAAATTTAAAATTTCAATACAGTTAATGCTAGAGTGTCGAATGAAATAATAGTAAAAAGCATTGTACTTTAATTGAAAGTTAAATAAAACATGTATAGATATGAACGATACTATGAGATTTAAAAGAAAGTTATAGCATCCAAATAAAAAGTGTATATAATATAAGAGTGAAATGTATAGCATTTAAATACAACATGTATGTACTTAGGTAAAAAATATCGCATTTGTAGTTAGTATAGTATTTAAATCATATGTATAACATTTGAATATAAAATTATAGCGTAAATAATACAATAAATAATTTTAAATAAAACAAACAGATACAATTTGAATAAAAGAAATATACGCCATACAAGTACAGAACGATCAGAAAAGATTCGAGTGTCAAGATAAATGACTTATATAAATGTTTTTATTTGTACGATACGGTTATATTAGAACATGCCAAACATAAACTGGTTTATACATAAACGATAGCGAATGAAAACGCGAATAAGCGAATAATTACTCAAACGAAAGGACAATCACGTATCTAATGACAGTCGATACGACAGGGACGGCAAACTTTACGTTTGTATCAAACATTAAGATTTATTAATCCTGGATCATTTTGACTTTAAACCTGCTTGCAAATATTTAAATACACTTTTGAGCTTCAGTGTTCTTCGTTATTCTTCCAAATGTTGAATATATTATTGTTAGGTTATTGCTAACAGGTAGGAATATGTAAATATATTATTGTTAGGTTATTGCTAACAGGTGGAAATATGTAAATATATTATTGTTAGGTTATTGCTAACAGGTAGGAATATGTAAATATATTATTGTTAGGTTATTGCTAACAGGTAGGAATATGTAAATATATTATTGTTAGGTTATTGCTAACAGGTAGGAATATGTAAATATATTATTGTTAGGTTATTGCTAACAGGTAGTAATATGTAAATATATTATTGTTAGGTTATTGCTAACAGGTGGAAATATGTAAATATATTATTGTTAGGTTATTGCTAAGAGGTAGAAATATGTAAATATATTATTGTTAGGTTATTGCTAAGAGGTAGTAATATGTAAATATATTATTGTTCGGTTATTGCTAAGTATAGTATTGTTAGGTTATTGCTAATTTAGGTTATTGCTAACAGGTAGTAATATGTAAATATATTATTGTCAGGTTATTACTAACAGGTAGTAATATGTAAATATATTATTGTTAGGTTATTGCTAACAGGTAGTAATATGTAAATATATTATTGTCAGGTTATTACTAACAGGTAGTAAAATGTAAATATATTATTGTCAGGTTATTACTAACAGGTAGTAATATGTAAATATATTATTATTAGGTTATTGCTTTGAACCTTTCTAATAATTAATATTAATTATTGATCAAACGCAAATTATGTAGAAAAACTGACGGGACGCCCCAAGCTTAAAGAAAAGTCGAGATTTAAATAGTGTGGTGATATTGGGTACGCGGTGGCCCGGTTAACTCTGTTGATATAACACTCGCCCTGTAAGCTTGGGGTCCAGGGTTTGAGCTCCGTACCAGCCGCACTGTTTCCCCTTGGTTTACTTCATCGGCGACGAGGATAATTTGGTGGACGCGGGATAGCAGCACCATGGTCTTAAAAGGTAAAAGGTGGAGGAGTGTGGTGATATTGGGTACCCGGTGGCCCGGTTAGCTCAGTTGGTGGAGTACTCGCCCGGTAAGCGAGGGGTGCCGGGTTCGAGTCCCGTACCTGCCGCACCTTTTCCCCTTGGTGAAATAGTCAGTAGGTTAATTTTACGTATAAACCTTGTAAAGGAACAGTTTACTAACATTAATATTTCTGTAACACTAGTAGTAAATGGTACTTTCGAGTGAACAAATAAAAAAATAGACCATTATACAAAAAGGCTCCAGTGGGGATCGAACCCACGACCTCCTGTTTACTAGACAGGCGCTCTACCACTGAGCTATGGAGCCACATACCGTGGTCTATCTTTCACTTCAACTATTCTATTTATGGTACAGCTGTTTCGGTGTATTGAAAACGGTACAGCTGTTTCGGTGTATTGAAAACGGTACAGCTGTTTCGGTGTATTGAAAACGGTACAGCTGTTTCGGTGTATTGAAAACGGTACAGCTGTTTCGGTGTATTGAAAACGGTACAGCTGTTTCGGTGTATTGAATACAATCTCGATACAGTATTGTACAGCTTTACTGTATTTCAAATGCATGTAGGGGCGTCGTTTTTAACATACTCCTAATACGTGTTGCAACGTGACGATGGGGGGAGGACTGGGAGGATGTGTCCCCATCACAGAAGGTGGATTCCGGGAGTGTAGTGCTCCCTCGATTTTATTTTCATTTTTGGACCAAACTCTTTCTTAAACCAGCGATATTTTATCCTAAAATAAAACGTGGTAATGTTCAACCAATCTATAGCTAGCCGATAATTCTTTTGACAAATAATTCAAGATTGTCGTGTGCCACCTTAATAACTTTTTGCGGAGAACGTTCGTATCTTTTCGATTAATAAATACTGATAAAGGTGATCCTTTGGGAGCAAAAAAACATAATTAAGAGAATAAAGTAGCAGACTCGTTTTTATTAAGCCAGTTCATGAGAAGTAATGAAAAAATCAACACCTCTCACGCCCCCTAGCACCGGTTTACGCGGTATTCTACTTCAAAGCCACCTAAATTGGGCTCGTTGGTCCCAAATGTCCAGTAAAATAACACTGCTGATATAAGAACAATATAAAAGGCTCCAGTGGGGATCGAACCCACGACCTCCTGTTTACTAGACAGGCGCTCTACCACTGAGCTATGGAGCCACATACCGTGTTCTACCATTCTCTCAATATAACTATTCTATATCCACAGCTGTGCTGGCACATATTGAATAGCTTTACTACATTGATTTATCACATAAGATTAATGCGTTTAAATATAATACTTAGAGAATAATACATAGGTATTTTCATATCACACCCTATATTAGGCCTGAGACGTCATATCTTGCTCAAGTGCTGATATGGGTCGATATGGGTCGATATCGGGTGTGATATGTAAGTTTTATATAAAAATATGTAGTTTTTTTTTACTTATCCTACTTTTATCCTACTTTTAACTTGCTATTTGTTGAGAATGCATTCACATTAACACGTTCTTTCTTACTCAGACCACTCTCAGTGACATACTGTTTCGTTGTGAAAAATATACAACATTACACGTTCTGAGTGTTGTGGAGATATTTGGCAACAGTTAATATCTGAACTGTATATCTTGCTTATTTTATAAGGAGAACTTAAGAGTTTGAAAGAACTTATTGTCTAAATACTATTAGTTACACAGTATGTTAGTGACATTGTATTTGCCCGTGTTCGGTCAGCAATACACTGTGTAATGATTATATCACACCGACTACTCACTGTTCGACTAAATAAATGTTTACCTGCTCATTTGAACTTCTATTTTGAGTTTTGCCTTACCATATGCCAGATATGAAGTTATTAAAACAAACTGACAGGCTATTTCGGAGGATGAAATATATAATATACATGTCACATGAGAAAGAAGAAAATAACTCAACGTTGTGTTCTGGAATTGTTGACAACGTTCTTACATTCACATCTGTGGGAATCCTAAACGTGAAAATGGTCATAAATGTGAAAACTGTCATAAATGTAATAACATTTTACCGTAAACGTGAAACTTACCGTAAATATGAAACCCTTTGTCATAAATGAAAACGACCTGGTGATAAATGTAATAACATTTACAATAAACGTAAAAACATAGCAGCGTTAAACGTGAAATCTTATTCCTTCATCCTTTTCTCTTAGTGTCCACTGTATGTGTCTCAGTGGTTGCAGGTCATTGTTGGTCACCAAAAATGGCCTGTTGTCCGTCGTCCATCTGTCCGTCTAAAAGTCTAAATATTGACGAAAGATCAATAAGTTTGAGCTATTGCCCTTGATGTATTGAAAAAATAAATTTTGCTTTGTTAATCAGTAGGTACTTATTTTCATCCGATCTTTACAAAACAAATGTTCAGAAAGCTAATATCTACAAAGGAAAACCACACCCATCCATCTGAGGGCCCCCTATTCCTACACCATGCACCCCCGCACCCCAGTCCAAACACACCCCACACCCCCACTGGTAACACTCTAGCTCCTTAAATTTGATCTGTACCAACTAGCTATTGCCCTTGATGTATTGAAAAAATAAATTTTGCTTTGTTAATCAGTGGGTACTTATTTTCATCCGATCTTTACAAAACAAATGTTCAGAAAGCTAATATCTACAAAGGAAAACCACACCCATCCATCTGAGGGCCCCCTATTCCTACACCATGCACCCCCGCACCCCAGTCCAAACACACCCCACACCCCCACTGGTAACGCTCTAGCTCCTTAAATTTGATCTGTACCAACCAAACGTATTCAAGATGTAAGCGTAACATGATCATAATCCATCTCACCCACGCCACCTCACCTGAAATAAGAACTATGTTAGCCAGTATTGCGTCTTCTTTTGCACTTGTGTTCTAGCCTCGTTTATCTGTTTTCTACAAGATCGTTGGTTGTTATTTAGAAAACTAAAGAAGCATCACACTTTTAAGTCATTTATCTGTGTTGGTATTTTGCTAAAAATGTCTTCATTGAGAATCACAACAAACTTTCAGGTCTATTTAAATAGAAGTCTATAGAATCTAAATAGTTTGTATTGTTTTCCTTTTTAAATACTTTCCAGTGTATATTGGAGATAATATCTTCCTAGAAGAGAGAAATGTCTCATTATTGTCTCATTCTTGTCTCGGTATTTTCAGGATAAACACAAATATAAAAAAGTTCTCTAGTTTAGCCTTTGAGTAAACTTCGTTTATGCATGCCTGCGTAGCATAGAATTGTGTCGCCTTCGTAGCTAAGCAGACACTTCGGGATCACTTTGACCATCTTCATCCGTCGTTCGTCCGTCACACTTAACCTCCAACTTAACCTAGGACATAACTTGAAGTGTATTTGACCAATGTTCATGAACCTTTACACACTTCTTCATATTTTCTTATGGGTTCCATTCTCGTCCGTTATCATTGTACCAAGTTTTATTTAATTCGGCTGAGTGGAAGGACGGACGGAACGACAAAGCGGCAACTATATGCTCCCCGATCTTCGTTTCGATGACCATAACGATCTCATCGCAAACACATCAGTTGAAAAATAGGGACTTGATCGGTATCGTCATTTATCTCGTCAATGTCTGGCCTTCTTAAATACTGAGTTGTAAAGGAGCGGACGTATGTGGCATTGTATGTATAATGCTTGGTACGTAGTTTTAAAGCATACCAAATGAGGCAAATTGACACAATATATGCCCGGCATATGTGGGAATCCATTTTATAAAACCATGTACAACTTATTTATTGTCCTTTTTTAGTTAACACATTTCTAGTTATGTACTTTGATGCCCAAGACAATTCTATAAGTGGAAAATGTCATCAAGATTAGATTACTGAGCGAACATTGCAAAAATTATTCAGTTTTAAAAAACCAAGAAGGCCATAACTCCGGCATTATAGGTGAGATCTGGCTGGTTATCAAACTTGGCCGAGATATTAAAACTATATACATTGTCTCCATGTTTCATCAATATTGAATTATAAATGTCAAAGTTATTGACCAGACATTGCTAAAACCATCAAATTTCAAAAATCGAATAGCCAAACTTATCTAAACAAAATATAGATATTATGCCCATACACAAAGTCTCCAAGGTTCAATAATATTGGATTATAAACGTTAAGTTATTGAGTGGAAACTGCAAAATTCCTATTTTTTAAAAAATCAAAGGACTATAACTCTAGCTTTAGATGTGTTCAGACGTGGTCCATATATTATGTCCATAAACGCTGTCCCAAAGTTTAATCAAGATCGGATTTGTCGCAGGATGAACCTAGTGGTTGGGGCTAACTCAGGAAAGAATCAATGACGGTGAATGCATTTACATAAGTTTAATGCAACTTTTAAAATATGTTAAATATATATACAATTATCTAAAAAAACAAGCGAATACACAGAAGAAATATGAAAAGAATGTTCTCATGAACGTTTAAGACTTTCTTAGTATTGTAACAAATACTGAATGTATAAAGTGTTGTTAAAGTTATAATAATGTTGATCTATGATCTAGCGCGATAACTGTGATGCGCGAGAGCTCATGAAGATCAAATGGGTGATTGTCATCAAATGCCTTCTATAAGGGTTGATGACGCGATGTTATGATGGTTAACCTCCACTGAGGTCGTGGATGATGTTCCTCCAGTGAGGACTGATAACGGGCCCACCTTGCGTTCCGGGGATTGTCGCTACAAGAACAACCTGGCCTTGTTGCGCAGGTACGGGGACCGTCTCCACCGCTCGTAGACGTTATATGTGGAAGCTTAGCTCCACTCCGGAAGGCTTATATCCAACCCTTGATGGCTTATATCCAACCCTGGAAGGCTTAGGCTGTAATTATACATACGTTTTAGATGTCGGTTGATAAACATAACACTCTTGCATAATTACCATTACCCAAACAAATCATTATTTAATAAATATATGTAAGCTGTACTAATGATGAGTAGCAATGTATACATATTCTACAACGCCATGTATACGACATGTACGTCGCTGTTAATCAATGCCCCTAAGACAACGCTATGTATACGCGTCGAACATTTACACTAGTCACTCATCTCATTATTAACTAATACACCTAATATCCACTGCTATCAATCCAATCGTGTATTACAATCACTGAGTTATACGCCAACGTTAACTAATGTACCTGTTATACAACGTTATCAAATTATTATTGTTTTACAATTAATGATCAATTACAATAATTACATCGAATAAAGTAACTTCAAAATCATATGCTAGTCTCAAGTTAATGTTTGAGAAACATCAAAGCTAACCGGATGTCGTAACCGCCAACCAAGATGGCGCCGCCAATTGAATACAAATGTACGATAAAAGTTAATAAAATAAATACTGACCACATATTGCCTGTGAATTTCGCCGTCCAACTCCTGCTCCAAACAAAGCAACTATCAAGCAATCCCGGCCAAAACTAGAAGACAATGGATTTTATAGCAAACGTTACGCCCAAACCATTATTTCCCCCGTTCAGTCCGTGACATAGGTGGCTAAATATGCAGTATTAAAATCTACACGAAAGGACCCTTACACAATTTTGCCGTTTAAGGAGATAAACCTATACGTTTACATGCATTAGCACAAAACTAAACTTATTAAACGGCCCTTATTAACGGCCACTTAAAATGTGCACGGTTTTCCGTGTTACCTAAATATATCATGAACATTGTGAATTGGTTTCAACTGAACATTGAATTTGGGTGTAACTAACAGCTGCTTACAGGAGCTATGTACGACCAATACGCTCTACCCGTGACATTTTGTGACAACATTTCCCCACTTAAAGAAAGTGCTACACTTTTTAAAATTCAACAAAATGATAATTAATATTTACACGTTAATAAACTATTAATTCTTCCGAGCAAATGAGCGACAAAACGTACAAGCTGATCGCTCAATCGCTTGAGTATGTCAAATATTACTATCGAGGAATGCAACCTTCAGCCAGTACAACGACCGTCTTCCGGAAAACATCCACCGCAGTTATAACCTAACTATAATATGTAATTACAATTTCAACACTATTCTAAAAGTGTACATTACCCTGTCGTAACATATACAACTATTGTACAATACCCTTCAATACACTATTATACTATTGTATTAAACCTGTCATTATGTGCGGCGACTTAAATAGTCTGCCCCAATATTGTCCTTTCCTCGGATCACTTTAATTTTCATCCGGTAAGGCTGCAGAGTCAGTGCCCACCTCATTAACCTACTGTTAGCTACCTTTGCTTTGTTCCTATAATCTAACGGTTGGTGGTCAGTCTCCAAGACAAATTCCTTACCAAAAACATATCGGTGGAATTTACTGACACCCCACACTACTGTAAGACACTCCCTTTCGATAACAGAGTAGTTACATTCCCGGGGTAGTAGTTTTCGACTTGCGTAAGCCACGGGGAGACTACACCCATCTTGCTCTTGCAGTAGGACTGCACCCACCCCTTTATCGGAGGCATCCTTCTGAGGATAAACTCCTTGTCAAGTTCAGGTAACTTTAGTATTGGGGTTTTGACCAGACTCCCCTTTAAAGAGACAAAAGCTCGCTCCTGGCTTTCCCCCCAAGTTATACTATTGGGTGGACCTTTCTTTGTCAAGTCTGACAAAGGTGCAGCTATAGCCGAAACGTTTGGGGTGAACTTCCTGTAAAAACCCGCCAACCCTAAAAATGACCTTACTTGTTTCTTTGTCTCGGGTTTTGGTGCTTCCTGAATTGCCTTAACCTTGTCGGGGTTTGGTTTCAATTTCTGGTCCCTCCTGACAACATGACACTCTATATCTGCGTAACCTATGTGGCACTTGCTAGGTTTTGCAGTCAGTTTAAACCGGCGTAGCCGTTCCAACAGATTACGTAGAGCCTTAATATGGTCTTCAAATGTTGTTGTAAACACCAGGATGTCATCTACAAAACTGTCTGTGTTGGACAAGTCCTTCAAGACTTTCCTCATCAACCTACAGAAGGTTGCTGGAGCGTTTACGAGACCGAAGGGCATGACCTTGAACTTAAAAAGTCCTTGCGAAGTTTCGAAAGAGGTCATCTCTTTAGCTTGGTCTGAAAGTGGGACTTGCCAGTAACCTTTACTGAGGTCTAACTTGTAGAAATACGAATATCCGCAAGTTTAGAGAATACCTCCTCAATATTAGGCATTGGCTCTGCATCAAAGATGGTCCGTTTATTTAGCTGTCTAAAATCGATGCAGAATCGAATTGACACATCCTTCTTCTTAATAAGTACGACTGGGGATGAAATTGGGGCCCTTGAAGGTTCGATGACACCCAGTTTCAACATGTCTTTCACCTCCTCATCAACAATTGATCGGGAGTGAAATGGAATGGGATACCCCTTAATTCTAATTGGTTCCCCTGATGTGAGTACAATATCATGTTGCACTCCATCTGTCTGCCCCGGGTTTTCGGACAAGACATCACTGAACTCCGAGAGTAAACTACCCATCTCTCGTTGCTGCTCTACACTAAGCATGCCCGATATGTCTACATCGGCTGCTGTCTCCTTACCTACACTAATGGGAAAATACATGGGACTAGTGTCCTCACTACTGCCTTCCTCAATATCCTCAATAACTGCAACATTAACTACCGTTAACACCCCTTGTTGCACATTATCGGTTCTACTGATATACTCTTTCAGCATATTCGCATGAAAGGTCTTTAACTTTCCGTTTATCTCGATACGATAATCCATAGTGTTCACTATCCCTCTAACGTAAAACGGACCTTTCCATTGTAACAACAGCTTGTTATTGTCGGTCGTGAGTAATAGTAACACCTGGTCATCTATCTTAAATTTCCTAGCTCTAGCTTTCTGGTCGTAGTACCGTTTGTACTTGGTACTTGCCTTAACTAACTGACTTTGTGCTATCTTACAAGTCTCCTCTAGTATCTCCTTCAGATCTAAAACATACTGATATGTAGTCTTAACCTCATCATTATCTACTTCACTTCCCTCATCTCTCTAAGAATCCTCATGGAACCTCTAACTGATCTACCGTACAATAACTCAAACGGAGAAAATCCTAAGCTCTCTTGTGGAACCTCTATAAATGCAAACAATAAAGCATTGAGATACTTGCCCCAATCTTTGGGTCTCTCTGTACACATACGCCGTAACATTTGCTTTAACGTCCCGTTAAATCGTTCGACTAACCCGTTACACATAGTGTGATATGGTGTTGTCATGATTTGACGCAAAGACAATTGAGTTTCAATTGAGGGCAATGCTACTGCCTCCGGATACCTAGTTGTATAGTCTACCATGGTTAAAATGTACCTATTTTTCCTATCCGACACTGGAAAAATTGGTCCAACTATGTCTACGGCTACCCGCTTAAATGATGTATCTATCAGTGGCATCTGACCTAAATGTACTTTGGTCACTCGACCTTTTGATACTGTCCTTTGGCATACATCGCAGGACCTACAATACCTAGTTACATCTCCACTAACGCCTGGCCAATAAAATTCTGCCAATACTCTATCTGACGTTTTCTTTACGCCTAAATGACCTCCCATAATCAACCCATGACTTCCTTAAGCACTGTCGTTCTATACTGGGTAGGTACCACTAATTGGTGAAACTGTCTACCACCACTATCTTCAAATTCTCTGTACAATAATCTATTTTTATGTACAAACTTAGAACTACCGGACCCTTTACATTTCTTCACTACACCATCCCTGGCCTTCACTTTACAAGGACCTAATGACTCGTCTTGAGTTTGTGCTTCTATAAACTCCGCGTTGGATATGTCACCTACGGCTGCAGGAACCTTTAATTTTCTATAAGCATGAGCTTGCTTCTGAACCTGCGCTCTAGTCTCTACTGCATTACTTATGCTACTCCTAAAATCGGACACTACCGGCAGTACTGAACCTTCTATGTTCCCTATCGTTAAATCATACATCGGGTCGTCCATACATAGTGCCTCTGTAGTCCCTTTAAAGAAAGGTGTATATACATCTATTCTCGACATTGGCACGTGCTCTACCGACTTATTTAACAACATACACGGTGACTGTTTACCTACCAACTGGTCATCCGTATCTAAACTACGCCTAACTACCACACCTGTACATCCTGTATCCCTCATTAAAATTACGTCCGTGCCATTCACTCTACCATCTGCCGTTGGAAGATTTGCATACGGAAAGAGACATGTTCCGATCTTCGCCATTACACCATCCGATCTAACACAACAGCTACTACTCTCGGTTTTAATAACCGGACTTCTACTACCTCTGCCTCTACCTCTACCTTGGTTTTGACCACCTCTACTTCTACCGAAATTCCATGGGTTGTTAAAACCTTGGTTCTGACTCCCTACATTGTTGTCCACTCTACTAGTGTCTCTAAAATTGTCTACCACAGCGGATACTTTCACCGCTTTCCTACAATCATGTGAAGCATGATTCCCACTACAGTTACGACAACAAATAAAAGGTCTTCCTATGTTGTTACCACTATTGCTACCTCCTCTAGCACCCATCGAACTACCTCCATAGTTTCTACTCTGGACTTTCTGTTTATTACTATGATCGTCCCCTTGCCTATCTCTAAAAGTTCTGTCTTTCGACACTACATTATGAGCTCCACCTCTAGCCTTGGGAAACTGATCTGCTTGTGTTGCCATTTCTTCTACACTAGCTAATTTTCTTTCTTTCAGAATAAGAACAAATCTCTACTACAAACATTGAATAGCTGGTCCCGCAACAAGAAATCTATGAGGCCCTGATAAGTCTGCGCTACTTTCCCTAACTCTAACCACCTATCTAAGTAATTTCTAGACTTACTAATAAACTGAATAAATGACTCGCCTTTCTCAGGCAAACAAGCTCTAAACCGTTTTCTAAAATCTTCTTTAGTTAACTCAAATCTCTTTAGCAGAGCATCCTTTAACTTGTCATAGTCAAGAGAATCTACACTAGGTAATCTAAAAAATACATCTAAGGCCTTGCCTCTCAATAACGCACTTAAATGAACTGCCCACTTATCTTTGGTCCATTCCTGTAACTCAGCATAACGTTCAAACCGTAACAAGTAACTGTCCATGTTATCTTTGTCAGCATGAAAGTATGGTAACTTCGGACCTTTTAACTTCCCAGAATAACTATCTTTCCCTACAGTTTTACTGTCCTTACTATCTGTCTTAGCTGCTTCCAACTCTAAAGCTAACTTATGCTCAAACTCTGATTTCTCCATCTCCATCTTTATCTTAGCCTTAGCTAGTCTACCATCTGTTTCGAACCTCTCATGTTCTAACTCTTGCTTCTCCCTTACTATTCTACTTTCATCATCTCGCTTCTCTTTAACTATTCTACTTTCATCATCTCGCTTCTCTTTTGCGAACCTACCTTCTAATTCTAGCTTCTCTTTATCAGCATCTAGCTTCTCTTTAGCTAATCTACTTTCGAATTCTAGCTTCTCTTTATCAGCATCGAGCTTCTCTTTAGCTAATCTACTTTCGAATTCTAGCTTCTCTTTAGCTAATCTACTTTCTACTTCTAACCTATCTTTCTCAGCATATAGCATCTCTTCAGCTACTCTGCTTTCTTCATCTATTTCCTGCTTTGCTAATTCTCTTTCCTTAAGTCTAAATTCCCTTTTCCTAGCCTGTTCGTCTTTAACAAAGGTTCTAAGCTCCTCTCCAGTATACCCTAACTCCTTACCCATATCCGTAAGTTCCTTTATGGACGTCATGGTTATAGACATTGTGGACGACTAACTACAATAATTACAATACACAAGTCACTAATACTTCTACTCTACTAACTACTAATGGTAAGTCACTGTGTCCTCAGTAAATACCTGGGCATCATCATAGGACAAGTTACATACACATTTGCACTAGCGCTAACTACTAACGGCTATGTATATATCGTATCTAGCTTCCACAAAACATATACTACATAAAATATCTATATTTGATATTGGACATAAACCTTAAACAATCATAGAAATGTGTATCGCATGTACATGTATATTTACTTCTCCCATCAATATAGGTAAACTCGAGTGTCACAACATGAGTAGAACGTCTTGTTCACCAATCTGATTGGATACTATTGGTATATCAAGGGAGGTAAAACAAACACCCAAATTATTGAGCAAAAGTGCGTCAGACCCAATCGTGTAGACCACTGCGACCTCGCGCCAAGGAAAGAACGTACACAACGACAGTTTGGACTCACCCTACCCTTGTCATGTCTTGATTTGTCTTCCAAACTGTGGCCGTGATCGTCCACAGTCGCCTCGTTTGATGTTGGTCTATAATCTTTCCTGTCGTGCCCTTAATGGTTTATTCTCTTGTTGCTCTGGCTTCTGCCAAGTCATTGAGTACCTTCATTGTGGCTTTCTAGGCTATTGTTTTTTTTGTATTATATTTACACGAGCATATTTGTGTTTTACTTATATTGCCTACTGGTGCTGCCTTGTTGGTTAGAAATTAAATCATGGCGGGCATTTCTTTATTTACACTGTCCTGTTTTAATGGGTTGACAGTAGGGTAAGTGTGAGGTTTGGTGTACCCTAGAACCGGTTTAAACCCCCAGTGGCCTACTTTGCCACTGACCGTTCCAAGACGGTAGCCCTATTGTCAACCCTTTTGTGTTTGTGATGTTGTTTGCATTTTTATTACTTGTGCCTTTCTGTTTGTCTGTTTGCTTGTTTGTTTTTGTGTTTTATGGTTGACTGTCGTCCTTGATTGCTGCTTTCCCTGTCCGATATTTTTATCCTTCTTTGATGGATCAGAGGGTGGTACGCAATTCTAAAATAATAAGTAGAGATTTAGTATATCATAATAAAGATCACTTATTGATTCTTTCCCTCCATAGTTGCCCAAAATCCCACTACTCTGAAAACCAGTTGTCGCAGGATAACCCTAGTGGTTGTGGCTAACTCAGGAAAGAATCAATGACGGTGAATTCATTTACATAAGTTTAATGCAACTTTTAAAATATGTTAAATATATATACAATTATCTAAAAACAACAAGCCAATACACAGGTGAAATATGAAAAGAATGTTCTCATGAACGTTTAAGACGTGCTTAGTATTATAACAAATACTGAATGTATACGACACTAATGTGCTGTTAAAGTTATAACAATGTTGATCTATGATCTAGCGCGATAACTGTGATGCGCGAGAGCTCATGAAGATGATGATGCGCGAATCCAATGGGTGATTTGTCATCAAATGCCTTCTATAAGAGTTGATGACGCGATGTAATGATGGTTAACCTCCACTGAGGTTGTGGATGATGTTCCTCCAGTGAGGACTGATAACGGGCCCACCTTGTGTCCCGGGGGTTGTCGCTACTATAACCTGTTGCGCAGGTACTGGGACCGTCTCCACCGCTCGTAAACGTTATATGTGGAAGCTTAGCTCCACTCCGGAAGGCTTATATCCAACCCTGGATGGCTTATATCTAACCCTGGATGGCTTAGGCTGTAATTATACATACGTTTTAGATGTCGGTTGATACACATAACAATCTTGCATAATTACCATTACCCAAACAAATCATTATTTAATAAATATATGTAAGCTGTACTAATGATGAGTAGCAATGTATACATATTCTACAACGCCATGTATACGACATGTACGTCGCTGTTAATCAATGCCCCTAAGACAACGCTATGTATACGCGTCGAACATTTATACTAGTCACTCATCTCATTGTTAACTAATGCACCTTATATTCACTGGTATCAATCGAATCGTGTATTACAATCACTGAGTTATACGCGAACGCTAACTAATTTACCTATTATACAACGTTATCAAATTAATATTGTTTTACAATTAATGATCAATTACAATAATTACATCGAATAAAGTAACTTCAAAATCATATGCTTGTTTCAAGTTAATGTTTGAGAAACATCAAAGCTAACCGGATGTCGTAACCGCCAACCAAGATGGCGCCGCCCATTGAATACAAATGTACGATAGAAGTTAATGAAATAAATACTGACCACATATTGCCTGTGAATTTCGCCGTCCAACTCCTGCTCCAAACAAAGCAACTATCAAGCAATCCCGGCCAAAACTAGAAGACAATGGATTGTATAGCAAACGTTACGCCCAAACCATTATTTCCCCCGTTCAATCCGTGACATACGTGGCTAAATTCGCAGTATTAAAATCTACACGAAAGGACCCTTACACAATTGTGCCGTTTAAGGAGATATACCTATACGTTTACATGCATTAGCACAAAACTAAACTTATAAAACGGCCCTTATTAACGGCCACTTAAAATGTGCACGGTTTTCCGTGTTACCTGAATATATCATGAACATTGTGAATTGGTTTCAACTGAACAATGAATTAGGGTGTAACTAACAGCTGCTTACAAGAGCTATGTACGACCAATACGCTCTACCCGTGACATTTTGTGACAGGATTATAATTTTTCAAATCGTATCCAAGTGACATAACTCATGCGTTAAAGGATTATTGTAGCTGATTATCGAACTTGGCCGAGATATGTGCCCATTTACATTATCCTAAAGTTTCATCAAGATTGGATCATAAATATTGAAGTTATTGGGCGAAAAACGCAAACATCGTCAACTTTCAACAATAAAAGGACCATTATAACTCCGGTGCGATATTATTAGTTATTAGGATTCTTGACAGGGGATATGGGCTCACATTCCCTGCCTGGAAATTATATTCACCCGAGCCGTTAGGCTCGGTTGAATATACTTTACAGGCAGGGAATGTAAGCCCATGTTCCCTGTCAATAATCCTAATAACGAAATTGTCATGCTTCGAAGTTGTTACCATTTATTTAAGACAAAATTCCAGCCAAAAACAAGTTTTATTTTTTTTTGCGCTAATTTCCCCGTAACGTGCCTCTAGCTAGACGTTGTTTATTTTTCGTGACGTCATCGCTCTAACGTCGTTATATTTGGCGGATTTGTTCATAAAATAAATAAACGTATTTTATCACTATGTTTATGTTTTATTATCTGTAAATTTAGCAAAAAATATGTACCTACGATTATTTCAGACCTTTACACACAATGGAAAGCGCAGAAAAGCAATAAAAAGGAAACAATCGGCGCTTTCCAAAACGAATCGGTAACCTTAGCGTCGTCATTTTGTTTTTGTGTATTGTAGGTATGGGGTACCTACGGGGACATAGTCCTATGTTCACGTCGCGAGACGTAGACATGGACTCATGTCTACGGCCCATTGACCAATAAAATCTCGAGAATTTTCTTTGCAATATGACAAGATGGTTATCTGGTATTTTATTATTTTTTTACTAGAATAAATACGGTTTGTGTATTTTTTTACGCGCTAACTATGAATGGCGGACTAATACAAGAGAAGAACAGTTACTATCGCTCCAGTTAAAGTAGCCGCCATTTTTGTTTCAAATATCGACGACAATATCGAGTGAAATTTCGGATAAAATGTTGGATAACTGTACTCGAATCGCTATGTATTTAAAGTAGTGATTAACATCTATGAATAAAGATTGTAACATTTGGGATTTATCGCCAAATTAGTGTAGTTCAATTATTCATCCGGATGTGTTTTTTTCGAAACGAAAGCATCAAGTAGATCTACTCAGACCACAGGGAGTCCAGAGCGCTTGACAAAGAAATCCTATATATTAATATATGGACTTAGTGAGAACTCCTGTGTATTGTCAACGGCCATGTTTCACCACGTCTGTGGACAACAGCCAAAAAAAATTACGTTCACTATTTTACCCGTTATTCACTCCGTGTCGATAGTACACATACTTTAAACTATGTATCTGTGTAGCGTAAACACTAATTATGCTACCTGACTATATGTGTACTAATGACAAACTATTCAAGGTGCTTCAAAAAGTTCTGTAACTAGGCATATACACTGAACAAAATTGCTAAGTATCAACTTTTGTATCTTAACTAATTTTCTTATTTTAAATATATTTTAGAATAGATATATGATAAGTATTTTGTTTTGACCCATAGTTTGTAAAACATTTATTTTTTGTTTAAATTTACATCTTTTGAGCGTTGACCTCCCTTTATATGAAAAAATGAAATGTACTGATAAAACACATAACGTGAGTCAAAGATCGCTTAAAGATATAAAATTCTTAAATTGGTATGAAATAATAGAAAAAACATCAAAATTTGACCCATTTATCGCAGATTTTCCGTCTATAGAAAAATGAAATATGGATAATCTTAAATTACCTCCCTTTACATTGAATATTATTTGAAATTCAAGTAACTGTAATTCAGCGTTAACATTAAATATTTCAAAAAATTCTTTTGCAAACGCATTTGTAGTGGTAATGCTAGTAAAACATGATGTCAAAATAATTTTAACTGGCATATTTTAGAATTAGGAACATCGAAAGCTTCACTAATTCGAAGTATTTAATAAAATCCTATATACCAAGTTGTATAAGTGTTATAACTTATTTCTAAGAAAACACATTGACTTAAAAGTTTTAAAATATGTTCATGCAATCAGAGCAGACGATTTACACTCGTTATTTTGCAGTTTAACCGTATCTCTAATCAAGCTCAAAATACACAAAACAATGAGAATATTATTGACATATTCTTAGGTTGATACTTAGCAATTTTGTTTAGTATATCCTTTGAACTGGATATTAGACTGAGATAAAGTAGTGTATTTATAGTACTACTGGGTTCGCTCTCTTAAATTCCACAACAAAAATGAAAAAAATCCGGTTATATATACCCCCGAATTACCTCCCCCTACCACACCTTTTGGATACTGGCATCTCTGAATATGTCCTTGTTACAAAACGTTGTTAACATTATTTGAAAAATTCTATGCTTTTAAATTTGCTTGTACGCCATCTGTTGTTATTCGCCCATAATCCGTGAAAATGATTGTCGATAATTCGGAAAAGTCTTGCTGCAAACCAGATATGAGTGAATACATATCCCTTAATTTTAGCAGATATAGCACTGATTTTCTTCATTTTATTTACGGAAATGTTATAATATCTTTTAAATGTCGTAATTATTCTCATATTTTTTTTTCAAATCCTAGTCCTTCAGTGTTTACATTTTATATTCAACACATTAATGTAGAATTTGTACAATGTTTAGTGAAAATGTCGATAATCCAAAAACGCTATTTGAGAAGACTGCCCTTCCATTTAATGTCCATTTAGCATTCAAATTAATTTTGCGCGTTAGCTTAAACTGTTAATTTCTAAGACAATGCCTTTTCATCTACCATGCTTAAATTCTGACTCTTGTAATGTACAGATATAACTGGTAATGTATGAGAAATTGCAAAGATCTTCGACAAGTACTTAAAGAGAAACAGGCATTTAAAAAAGTAACAATTAACATACCTGAAAAAACTCAGGACAAAAATGCCGCAGTATGTATAAGTGATGTGTATTAAATGTTCCATAACGTTTGTCACACAAAAGATACAGCATTCATTTTACCATCAATGGAATGATATTGAAACTCTCTTTCATTTGGTATCAAACATCAACACTCACAACGCGCACATAAGTGTTAAAACGCGTGAGTGTCAGAACTTATTGAATGACCCTCGTAGCACTGTTGACATTGTTGAAAATAGCGGAAAAGGAAATGGCTTCAAATTTCAAGGCAAACTAAATGACGCTTTCTGATTGGCTGAACAATGATTTCAGCCAATCAGAAAGCGTCATTTATTTTGCCTTGAAATTTCTAGACTGTTACACAGCCATCAATAAAATTAAGCTTGTATGAGTGAACCTGAATATGGGCCGTACAACAGTCTATGAAATTTTATAATAGGTAACCATGATTTAATAAAATATACTGTCAAAGCCTGCCATAATATTTTAAAACAAAGAAGATTGTTATTAGACTGTAAAGAATTATATATTATCTTAAGAAACATGCTAGTTTTATAAGTCTTTAGCATACATAGTTAATCACTTCTTGTCAAATCTGATTTGATTAGCATGTATACATGCTTTTATTAGAAACCGTACTTTCCCTGAATTCAGTAATTTATAACTTATTTTCATTGTATTGCGTTGTTTGCATGACTTTGAAAGAAATAATATTATAATATTAGTTATATCGTTTGTAACTGATCGTCTCGTCTCTTATATCTCTAAATTGAGAGGCATATGATATATATATTTTGTAATAATATGTGTATTGTATAATGGTGAGACAAAAAAATAGTGTCTGTCTGTCTGTCCGGCTGGTGGCTGGCTGGCTGGCTGCCCGCCCGCCCGCCCGCCCGCCCGCCCGCCCGGCGGTCGGTCGGTCGGTCGGTCGGTCGGTCTGTTTTGTTCTGTTCTGTTCTGTTCTGTTCTGGCATGTTCTGTTCTGTTCTGTATATCTTCGATAGAAGGTGCGTCTGTATCTGGAAATCATAAACGATACCAGAATCTCGGTAAAATGGCTACCGCGTCAAAAAAGAAATTAAAAGAAAGGTTCTAGACGTTTACCTTGGGGGAAAAAAACAAGCGTCGCAGATGATCTAGACTACGCCTTTTTTGGTTCTTGTGAGGATTCATTACTCAGCTGCTCGTAAGCAGCGACATCTGGTATCACATTACGGAATTATATTTATGTATGTTCCATTCATGTTACATGTAATTGTCATTTGCAATGCTTAATTTGTCAGTTCGTCAACGGTAAAATGTCATGAAATGTCAAATCAAAGACCTAATAACAAAAGTATGCCTTTGGTCAAATTATCGAATAATTATAGCATTAATAACACTGATATAATAAGATTCGGAATGCAGAATTCGGAAGTCGAGCAATAGAAGTGAAATAAATGTGAGCCAAATGGCCCGTCGTGTACACTCGCCTGGCTCCCACCTGTCTAATGATTAATGAATCAAGGCGGAGCATGCACATGTTAAAGGCAGACTACCGGTCATGTTTGGGTTGATCTGCGTTATATAAAGCCGGGTCGAAGGACTTTTGTAGGTTGTTGAACTGGAATAATATCATTTTGAGTCATCTCACCAACCTCTGGAAGTTACTCTCACTCTCCCCCAATCCCAAGTTATTCCCATCCTTAGCCAACTCCCTGGAAGTTACCCCATACCCAACCCCTCTGATTATTTCGCTCGTCAGCTCATATTAAACTATTTTGGAATGCTGGTTCGCGTTAGCCACGTTTAAACATCAGTTCATCGGACATTAAACTAGTGAGTGGGGGTTAGCTTCCATGGGGGTGGTGAGGTTGGAGGTAACTTTCATAGGGTGGGTGAGGTTGGGTTGGGGTGGCGGAGGGTGTAATCACAAGGGGTAGGGTGAGGCTAGGATAGATTTCAGGGGGTTTGATGAGGATGGGGTAACTTCCAGGGAGTGGGTGGGTGTTGGAGTGATTTCTAAATTAAGAGTGGGTAACCTGAAGCGGGGTTGGGTGAGGTCGGGGGTAACTTCTAGTGGGATTGGGTGAGAGTAAATTCCAGGACATTACCAGAGTAATTACTTGGTAGGTTGGATGAGGGTGGGGTGTAACTTCCAGGAAGACCTTTGGTGTGGGGGTAACTTCGAGGGGAGGAGGGTGGAAGTAACTTCAACGGGGTTTGGATGTCTTTTTCTTGACAGAGACGGGGATTTTGGCTGTACGCTGGAATATGTATGTTTTTGCAACAATAAATATACCCATTTGACCTGTAAACCGTAAAATGTGTACCAATTTTAAATCATCATCAAACATCATCGACATCATCATCAACATCATCTTATACCAACTGGCCTATAAATCGTAAAATGTGTACCAATTTTGAATATCATCATCATCACATCATCATCATCATCATCATCATCATCATCATCATCGTCGTCGTCGTCGTGGCCGCCGCCGCCATCATCATCATCATCATCAACATCTCATCATCATCATCATCATCATCAATAATAAACATCGAATCTTACTGGCAGCAAAAATTGTAAGTACGAAAGAGTCGATTCTGGGAAGGTTTATCTTGGAAAATGGCCTCTACCACAATAAAATTGACCGCCATATACGGCCATATGTAATATATCATTCAAACAAACATTTAAACTGCCTAAACATCAAACTGCCTAAACATCAAACTGCCTATAAACGGAGGATGGTCATGAACTGTTGGAATGAGTTCAGGAAGGGCTGGCTCACGATGGCTGGTGGTAGGTTCCATAGGACTATGGGCATATCATTTGACAATTTAAAAGTACAATACATAATACTATTACTCCTCCTTCTATCACTACTACTATTACCCCGCCTTCTACTACTACAACTATTACTCCTCCTTCTACTACTACAACTATTACTCCTCTTTCTACTACTACAACTATTACTCCTCATTCTACTACTACAACTATTACTCCTCCTTCTACTACTACAATTATTACTCCTCCTTCTACTACTACAACTATTACTCCTCCTTCTACTACTACAACTATTACTCCTCTTTCTACTAATACAACTATTACTCCCCCTTCTAGTACTACCACTTCTAGTACGACCACTATAACTCCTCCTTCTACTAATACAACTATTGCTCCTCCTGCTACTACTACAACTATTGCTCGTCCTTCTGCTACTACAACTATTACCCCGCCTTCTACTACAACAACTATTACCCCGCCTTCTACTACTACAACTATTACGCCTCCTTCCAGTACTACAACTATTACTCCTCATTCTACTACTAAAACTATTACTCCCCCTTCTACTACTACAACTATTACGCCTCCTTCTATTACTACAAGTATTACTTCTGCTTCTGCTACTACAAATATTACTCCTCCTTCTACTACTACAACTATTACTCCGGCATCTACTACTACAACTATTACGCCTCCTTCTAGTACTACTATTATTACCCCGCCTTCTATTACTACAAGTATTACTCCTGCTTCTGCTACTACAAATATTACTCCTCCTTCTACTACTACAACTATTACTCCTCCTTCTACTACTACAACTATTACACCTGCATCTTCTACTACAACTATTACTTCCCCTTCTACTACTACAACTATTACTTCCCTTTCTACTACTACAACGATTACTCCTCTTCTCCTACTACAACTATTACGCCTCCTTCTAGTACTACAATTATTACTCCTCCTTCTACTACTACCGCTATTACTCCTTCTTCTACTACTACAACTATTACTCCTCTTCTTCTACTACAACTATTACTCTTCCTTCTACTACTACAACTATTACACCTGCATCTTCTACTACAACTATTACTTCCCCTTCTACTACTACAACTATTACTCCTTCTTCTACTACTACAACGATTACTCCTCTTCTCCTACTACAACTATTACGCCTCCTTCTAGTACTACAATTATTACTCCTTCTTCTACTACTACCGCTATCACTCCTCCTTCTACTACTACTACTCTTAATCCTCCTTCTACTACTACAACTATTACTCCCCCTTCTAGTACTACCACTATTACTTCTCCTTCTACTAATACAACTATTGCTCCTCCTGCTATTACTACAGCTATTACTCCTCCTTCTACTACTACAACTATTACCCCGCTTTCTACTACTACAACTATTACCCCGCTTTCTACTACTACAACTATTACGCCTCCTTCCAGTACTACAACTATTACTCCGCCTCCTACTACAACTATTACTCCTCCTTCTACTACTACAACTATTACTCCTCTTCTACTACTACAACTATTATGCCTCCTTCTAGTACTACAACTATTACTCCTCCTTTTACTACTATAGCTAGCACCCCTCCTTCTACTACTACAACTATTACTCCCCCTTCTACTACTACAACTCTTACTACTCCTTCTACTACTACAACTATTACTCCTCCTTCTACTACTACAACTATTTCTCCTTCTCCTACTACTACAACTATTACTCCTCTTCTACTACTACAACTATTACGCCTCCTGCTAGTACTACAACTATTACTCCTCCTTTTACTACTATAGCTAGCACCCCTCCTACTACTACTACAACTATTACTCCCCCTTCTACTACTACAACTATTACTCCTCCTTCTACTACTACAACTATTACTCCTCTTCTACTACTACAACTAGTATGCCTCCTTCTAGTACTACACCTATTACTCCTCCTTTTACTACTATAGCTAGCACCCCTCCTTCTACTACTACAACTTTTACTCCCCCTTCTACTACTACAACTCTTACTCCTCCTTCTACTACTACAACTATTACTCCTCCTTCTAAAACTACAACTATTTCTCCTTCTCCTACTACTACAACTATTACTCCTCTTCTACTACTACAAGTATTACGCCTCCTGCTAGTACTACAACTATTACTCCTCCTTCTACTACTGTAGCTATCACTCCTCCTTCTACTACTACAACTATTACTCCCCCTTCTGCTACTGCAACTCTTACTCCTCCTCCTCCTACTAAAACTATTACTCCTCCTTCTACTACTACAACTATTACTCCTCTTCTACTACTACAACTATTACGCCTCCTTCTAGTACTACAACTATTACTCCTCCTTCTACTACTATAGCTATCACTCCTCATTCTACTACTACAACTATTACTCTCCCTTCTACTACTACAACTCTTACTACTCCTTCTACTACTACAAATATTACTCCTCTTCTACTACTACAACTATTACGCTCCTTCTATTACTACAAGTATTACTCCTGCTTCTGCGACTACAAATATTACTCCTCCTTCTACTACTACAACTATTACTCCGGCATCTTCTACTACAACTATTACTTCTACATCTACTACTACAACTATTACTCCTCTTCTACTACTACAACTATTACTCCTGCTTCTACTACTACCACTATTACTTCTCTTCTACTACTACAACTATTACACCTCCTTCTAGTACTACTATTATTACTCCTCCTTCTACTACTACAACTATTACACCTGCATCTTCTACTACAACTATTACTTCCCCTTCTACTACTACAACTATTACTTCCCCTTCTAGTACTACAATTATTACTCCTCCTTCTACTACTACCGCTATCACACCTCCTTCTACTACTACTACTCTTAATCCTCCTTCTACTACTACAACTATTATTCCCCCTTCTAGTACTACCACTATTACTCTTCCATCTACTAATACAACTATTGCTCCTCCTGCTATTACTACAGCTATTACTCCTCCTTCTACTACTACAACTATTACCCCGCCTTCTACTACTACAACTATTACCCCGCTTTCTACTACTACAACTATTACGCCTCCTTCCAGTACTACAACTATTACTCCTCCTCCTCCTACTACAACTATTACGCCTCCTTCTAGTACTACAACTATTACTCCTCCTTTTACTACTATAGCTAGCACCCCTCCTTCTACTACTACAACTATTACTCCCCCTTCTACTACTACAACTATTACTCCTCCTTCTACTACTACAACTATTACTCTTCTTCTACTACTACAACTATTATGCCTCCTTCTACTACTACAACTATTACTCCCCCTTCTACTACTACAACTATTACACCTCCTTCTACTTCTACAACTATTACTCCTCTTCTACTACTACAACTATTATGCCTCCTTCTAGTACTACAACTATTACTCCTCCTTTTACTACTATAGCTAGCACCCCTCCTGCTACTACTACAAATATTACTCCCCCTTCTACTACTACAACTCTTACTCCTCCTTCTACTACTACAACTATTACTCCTCCTTCTACTACTACAACTATTACTCCTCCTTCTACTACTACAACTATTACCCCTTCTTCTACTACTACAACTATTACTCCTCCTTCTACTACTACAACTATTGCTCCTCCTTCTCCTACTAATACAACTATTACTCCTCTTCTACTACTACAACTATTACGCCTACTGCTAGTACTACAACTATTACTCCTCCTTCTACTACTGTAGCTATCACTCCTCCTTCTACTACTACCACTATTTCTCCCCCTTCTGCTACTGCAACTCTTACTCCTCCTTCTACTACTACAACTATTACTCCTTCTTCTACTACTACAACTAATACCCCGCCTTCTACTACTACAACTATTACCCCGCTTTCTACTACTACAACTATTACGCCTCCTTCCAGTACTACAACTATTACTCCTCCTCCTACTACAACTATTACTCCTCCTTCTACTACTACAACTATTACTCCTCTTCTACTACTACAACTATTACTCCTCCTTCTACTACTACAACTATTTCTCCTTCTCCTACTACTACAACTATTACTCCTCTTCTACTACTACAAATATTACGCCTCCTGCTAGTACTACAGCTATTACTCCTCCTTTTACTACTATAGCTAGCACCCCAACTTATACTACTACAACTATTACTCCTCATTCTACTACTACAACTCTTACTCCTCCTTCTACTACTACAACTATTACTCCCCCTTCTAGTACTACCACTATTACTCCTCTTATACTACTACAACTATTACGCCTCCTTCTAGTACTACAACTATTACTCCTCCTCCTCCTACTAAAACTATTACTCCTCCTTCTACTACTACTACTATTACTCCTCTTCTACTAAACAACTATTACGCCTCCTTCTAGTACTACAACTATTACTCCTCCTTCTACTACTATAGCTATCACTCCTCATTCTACTACTACAACTATTACTCCCCCTTCTACTACTACAACTCTTACTACTCCTTCTACTACTACAACTTTTACTCCTCCTTCTACTACTACAACTATGACTCCTTCTTCTATTTCTACAACTATTACTCCTCTTCTACTACTACAACTATTACGCCTCCTTCTATGACTACAAGTATTACTCCTGCTTCTGCTACTACAAATATTACTCCTCCTTCTACTACTACAACTATTACTCCGGCATCTTCTACTACAACTATTACTTCTACATCTACTACTACAACTATTACTCCTCTTCTACTACTACAACTATTACGCCTCCTTCTAGTACTACTATTATTACTCCTCCTCCTACTACTACAACTATTACTCCTCCTTCTACTACTACCGCTATTACTCCCCCTTCTACTACTACAACTCTTACTCCTCCTTCTACTACTACAACTATTACTCCTCCTTCTACTACTACAACTATTTCTCCTTCTACTACTACTACAACTATTACTCCTATTCTACTACTACAACTATTACGCCTCCTGCTAGTACTACAACTATTACTCCTCCTTTTACTACTGTAGCTATCACTCCTCCTTCTACTACTACAACTATTACTCCCCCTTCTGCTACTGCAACTCTTACTCCTCCTTCTACTACTACAACTATTACTCCTTCTTCTACTACTACAACTATTACTCCTCTTTCTACTACTACAACTATTACCCCACCTTATACTACTACAACTATTACTCATCATTCTACTACTACAACTCTTACTCCTCCTTCTACTACAACTATTACTCCCCCTTCTAGTACTACCACTATTACTCCTCCTTCTACTAATTCAACTCTTGCTTCTCCTGCTATTACTACAACTATTACTCCTCCTTCTACTACTACAACTATTACCCCGCCTTTTACTACTACAACTTTTACCCCGCCTTCTACTACTACAACTATTACGCCTCCTTCTATTACTGCAAGTATTACTCCTGCTTCTGCTACTACAAATATTACTCCCATTTCTACTACTACAACTATTACTCCGGCATCTTCTACTACAACTATTACTCCTCTTCTACTACTACAACTATTACGCCTCCTTCTAGTACTACAACTATTACTCCTCTTCCTATTACTACAACTATTACGCCTCCTTCTACTACTACAACTATTACCCCGCCTTCTGCTACTACAGCTATTACCCCGCCTTCTACTACTACAATTAGTATGCCCCTTTCTAGTACTACAACTATTACTCCTCTTCCTATTACTACAACTATTACGCCTCCTTCTACTACTACAACTATTACCCCGCCTTCTGCTACTACAGCTATAACTCCTCCTTCTACTACTACAACTATTACTCCTCCTACTACTACTACAACTATTACTACTCCTTCTACTACTACAGCTATTACTCCTCCTTCTACTACTACAAATATTACTCCTCCTTCTACTACTACAACTATTACTCCTCCTTCTACTACTACAAATATTACTCCTCCTTCTACTACTACAACTATTACTACTCCTTCTACTACTACAGCTATTACTCCTCCTTCTACTACTACAAATATTACTCCTCCTTCTACTACTACAACTATTACTACTCCTTCTACTACTACAGCTATTACTCCTCCTTCTACTACTACAAATATTACTCCTCCTTCTACTACTACAACTATTACTACTCCTTCTACTACTACAGCTATTACTCCTCCTTCTACAACTACAAATATTACTCCTCCTTCTACTACTACAACTGTTACTCCTCCTTCTACTACTACAAATATTACTCCTCCTTCTACTACTACAACTATTACTACTCCTTCTACTACTACAGCTATTACTCCTCCTTCTACTACTACAAATATTACTCCTCCTTCTACTACTACAACTGTTACTCCTCCTTCTACTACTACAGCTATTACTCCTCCTTCTACTACTACAAATATTACTCCTCCTTCTACTACTACAACTATTACTCCTCCTTCTACTACTACAAATATTACTCCTCCTTCTACTACTACAACTATTACTACTCCTTCTACTACTACAGCTATTACTCCTCCTTCTACTACTACAAATATTACTCCTCCTTCTACTACTACAACTATTACTACTCCTTCTACTACTACAGCTATTACTCCTCCTTCTACTACTACAAATATTACTCCTCCTTCTACTACTACAACTATTACTACTCCTTCTACTACTACAGCTATTACTCCTCCTTCTACTACTACAAATATTACTCCTCCTTCTACTACTACAACTATTACTCCTTCTTCTACTACTACAACTATTACTCCTTCTTCTACTACTACAACTATTACTCCTTCTTCTACTACTACAACTATTACTCCTCCTACTACTACTACAACTAGTACACCTCCTTCTATTACTACAAATATTACACCTCCTTCTACTACTACAACTATTACTACTCCTTCTACTACTACAGCTATTACTCCTCCTTCTACTACTACAAATATTACTCCTCCTTCTACTACTACAACTATTACTACTCCTTCTACTACTACAGCTATTACTCCTCCTTCTACTACTACAAATATTACTCCTCCTTCTACTACTACAACTATTACTACTCCTTCTACTACTACAGCTATTACTCCTCCTTCTACTACTACAAATATTACTCCTCCTTCTACTACTACAACTATTACTCCTTCTTCTACTACTACAACTATTACTCCTTCTTCTACTACTACAACTATTACTCCTTCTTCTACTACTACAACTATTACTCCTCCTACTACTACTACAACTAGTACACCTCCTACTACTACTACAACTAGTACACCTCCTTCTACTACTACAACTAGTACACCTCCTACTACTACTACAACTAGTACACCTCCTACTACTACTACAACTAGTACACCTCCTACTACTACTACAAATATTACTCCTCCTTCTACTACTACAACTATTACTACTCCTTCTACTACTACAGCTATTACTCCTCCTTCTACTACTACAAATATTACTCCTCCTTCTACTACTACAACTATTACTCCTTCTTCTACTACTACAACTATTACTCCTTCTTCTACTACTACAACTATTACTCCTTCTTCTACTACTACAACTATTACTCCTCCTACTACTACTACAACTAGTACACCTCCTACTACTACTACAACTAGTACACCTCCTACTACTACTACAACTATTACACCTCCTTCTATTACTACAACTATTACTCCTCCTCTTCCTGCTACTGATTCTGCTGCTACTGTTGCTGCTGCTCTGATGCTGTTGATGTTGCTGACACTATTACTACTATTACTACTACTGCTACAACTACTACTACTACTACTACTACTACTACTACTACTACTACTACTACTACTACTACTACAGCTACTTCTACTACTACTACTGCTGCTGCTACTAGTGCTACTACAGCTAATGATAATAATACTCAGATTACTACTACTTCTTCTACTACTACTACTACTACTACTACTACTACTACTATTACTACTACCACTACTACTACTACTACTACTACTACTACAACTACTACTACTACTACTACTACTACTACTTCTACTACTACTAATACTACTACTACTACTACTACTACTACTACTGCTGATGCTGCTGCTGCTGCTGCTACTGCTACTGCTACTACTACTACTACTACTACTACTACTACTCGCATTACTACTACTACTACTACTACTACTACTACTACTACTACTACTACTACTTCTACTACTGCTACTACTGCTACTACTACTGATACTCCTTCTACTACTACTGCTACTACTAATACTGCTATTTGAATAACTTTGAATTAGCAGTGTGAGGTCCTATAAAAAAACATAGCCTTGAACTACATTTCTCTTCAATCGTTGTTTAAATATTAATGTTTATATATTTAGAATGAGACCCATTTATCTCATGCAAAGTTGAGGAGAACATCCATTCTCGTCAACAACATGAGTAAAGCGAATACATTTATGCTTGTCAGGTGATACCATATCAGCTTGATGATTTAAAAAAAAAAAGCATTCTCACAACGTGTCCAGTGTATACTAGGTTTAATATGTGAATATCAGTACACTTTTCGTTTTCCTGTATTGAATATATCAGACGACTTTGGATGATAGAAAGTACTCTCAGACATAGGATAAATCGGTTTTAAAGGTGAATTCTTTAAAACATGTAAATAATTGTCGACTTGCGTAGGAATTAAAGTATGCACTATTTCCGCTTATTTTGTCATTTTGTCTTCGTTCTTAATGCAGATTTGCGATGATGCAAATTTTACGTTATCGGTCATTTTATGAGACGCAAACAGTTGAGTATACATGTCAACATATACATATACATGTTGAAAAATAAGCTATAGCACGTATATGTAAATATCAGCTGTTTGCATACTCATCATTTCGGATATACATGGCAGTCAAGTATTAAAGTAAGTTTATATTTTAGATACACTTGTTTTGTGTCTCCAACGTAGCATGGCAAACACTTAAGGGATCACTTTGTCAGTCGTCGTCGTCGTCCATCGTCGTCGTCCGTCACACTTTAACCTGTAACCTAACATTGATCATACCTGGAAGCGTAGTTGACCTGACAGTGTGTCAATAAAACTTCACACACATCTTCATCTTACCCAAGGAATGTCGTTGAAACATGTCCAATAACTACGACTTTCATTTTGGCAGGGTTATTCTCATTTCCATAAAACTTGAACCTACCACCTAACCGACTTTATAGTTAGATTGTACTTGATGAAATAAGCACACGGCAGGCGACACAAGTTTTCCGTGCAACACACGTCTAGTATTTAAATATGATCACTGATCATGTGATGCGATTTAACCAGTGCAATAAAATCGTTAAGATTTATCACCTTGGAATTATTACATAGAGATACTCTTAAGGACCATCTCCCCTTAGGTGTTATCAGTTGAAATTGCATTAAAAGAAGATATAATATGGACCTCAAATAATAATGAATATCTTCACATGCAACTTTCGCTTTAATATGTTTACACGTTTATCTAGGCATTGCTACACTTGAATAATAAATACAAACTTCATAATGTACACTGTGTATTGATCAATACTCAGCTTATGCTATATCAAGGTCATGTGTGTATTGATTTGCATTTTCAAGTGTAACACTGTCCATGGGATTACATTTAAGGTGACATACTCCAAAAGCAATATTTGGAGGACATACTCTTTGAGCAGTAGTGTGGGGATATAATCACTGAGCAACAGTGTTGGGACAAACAAGTTGAGCAGCAGTGGGGGAACATAATACTTTAGCAACAGTGTGTGGACATAATACTTGAGAAATAGTGTGGGAACATACTCCTTTAGCGATGGTGTGGGGACATACTCCTTGAACAGTAATGTGGGTACATAATCATTGAGCTAAAGTATGGGGACATAATCATTGAGCAATAGTGTGGGGACATAATCCTTCACCAATAGTGTGGGGACATAACCGTTAAGCAACAGCATTTGGACATACTCCTTAACCAATAATGTGTTGACATTAACCTTAAGTAATAGTGTGGGAACATGCTCCTTAAGCAACAGTGTGGGACAGAATCCTTAAGCAACAGTGTGGGGACATACTCCTTGAACAACAGTGTGGGGACATACTCCTTGAACAACAGTGTGGGGACATACTCCTTGAACAACAGTGTGGGGACATACTCCTTGAACAACAGTGCGGGGACATACTCCTTGAACAACAGTGTGGGGACATACTCCTTGAACAACAGTGTGGGGACATACTCCTTGAACAACAGTGTGGGACATACTCCTTGAACAACAGTGTGGGGACATATTCCTTGAACAACAGTGTGGGGACATACTCCTCGAACAACAGTGTGGGGACATACTCCTTGAACAACAGTGTGGGGACATACTCCTTGAACAACAGTGTGGGGACATACTCCTTAAGCAACAGTGTGGGGACATTCTTCTTGAACAACAGTGTGGGGACATACTCACTGAGCAATAGTGTAGGGACAAAATCATTAACAAAAAGTATGGGGAATAATTCTTAAGCAACAGCTTATGCACATAATCCTTAACCAATAGTGGGGGACACAACCCTTAAGCAACAGCATTTGTACATACTCCGTAACCAATAGTTTGGTGACATAAACCTTAAGTAATAGTGTGGGAACATGCTCCTTAAGCAACAGTGTCGGGACACAATCCTTAAGCAACAGTGTGGTGACATAAACCTTAAGCAACAGTGTGGGGACATACCCCATCACCAATAGTGTCGGGACATAATCTTTGAGCGATAGTGTCGGGACATAATCATTAAGTAATAGTGTGGTGACATACTATTTAAGCAATAGTGTGGGGACATAATTCTTAAAGGGACAATGTCCGTAACTGTTAGCTTATAAAAGACAAAATAATTACGTTTACTTAACAAACAAAACACACCAACCATTATTGAATATTTACTAAATAAACAAAGATTGTTTGACGGAATTCAATAGCTCTTAGCTCACACTAAAATTACACTCGCTGGTAATAATAGCTAAACACTCTGTCAATAATGAAACTTTGCAGGAATATTATTTGCTGAGTTACGTGTTATTTAGGCTTTTTTCCGAAAGGCAAGATCTTACGTAGCCATGTAGCCATGTACCATTCGATGAACAGCAGCATATTGTACATACAATATATAGCGGAAATTCCCGTGTAACGTTTCTCTTTCCTTTCAGTATTTAAACCTGTAGATGTAGCAGATGAAAGATGACTAAAATAGTTAGTCAAATAATATAAAATACTCTGGATGAAAGTACACATGCACCGATGATAAGCGTCGACAGCGTCGGTACACTGCCTGTCCCTAATGCCGCCTGTGTTCTTTCCTCCACGTATAGGCTGTTAAAAATCACAGCCGCTAAGAGTGGATGCTCTAGCTTGTCACTTTTTAGAATTGCGTTGTCATGGTCGAATTTATAGTGGTCCATTTCGGCATCAACGGTCATGTTATCATACGGAGACGTTGAAACAAACGGAAATAGCAAACCTTTTTCAAAATATCCTTGAATTTTTATATAGGAAAACGACGATTTTGCGTTTGTCACATAACCACCACACGAATGTAAGTCGCGTGACGCACATCTATGAACAGCACAGAACTGCATATCAAGGTAGCCTCGGTCCGTCATAAGAAAAACAGTTGCTGATATAATGAACATCTCCTGTGGGTCTTGATATTCAAAAGTATAGTCTGTCACGCAGCAGACTTGCTCTCCGCAGACGACAGCACTGCCACTTTTCCCGCTTAAGACGACAAACGACGTATTCATACCGTAATCGTATGTTCCGAAATGTGTGTCATTACGATACGGTATATTAATTAAATCATCCATGATTGGTTGTAAACTTGTCATGATCTGAACCTTAATATCGATTTGAATTGCACCTATAAGTAACACTCCTTCGTCATTCATGAAATCTGGGTCTGATGACACCGAGACACCTGGACCAAAAATACCGGATCCCGCCATTATAAATTCGAGACTTCTTGCGTTTGAAGCAATTACGTTAACGCCGTTTCGTTTGGACAACCCTGAATACATTTGTGTAGGCAAGACGAACGGATAAAATGCGTTCCACGCTGACGTTACTAGCACATTTGTAACTCGATACTTTTTGATTAATAACTGCGTAGGATAGAAGTGCATAATATCAAAACAAATTACAGTTCCAAATCGTCCGAATGGAGTATCAAAATAGGAATACTCAACTTTCGGTGCAGGGTCAAAAAGCGGTGATTCGTCGTAAAGGTGAAACTTATGGTATCGAGCAATGAGATCGCCGTCTGCGTTAAAAACAACATTCGTGTTAAACTGATAACGCCCATCATACGGACATTTGCGTTCCACGTGCACGTCACATTTCTTGATATCACCCATATTGGCTACGATATAAATTTGACTGTGCTTAGCTATGCAACTTAGATTGTTCAGAACGAGTGTGTGCGGAAAACGCATTGGTTCATTACAAGGATTCCAGTTTTCGCTCGGGTCAGGTATGTCTTCTAAAAAAGGAATCATGGAGTCGCGTGTCTGGTTGAACCCGGTGACGCCATACTCAGGAAACACAATGATCTGTGCACCCTGTAATATAAAAGTTATAATGGACACATATACAGATCTATAACCGCACCTTTAAATAATTTCAGTTTCCATTTGATAGTTTACGTTTATGTAACAATAACTAACTTTCAAATAAACAAACTGTTCTAGTTACTCCAGCAGTTATGTCATATATGTTTGACATCAATGAGCATCAATGTTTGACGGTTCACGGGATCAGCTTGTATGTGTCGTCTGCTGGGCTAGATAACATTGACTCCTGACTTAATATATTTCCGTATATTGTTCTAAAATAATGAATTCTTAATTGAAAACATCATTGCATGACTGCTCAGGAGATCAGCCATGACAGCTCAGGAGATCAGCTTGTATGTTTCGTCAACTGGGCTTGATTACAAGGAGGTTAATTTATAAAGAAATATTATAAACCATATACTTAAATATACTTAGTTCAAATCTGGTTTTGGGATAGTATGATTGTAAACCTGCGATAACGTGTTGCTGTCTAAGGCTAAATCACACATACACATACTGGTGTTAGGACTTGTGGTTTAACCAACACTAAGTATAATGAAGTGGCCATTTCCTGCTTGTGTATTACTATTAAACAATGCTGACCCTGTTGACATTGTTTTAGGTATGATATTTCAATCAGAAAATATTTCTCAAGATCACTCGCATATTTAATCAATATACCATCACGTTTAATTGTTACGATCATCTTACAGCAGTAGTTATTGTGTTGTTTAAATGATTTGTTATATATGCAATTTGACAACTTGATTACCAATGCATTACCTACGTCAATCACAGTATATGCACGTGTACAATGTTCACTTACTTGACAATATGTACGTAATTTTTTAAGTTTTAAAATGTAATTATTAAAATGTTAACATTTATATTGTTAAAAACATGACGAGTTTTAAACATTGTTTTTTATATTGTATACACATCACCTAAAGGTGAATCTTTCTTAATCAATGTATCTCAGATACCACCTTTTTTGGAAAAATCTTGAAGTTTCTAGACATATTTTATTATTTTTGTACCATTGTTTTAATCATGTTTGTATACACTGTAAATATACTCTATTTTGTCTGAGGACCATATGTTAGACTGGCTTGTAGCCAAATATGTTATCCTCTTGAAATAAAGATATTATTATTATTTTTACTATTATTATTATTATTATTATTATTATTATTATTATTATTATTATTATTATTATACAAATGCTCTTTAGTTTGATTGGTCCACGAGTCATAGACATGAGCAGTGGTGTACCTGCTTATTTGCACTGCAGGCAGGGCCTACAACTTTTCCAAGATATGAACAATCTGTAAAAAAGCTAAAAATGCAATAAAAAAAAAAGTGTTGGGGATAAAATATGTGGATGGTTTTGTTGTAAAATATTCCAAAATGTAGACATTTTGTAATAACATTCATTATAGCATTTCAGCACTCATATCTTGAAATCCGTCCCAAAAATGAGGATATTGGTATTCTGTTTATTCCTAAAAAAATATCTCAGCATACTCGTTAGATTCCGCAATTTAAAGTTGTCTTTTCTTTTTTTTTCCAAATATAGGGGAGCATGCACCTATCCCCCTATCAACTTCGCATCAGTAGTTCTCAACTGATAGGAGCTATAATTTAAAATCGGCCAGCTACGCTCTAATAAGTACGTCTTCGTGAACGCTTTCCCTCTCTCCACTCCAACCCAACCCTCCAACACCCTACCACTAATGAACTTAGATAACAACAAAATGTGTAATAAGGCAAAATGTTACAATGTATTTGGATTAGACTATTTACAGAGACCACAGTCTGGCATTTCATGTTTACAATAGAGTGACTTGGATAAAAAAACAACTGTTTCCACTGTCAATATCCTGCATTCCATTCCGATTGCCTACAACATACACATTTGAGATATATTTGTATCGTATATAGATTTGATGAGGACCGATTTACTAGGAAGTTATATATATGAAGAAATATGTATCACTAAACAGTTTTGATGTTGCATAGCGCTATATAACAAATATAGCGCTACATTCATATATTTTACAAAGACCGTCAAAGGTCAGCTGTTTCACGTGCTACTAGCATTCCGGTTTGTCACAGCTAGTATACATTACTCTCGTACTGTACGTACATTCCGGAATATCTGATTCCCACATATTCGGATATTCGTCGACAGAAATACAAATATACGCCTGTTTGTGTTCTGAAGTTCTATTTTTTGGGGGGGTTTTATTGTGTTTTTTTAATGTTTTTCTTTGAATTGTTTTCGCAAGTTTATGTTTAGCACGACGTGAGATGAGTGCGAAATGAACACTGTACTAATGTTTTCAAGAGTTACGTACAGCCGCTTTTTGAAATTCCGCCTGCCGGCGTTTAATGAATGATATAGCGATACCACCTGGGATCGATTATAGGTAAATCTTTCATGAGATTGGGGTTATTTTAGTTAAATAATGTATTTCTTAAATTTTGAATCAGTTTGTGTAGAAACTTTGGTGTCATAACAATTTTATATTTCCTTCATAGTGTTTTTATCTGTTAAAGAAAAATAACGCTCCTTGATCAGAGCGTTATTACTAAATTCATTAATTTACTCTTCTTTCAACGCCCTGCAGCCTGCCAAACAAATAAACCATGTGTATATATCAGCAATGGCATATGAACGTTAGAAAACGTAGTCATTAGAAGAAGTAAGTTAACAGAAACAAGTATTATTGTTTTTAAGGTTTGGAGAATTAAGGTTTTCAGTTATTGTATTGAATCTAAACTGGGTTCTTAAGGTATTGCGACCATAGGTATAATGTTCCCTGCAATAAGAACAAGAACAATTTGTTTGTTTCGATGGTATTTTACGTCTTTTTCAACACAGGTAAGGTTATATATGACGGTCGATTATTTTTTGTGGTGGAGGCAGACCACCAACTTTTCCTGGGTAGAACCAGTACTGTACACCTCCCGAATCGACACTTCCTCACTTAGATCAGAAACAACATATAGAATAATAAGAGGAACAGCTTTCTCATGATAACTCAAAACATGTTTAAATTAAAAGTCTAATTACCCTTTTCGATGCTATCGCCGCCTGATTCTCAAAATATTGGAGATTTTTAGACATCCAAAAGAATGCGTCGTCCCTAGAAAATTCTCCCTCGGCGCCCTCTGGTGATATAACCTTGTGTTCGTACACCGCGGCCGTAAACCGTGTGTTACTGCTTCCTGTGGTCCAGTGTAAAACCATAGCAACCAAATAGACAATTGTCCACCACGCCATCACCGGTGTTTATGTGTCTGTACATGCGTAGAAAGAAACACTGTAGTCTTAGCTACTGAAGTCGAGCTAGGCCCCACGATCCATGCTATTTAAAGTGACACATGGCAATCTTGAATTCTTCATCAAGCATTAAAACTAGCATCTCGGTTTATTAATCCATTATCATTTTTACTTTTGTAAATATGTAAATACAATTTCTTCGTTATTCTACCACAGGTCTGAACTTAATATTTGTGAAATGTAATCAACAGTAAATATGCAAAAACAATTTGCTTTATACAATTTTATAATTAATATTCATGATTAAACAAATGCAATTCATGTACAGAAACTAACGGGACGCAGTGAGGTTTTTTAAAGAAAAAGATTGCCGTGTGTCCCTTTATTTATAATAAATATTTGATCTAGAAGCTGGACGATACGACTGTTTTTTGTTGTATAAGTCATTATTATTAATGTACAGTGTACTTTAAGGCCCCTTTTATACCATGGTAGATTTTATTTAAAATATATGTACAACTGTTAGCAAAATATAAACTACAGTTAAATATATAATATTTATTATTTAGCTAAAAAAGCCGAATCGTCGAGTTTTCCAGACCAAAGTTTTTCCATAAACAATAAATAATGGCTTAATTTTATGCATAATTATGCACATTTTATAGGACTCTGACGCATATTGTCAGTGTTACCATTTGCATTTGGATTGACACAATCTCTTTTCGAGATCGCGCCCAGTCCCTTTAACTATCATACATAATACCTTTATCAATAGATATCTTACAGATCAGACTACACCAATTACCAACCAATCAGCGGGCAGGAAAAAAGTTCCAGGGTAAATTCGGAGCTAAAAAATTAAAATTCAACTTTTGAAGAGTACTTATAAAGGTTAAATCATACATTAGTGCAAAGTATTCATAATGTGTTGCATAATCAAAGAAAGAAGTATATTTTACATTTTCCTCATGTTTCTACATGCAAGTAGGTGGGTCAGCACCATCCGACCAAACAGCTTTTTCAAAACATACTCAACGTATGGCTTCTGTATGTTTTTTTGATAAAACTAAGATAGATCTTTCAAAACAAGTAATAAAAAATATAGCTTCCTATATTAGGGAACTCAGTACAGAGCTTAGAGCTATAAGGTAGGCATATGGAAAATGAATTGGTGTAGTATGACCTAAAGATAGATTCTGCAATGTTGAATTATGGTGTATTTTGACTTTTCTTATAACTCTTTTCATGGTTTTTAAATATTTGAAAGTTGTATGATGCAACATAGGTAATTAAAATCCCTTTATTGAGGGTAGTGGACACAAAATTAGCCATACCTGACACCTGGTATACAAAATTGGCCTGTAATGCACATGTTTGACTAGTTAAAGGTATATCTAGTAAGTTTTATTCATTTCTGAGGGCTTTGCATACATTGTTTGGCAAAAATGTCAGAAAGCGACAATCTACATCTGTCCGAAAAGATGTCGAAAAGCCGCATTTGTTTGTTTTGAAAAAGATTTTGAGGTAAACTCTGACTTTGAGTGCATCGCTTCTATACGGTTAGTGTCGATATGCAAATATGTTATGCGGTTTAATACATTTTACAAATGAAATTATTTAGTTGGCAAAAAATATGACCGTTTGTATGTTTTTCAAAAGTTTTTTTCTACCCCACCCACTTCATTTTAATGAATTTCCATGGATCTGTACTTTAAACAGTGCTTATTGGCTGCATGGTTACATGAAAATGACCTGTAAAGATGGTATAAACAATATCTAATAAAAAAAATATAATAAACAGTACATTAACAGGCAATCTTGTGTAATGAGCATATTGTAAAACATGGCATGGCCCTAAAAATGGAGTTGGGGAGGATAGTCTCAGAATTATTTTTTGTCATTTCTAAATTGAAAAGTTGCATTTTCTTGATGGTTTCACATATAGAACCTGCTGAATAATGTTAATTAATTCATTTGAAGGCAGATTTTGAATACATACAAAAACAGTGGCGTTTTATGGTAACATCTGCTATTTTGACCCCTGAAAATCACAAATATCATTTTTGAGTAGATATTATTTTCAAGATAGCTTCAACTGGTTGAAAATCACATGTTGTTGATGAAATCAATTTAAAATCACTTTATTTGAAGCAAAATATTGGAACGGTTGTCGAGATATGGCTTTTTGAAGATTCTGGATTTACGCGTAAAAACCGAAGGAATTTTGCTTTAGCCAAAGCCCTTTTAAGCCCTCATATTTTGTCGAAAAGGATTTTTTTTCTAAAAAAGAATGACATCATTTCTCTCAGATCGAATGTATCAAACAATTTAGCCAGAAAAAAACAACTTTAGTCAGGTTTGAATGTCTCTTTAGATCAGACTACCAACCAATCAGCGGGCAGGGAAAAAGTTCCAGGGTAAATTCGGAGCTATTACACAGAATCTCTTTAAACAACCAAAAAGTCTTGCTAAAAAATTAAAATTCAACTTTTTAAGAGTACTCAACGTATGGCTTCTGTATGTTTTTTTGATAAAACTAAGATAGATCTTTCAAAACAAGTAATAAAAAATATAGCTTGCTATATTAGGGAACTCAGTACAGAGCTTAGAGAGCTATAAGGTAGGCCTATGGAAAATGAATTGGCGTAGTATGACCTACAGACACGCCATACCATGTATAGTTATATTTTCGGACGAAGCATGCATTACACTCTTTGTAGGTCGACGAAAAACATATATGGCAATTTGCAGAATGATTGCGATTTATCGATATACGTGTTTTTTTCCCCCGACAGCATTGCATACACTAGTATTTGTTTTTTTGTTTGTTTGAATGGTGTTTTAGCACCTTTTAGGACATATATGACAGCCGATTTTATTGTGGTAGAGGCAGAGGCAGACCACCCCATTTTTCCTGGGTAGAACCAGTACTGTATACTTCCCGTCATCCATAAGAGTCGACACTTTCTCACTAACAAGTTGAGCTCTCAGTGGAATTCAAACCCGCAGCGGTGAGAGGCGAGAAGTACAACGCCACGTCTTTAACCCATCGACCAAGGAGCCACATGCATACATTATGTATAGATTTTTAAAAGTGCATACCATTATATACATATATGCATTACATTTACTATAAAACAGACCTCTACCGATTTAACACTGAAATGACCATACTTACGATAGACAAAATGCCAAGTACATAAAGTGGTGGGGGACGGGGGAGAAACATTCTACTTCAATCATATCAGAGTTATTGATTCAGTTCCTTATATGATACTTGTAACTTAAGACATTTAGCCCCACGTCCCTCCCCGCCCCCACCTAACCTACCACTACACTCTGCGTACCACTACACCTAACTCTGCGGTTGAAACCGGAAAAAATCCTATATGGGTCGAATAAACAACAATAGACTACTAATAAGCTATACATACCGTGCTATAGAAGTCGGCTTCTTTTATTTTCCCTCGTTCAATGATGTAGAATTATGTTAATGTTACACCGTGCTATAGAAGTCGGCTTCTTTTATCTTCCCTAGTTCAATGATGTAGAATTCAGTAATATATGTTAATTTACACCGTGCTATAGAAGTCGGCTTCTTTTATCTTCCCTCGTTCAATGATGTAGAATTCAGTAATATATGTTAATTTACACCGTGCTATAGAAGTCGGCTTCTTTTATCTTCCCTCGTTCAATGATGTAGAATTCAGTAATATATGTTAATTTACACCGTGCTATAGAAGTCGGCTTCTTTTATCTTCCCTCGTTCAATGGTGTAGAATTCAATAATATATGTTAATGTTACACCGTTACACCGTGCTATAGAAGTCGGCTTCCTTTATCTTCCTTCGTTCAATGATGTAGAATTCAGTAATATATGTTAATGTTACACATTTGTTTTAATCAACCCTGTACTATTCGTTGAATGTCTCGTGCGCCGCGTGATAAGACACTCACTTAGAAGTGGTCGAGTTCAAACTTCATTGCGGAGGAGACTACGGAAACCTTTCACCATTGATAAACGATATAATCCACATCATCAACGTGCTCAAGTATAATATCTGCATCAATCTAAAGGACCAATATAAAGCGTTTACCGATATGAGGAAATGAGTAATGTGTAACGTCTGTTATGAATCAGCAGGCGTAGATGAAACTACACTTGATTCTATGAACTGACCTGTTTTATATTATGATCATACAAAATCTAATTATATGTCCATAATTCACCACAAATGTTATAGAACATGCTTGAGTACAAATCGCATCAACGCATGCTTCTGTTATTGTGCGCGATGGAGTTAACAACCTGAAATTCCAGCAAATTATTCGCAATAACCTCCGCTAGGATACTGTATAATTACATCTCTAGGATTTGCAGGTAAATTCGGTCATATAGGAAATCACCAGAGCGAACAGTAGAGTGCAGAACGAGCTGAACTCATAACTATTAAAATGATGTATTTTAGAGCCACGTCTAGAACTGGTAATTGAGTTGTTGAGCCTCCTTATCGTTATTTAGAGCCACCCCAGAAAAGATGGAAATGATTCATTGGAATTCGGGTACTTTTATCTGACTCTTAATATCGAAGGATTGTATATGGTTTCTTTTAAAGATCCAGTCCGGAATATTTCTTAAAATAACATTAAATTAATTATTACAAAAATATATTAAAAACAAAACAAAACATAGCTCGGTCTGAGATCTGAGTTGCAAATTCTGTTGTAACATCTCGACCACAATCATTGTTTTCTGCCACCACTCAAGTAGCACCTGCTACACTGCAGGGAGGATTTTAAAAGACCTTAATCTCTCACAACACAGTAGGGTCCCATTGTAGATCAGACTACACCAATTACCAACCAATCAGCGGGCAGGGAAAAAGTTCCAGGGTAAATTCGGGGCTATTACACATAATCTCTTAATTTTGATTGGTTGTCAAGGTAAACAAACCAAAAATCTTGCTAAAAATTCAACTTTTGAAGAGTACTTATAAAGGTTAAATCATACATCTGTGCAATGTATTCATAATGTGTTGCATAATCAAAGAAAGAAGTATATTTTACATTTTCCTCATGTTTTTACATGCAAGTAGGTGGGTCAGCACCATCCGACCCAAACAGCTTTTTCAAAACATACTCAATGTACGGCTTCTGTATGTTTTTTTGATAAAACTAAGATAGGTCTTTCAAAACAAGTAATAAAAAATATAGCTTCCTATATTAGGGAACTCAGTACAGAGCTTAGAGCTATAAGGTAGGCCTATGGAAAATGAATTGGTGTAGTATTACCTGTAATGTTTTTGTTCGTGGCATAGAGAATAACACAATTTAAAGCATGTCGTTATTATGCTTACTTCTTCATTAATCCAATATCTGCAGTTTAAAACACAATGAACAAATATTTAATGAGTAGAACATTTGTTTATTCATTTTTGCGTTACACCTATTAAAATTTAGCATAATAATATTACACAAAATACAACCCCGTAGTGATTAGACCCATGATGCCGAAAATGAGACATGACATATTCTGAAATGCTGTAGATTTAGCTCCTGGAAATGATAAATCATGTACGCAATGGAAAGTCCTGTAAAAAGTAGAAAAAAATGAGCTATATTTTATATCTACCTCCTTCATATGTAGGGCACGAGTATTCAAGCGCAGAACATAATGTTGTTAGTCCTTTAATAAACATGACAAAAATGACAAATCTAACATGAATCGGGTGGTGGGTGGTGGGTGGTGTATGTGTGTGGTGGTTGGGGGTGGGTGAGGGGGGTGGGTTGGAGGGTTACACCTCTGCCAGGATAAGCAGTCGAAGCCGAACTCGGGACCTTTCGCATTCCAATCCAGAGTTTTACCACTTAGATACGCCGGGAATTCAGTGGTATGACGTCATGATAAGATTGTTTTATTTTTTCCAAAATATGTTTTTGTATTTCTGTTAAAATCAAGTGTAGAGTCAATATCGCTTGTTTAAATTAAATCAAGTATCGAGTCATCTGAAATTCCGGAACGGTAACTTGGGAGGCAGTAGTCATAGTCGACCAAACCCGTTATTCTTCTGGATATATCGTGAAACGTTGCGAATGGCTCCGAACTGGGGATATCGCCAAGAAGGTGCGAGTGGACCGAACATGGCCTGAATCAGAAGTTACTGGTTCCCTGTTAGGTATATTTCACTCTCATAGTTGGAAACCAAGGGAATCATTTTTTCAAAGATTGATAACGTTACGGAGATTTTCATCCCCATATTAGGCTCTTCATGAAAACGCAGAATCGCTCGACAGAGCCTCGTTATTCTTTGTTTTCTAGCCTCGCCTAATAAACTTGATATTAAATATTATTATTACATTTGTGTGGGTGAAAGATTGGGATTGCTCAGTGAAAGAATATTCATAATCGCTAAATATTAATAACTAACTCCGAACACAAAACTAACTAACAGTAACTTTGAGTTATGACGTCAATAAAGTGTCATTCGCCGATAACGTTCAATGAAACGAATAATTTAGGTTAAATTTATATAAATTGAAATGAGCTGCATGTAATAAGCTCAACATACGACATACGACATTATTTTTTTTAAATATAGTTCAATAAGACATACAACATTTTATATACAACATTCGACATACAACATTCGACATACAATGCTGTTTTGTCGTAAATAACATATTTTATTTCATTTCGAAGTTATATAATCTGCCATATTTTCACTCATGCCTTCGTATTTGTGAAATCTCCTCGATGAAATATGTCGTCCACTCCAACACAACGACATTCGACATACGACATTAAAAAAACAACATTCAATGTTTCACGCGACATAAAACATTCAACCTACAACATTCGACAAACAACGTTGGAGATAGACATTCAAAAACATCCTTCGAAGTGAATATCGTTTCACTTGACATACAACATTGGACATTAGTTTTAAAGTGAATGTCATTCACGAGACATGAAACATTCGACATACAACACTCGACATACGGCATTCAAACATCCTTCAAAGTGAATGTCGTTTCATGCGACATACCACATTCGACATACAACATTCGACGTACGACATTCGGCATAGACATTCAACACACAACATTCAACATTCAACAAACCTCAGTTTTAAAGTGATTGTCGTTCACGCGACAAACAACATTCATCATACAACATTCGATATACTACATTCAACATTCGACACACATCAGTTTTAAAGTGAATGTCGTTCAAGCGACAAACAACATTCGACAACAACATTCGACTTATAACATTCGACATTCGACAAATATCAGTTTTAAAGTGAATGTCGTTCACAAGACATAAAACATTCGACTTACAACATTCGACATACAACATTCAACATTCGACAAACATCAGTTTTAAAGTGAATGTCGTTTCACGCGACATACAACATTCGACATACATAATTCGACATTTCCTCCAACGACTCGCCTTGGGCCTGCACGGCTGCTGAAACCTAGCTTGCGCAGAAGCTGGGAACTCCTTGCAGGAGGGAACGACCCTTCTACTGGTGTCAAATACTTAAACACCAGTAATTGTTTTAAAAGTAAACCTTATTCTACTAGAGAAAACGGCGTTAATTATGCATGTCCCAAAGTAACAAATGGACTTAAACTACTCAAGAAAACTGCAGTTTATTCAATGGCGGGAAATTTGTGAACAAGCCGACATTGACGTCACTGCGGATCACGTGCATATTTTAACGTCAGCCAAAAGAAAATTGACACACGACATTCAAGATTCAACATTTTACATACAACATTCAATACAACATTTAACATTCGATATAGAACAAACAACATTCGACATTTAAACCGAATGTCGTTTAAAGCGATACACCGACGTAACGTCAGCTACTGGCACTACTAAAAATGCGTTCTAGCGGTGTTTTGGCAGTTGTCACGACGCTGCTTCATTTAGAAAGGTTTGGTAATTATATAACACTGGAAAGAGGAGGGAAGGACATTTCTACTGGTGTCAAATACTTAAACACCAATAATTGTTTTAAAAGTAATACTTATTCTACTAGAGAACACAGCGTTAATTGTCATGTCCCAACGTAACAAATGGACTTACACTGAAAGTCTATTCAATGGCGGGAAACCTCAGACTCATTATTTGTGAACCACTGCGCATCACATGCATATTTTAACGTCAGCTCCCCAAAAAGTTGTTCAAATAAAATCGGAATGTGATTTCACTAAGAAAAATGTCGCGGATGAAAGTAGTATAGAAAGTGTGGTGTCTGGTGCAGTTTTCCCATCGGGGCCCCCCTCCCCCCACCCATCCCCCATGAAAGGATGGCAAATTTGTTGCGATATGCAAAAAAAAAGCAAAACAAGTTAAAATCACCAGCAAAAACTGATCGAAACAACTTCAGTAGTGTTATTTTTACTGGTCCTTTCGGACAAACGAGCCCACTATGGGTGGCTTTGAAGTAGAATACCGCTTAATAAGGTGCTAGGGGGCGTGAGAGGTGTTGCTTATTTCATTACTTCTCATGAACAGACTCAATAAAACCGAGTCTTCTGCTTTATTCTCTTAGTTGTGTTTGTTGCTCTCAAAGGATCACCTTTATCAGTATTTATTTCCAATCAGTTCCAAGCTGGGATGACGCTGTGCTATCAAGCCCCACCAACAAATTTTAAAACTCGTTTTGTAAACCCCTCCAATTTCAATTCCTTTTCAATTCTAAATACTTCTTGGTCAGCTTTTATCATTTTCAATTCATAGAAGCTTCCATCAATCTTTTGATTGTTTAAATCTTTTATTTTGTATGTCACAGGATTTGTGTTTTGAATTTCATCAATATCCAAAAATGTCTTTGTTATTGTCTAAGTTAGAGATAATTGTTCTTGTCTAAGTTAGAGAAAATAACTTTTTTTTTACCAGTGGGATACTTCTATAAGGTCTAATTTGCGAGTCTACTTGTAAACCATTTTCACGTTCAACTCTTAATCCTTTCCCTTTTCTGCCCACTTGCAAACCTTTTCCAGTCAAGCCACTAATAAGAGGTCCAATTAAAGGAGTTCCTAGCGACACAAGAAGCCCAAGAAATTCCCTGTCTTGTTGTTGATGCCTTGTTCGTTTAATAGGGCAGCAACCTTTTGACTTATTACTCTTTTTCTTTGCGGCGGTGTTAGCACACTTGATTCAAGTAGTGCTTGTTTTTTATCACTACGGATAGTTACAATTCCTTTTCCGAATAATTTACCGATTCCAATACTTGCCAAACCGCGTGTGAATACATGGACGCTGTGTTGTGAATAAGGAGACGTTGTGTTGTGAATACACAGACGCCGTGTTGTGAATAAGGAGACGCTGTGTTGTGAAACAGAGACGATGTGTTGTGAATAATGAGACGCTGTGTTGTGAAACAGAGACGCTGTGTTGTGAATAAGGAGACGTTGTGTTGTGAATACACAGACGCCGTGTTGTGAATAAGGAGACGCTGTGTTGTGAAACAGAGACGATGTGTTGTGAATAATGAGACGCTGTGTTGTGAAACGGAGACGCTTTGTTGTGACAGAGATACAGAGACACTGCCTCGTATTCGGACTCGCGTTCTCGCCTCACGTTTTCAGTCTGCCTCCTCGCAAGATTGCGAGATTTCCCAACAAGCCACATTAACCTAGTGTTCATTTTAAAGATAAATCCATGCTTATATTTAAAGACGTTCCAATAGGAGAATGTAGAGATATTTGATGAAAATAACATGGTATATGACTGAATTCAGTTTTTGTTTTATTTTCAGATATCATGGACTGTAGCTGACATACAGTGAATATTATATCACCATGACAACGTTGAATTTACGCCGTCTATTGGACAGAAAACGGAATGGTGTGTGGGGTTGGGTGGTTGTTGTTGCCGTGGTTTGCAGTCAGATGGTACTGGGCGGAATTTGTCTCTCTGGAGGTATTTTCTATGTCATCTTCAGAAACGCTCTCGGGTCGTCGTCAATGGAAACGTCATGGTTATGTTCGCTGCCGATAACCCTTTGGTTGATTTCGTGTAAGTTATACTGCAAACTAATACGGTTTATTAGAAATGGACGGTGACATTTTAATACATGTTCTTTTTGGAAATAAATTTGGAATATAAATTAACACTATGATAAGTTATAATACAAACTAATACGGTTTTATTGATCTGGCAGATAATTGAGATTAGTTATTCTTACGTCACTGGATATGGACGGTGACACTGTAATACATTTTATTTTAGGAAATAAATTTGAATTAATTTGGAATATAATACATTTAAACACTGTGATTCAGACATACTTGGGGTCCGCGATGGCCCATTTGAGGTCGCGGTGATCTAATAGATAACGCGTTTGCTCACATTTGTCTTTGTTTTCCTGTCTGGAATCGTAAAATAACCGCCACGAGAAAAGGGTCATGTTATGTGCATTCTCACATTTCAGAGTTACAAATGTCCCCAGAGTGGTTATGTTGGGTAAGAAACGAGAAAAATAATAAATAAAGTATTTGCTTGTTTTTCGGGTATATCTCAAGCATCTTTTGTGTTTGTGCCTTATATTAAAATACTCAAGTCGGCCGTTATTAAAAACTTAGCCTATAGAGTTATATAGGTAAAAAATAAACAATACCTAATTTAAAACTACTTTTCGGATACAAATGTTTATTTTTTATTTTTTTTTATTTGGTTTATTTTCCAATTGTGGCACACTTTTAGATGTGTGTGTTTTGTCGCTTTCCGTCATTAGAAATATATCAAAAGATAGGACATCTGAACGTTATCCTTTCCGTAAACAATCAATAAATTCTTAACTACTGGCATGATAATCAATTTGTTATAATAATTATAGCAGGATGAAGAAAACAGCGTTTTCACTTATCTTTGTTCTCCGCGCATTCTCGTTTTACTTTTCAATCAGCATGCATGCGCGCTACTACGGCCTACGTTGAATGCACGGTTTATATATGCATATGATGTCAGACCTGTGAAAATCAGCCCATTGAACACAATGCAATATAGGCTATATTTGGAGATCAGTCACAATTTCCGCAACAGTCGTTCGCTTAAATACACTCTTATTCTGTGTATTAAACACATTTGGATAGCAAACGGTCCCCTATCTGGAATAAAACACCGATTCAGTTTTTCAACATTTCGCGTCATTCATTCACACCATGCTTATTTTGAAATAAACATCTGTCAAAACCACATCTCTACCTAACCTCTGTACTCATACTCTTCAAAGAAATAATCCTGACAAACACAGTAAAATACTTACTATTCATGACAACAGACATACTACTTTAACCTCAGGTTAGATTGAACAATGAAACTAATCTTGGGGAAAACACATGCAAACTAGAAACTTTGGATTCTTTCAAGGAACTAGTTCAGCACCCTACGACCCGGAAGTACTTCCTGACTGGTCTGACACCTAAATGAGTCGCGACATTTGTCAAAAATAGTCATCGTATACATCTTAATGACCAATAAGGTTGACCGAATGGAAAATCAGATGCTTTTGCAAGGACCTATTATCTTTTCGGTTCAATTCCTGCATGCAAAGAACCATTCGGCTAATAGAAATCAAGGATTTTAAGACGCGTTATACAAAACTAGAAAAAAATGCCAAAATAAATGAACCATTTGGTATATTTCCATCAAGTAAAATTTTTAAACATTGCCTTCTATATACCAAACTAAAATATACACATAATGTGAGGTGTAGATATCAAAATCACTCATGCATGAAATTTCTTCATTTTTCATGGAGAAACAGACATTCTATTAAATTCCAACAATTTTGAGGCACAAAATAGACCATAAGGCTGCTTTGGAGCACATTTACATGCACACTGTCCAATAAAATATACAGCTTGGCTATACAATGCCAGAAAAAAGAGACAAAATTGAAGTAATGACTCAAAAGCTAAGCCTACCCCTTATGCCTGTAGTAGTTTTAAAGCCAACTAATACATTCAAGTCTTGGGCAACAGCAAGACAAACTGAATCACACACCAGAATAGTATACAGTTTAGTGAATTATACCATCATCTCTAATAAAATGCTAAATTGATGTGTTAAATTACAATTGTATGCCATTGCATAGTGATTTCATCTGAATTAATGAAGAAAAATGGGTGGGATTTACACCATGTTTAGCAAAAAACTAAAATAAATGCTGAATTCCACAAATTTCTGTATATTTCAGTTTCAGATTGTAAAATCCATCATCGCGTACACATTTACAGGTTCTCAGTCTTTCGATACAATGTAAGACTCCTCCTAGAGTCGCGTCATGTCAAAATGTCAGTACCGATACATTTTCAGATTTTAGCCTCATACGATACCTTAAAGTAATAAAATTGCCATTTATTGTAGGAATTGTGACAGATCTATTACCTTTTGCCACTAATCCACTTAAAGACAATTGAGAGCCTACTTAAAGTGCTTTAGGGCCACTCCAATTCACTAGGACCCCCAAATTCCACCCTAAAACACACATTCTATTTCAATTGCAAAAAAACATGTTCTGTTCTAAAATTCAAAAATTTAACATCAGCTTTTTTTTCCTTTCTTAAGTGCAAGCTTTCACAGTAAAAATCAACTGGATTTGGCCGTTAATAAGAAAAATGCATTTTGTCCATCTAGGTGTCAGACCGGTGAAAATCAGCCCATTGAACACAATGCAATATAGGCTATCTTTGGAGATCAGTCACAAGTTCCACAACATTCGTTCGTTTAAATACACTCTTTTATGTGTATTAAACACATTTGGCTAGCAAACGGTCCCCTATCTGGAATAAAACACCGATTCAGTTTTTCAACATTTCGCGTCATTCATTCACACCATGCGTATTTTGAAATAAACATCTGTCAAAACCACATCTCTACCTAACCTCTAATAATCCTGACAAACACAGTAAAATACTTACTATTCATGACAACAGACATACTACTTTAACCTCAGGTTAGATTGAACAATGAAATAGAAACTAATCTTGGGAAAAACACATGCAAACTAGAAACTTTGGATTCTTTCAAGGAACTATTTCAGCACCCTACGACCCGGAAGTACTTCCTGACTGGTCTGACACCATATGTATTCCTACTTATACTTTACAGTAAAATCCGGGCAGTCGTTGATAGTTAATGTCCGACTTGTACATAAGGGAGAAGGAATAAACCATACATTTATGAGAGCCTGAACATGTCATTTTGCAGGTTACCGATTTAAAAAAAACAGCAACCGAAGCTATTGTCATTGCATGCCGTCCGTGTCGTCTGCAAAATCCGATTCTGTTAATCATAAGTGTTTTCGTATTGTGTAACAATACATATAAATAGATATTATAAATAAAATCATTCTTAAAGAATGGAAGGAAACACTTTATTTCAAAATCAATAATTTTGTTTATTTGGTGTTTTACGTCATTTATTAGCACTTGTTAGACCATATATGACGGTCGATTTGTTTGTGGTAGAGGCATAGTAATAGCATACCACACCATATATGACGGTCGATTTGTTTGTGGTAGAAACATAGTAATAGCATACTTCACCATATATGACGGTCGATTGTTTTTGTGGTAAAGGCATAGCAATAGCATACTTCACCATATATAACGGTCGATTTATTTTTGTGGTAAAGACATAGTAATAGCATACCACACCATATTTGACGGTCGATGTTTTTTGTGGTATAGGCATAGTAATAGCATACCACACCATATATGGCGGTCGATGTTTTTGTGGTAGAGGCATAGTAATAGCATACCACACCATATATGACGATCGATTTGTTTGTGGTAAAGACATAGTAATAGCATATTTCACCATATATGACGGTCGATTGTTTTTGTGGTAGGGACATAGTAATAGCATACTTCACCATATATGACGGTCGATTTGTTTGTGGTAAAGACATAGTAATAGCTAGTCTCTATCACCCAGCCGCATGAGCGAACGGAGTGAGCGTCTGGGAACGTCCTTCACAAACACTTGTTACCGATAGACGGCAAGCACTGCATTGTTTACAAATGGCTTCCTCCAAGCAGGCGGTAGGAGACATGACCAGAATTTGTGATATTTTTCTTTGCTGTTCAGAGGATTCTAAATAACGACACTTTATCCCGAAAGCGTCAGGAAAGGCTTACTGAGCTTTGACTTGGCTGAACAGATTTTTAATAGACACGAGTCGTATAGTGGGAGCTAAATAGGAAACTTGTATTTTGAAAGTGTTTGCATTATTCCTGTTTTAAAATCTAGTTATGCATGCGTTAGTTCCGTAATTACACCAAACCATATTGCCTGATGACATTGTTCTATTATCTAATAGTGCACAGGGCTTGCAAACACAACTTGATAAGTTGCAATATTATTGAGTATATTTTGCTCAATGGGATTTATCTGTTAAGAAAAAGTTATGATTTTCAAGAAGTCGGGTAAATTGCTTCAAAAGTTTCAGTTCCTATATAATAATGGTTTGGTTGAAATTGTTAATGAATATAAATATTAAGGAATTATCATGAAACCTTCAGGATCATATATCGGTTTTCGACCACCATGTGATTTCGACCGATGGCGGAAATCGCGTCTGCGCACGTTTATTGTGCAAATTTCTTCATCAACTTTTATGACCGTCTGCTTAATGAATAGTTCTAAACAGCAACAGAAAAAAACTTGCAAATAAGACTGATTTTTTAAGGCTGTGGATAATTTTTCCTATGGATATTTTATCTGTCTACCGGTGTTCTCGCCATTAAATGTATCCCATTTTAAAGCAGACTTACACAAAATAAAATATTTTATGATGCAATGATGATTTAATCCTTTGCCTTCATAAGATATCAGAGGGCTGGCGTGGCGCAGTCCGGTAGCGCAGCGGATTTGTAACCGGAGGCCCCGGGTTCAATCCTCCGGGGTGCCACTGAGTTCCGTCGGTGTGTTCTTGGGCAAGAAACTTTCCCGTAAACAGGGCGGTCCCATGTATCGGTCTATCCTCCGAGCACGTTAAAGAACCATAGGAATCTATTCGATAATAAGAGTAGGGCAGGTTCCCGGATTCCTATGACATATACTGTGTTTATAAGCCGTTAAACAACATTCAATTCATAAGATATCAACACGTTTTATTAAATCGTAAAATGAGAAAATGGTAAATGTGTTATGTCAAGGGCTGCGGTACCCTGCATAAAACATGATGAAATATCGTTTGTGTTAAAACATCAGTTTTTTTTTTTATGTTAATGAATTTCCCACGTGACGTGACCTAAATTCCTGAAAACAGCAGAAGACAATAATTTAAAGACTCCACAACATTGAAGAAGATAGATTTTAAGGTGATGAGGGTACTCATATTTTTCATAGAAAATAATTAGTGCTTTGTGTCTTCCTGTTAAAATAAAAACAAAAATTAAAATATAGTTGGATGATTTTGATTTTTTTTCTGCGCTGTCAGCCAGTATGAATTTAGGTCAACAAATTTGCATAAAATTTCCCGTATGAAGATACTGCATCTCAAGAAAAAAACTATAGTAAATAAGGTGATCAGAAACACGTGCCGTTCACTGGAAATAAACAAATTGAGGTAATCCATTTACAGATGTTATCTGGTTGAAAATAAACAGAATTCAATCAAAGTCGCGGTAGTTTTTGTTGCAGTTTGAATAATTTATTAATATTTTAGCTATCATCATATTATGTGAAATATATAATGATTTACTGATATATGTAGCCAACTGTCGTTAAGTGGTCGTAAACTAAGAGGTCGAGGATACTGCAGCAGCTAAGTATATAGCATTAAAGGCCCTTTTCTGCATTGAATTGATTGCGGGTCCATATTCAGCTGAGCATACAATGACATTTACTCTAATAATGTGTTACATTAATAAATAGAGGATCTTAAACGAGTTCCCATTTCATATAAGATTTATGAAACGAGTTATGAATTATTTTAATTTTAACGAGCCTTTTGACGAGTTAAAATTAAAAATAATTCATAACGAGTTTAAGATCCTTTTTATCACATAACATTGCAATCAAATTAGTAAAAAATTAATTCAGATGGACATAGAACCGCCACGACATCAGACACACTTTAGCGCCAAAACGTCATAAAATATGTGACTTTGTAACGTCGCGTCTCACACATAACGCTGCGTATAAAAGAGTTTGTGTTTTACCTTATAGAAAAATAGAGGTGTTTCCACTTTTCAGTTGCCCTATTTTTAAGGGGCCGAACCTAAAACTTTTTATGCCAAAATAAGGCCATCCTTAAAAAAATATTTGTTTGCTGTGCTCCGACCCTAAATTTTTAAAGTGGGTAGGTAGGTTTGTTTTTTTGCCACAGTCCTGGGTAAGCATTTTTACAAATCAATATTTCCTATCTCAATGTATGATAAATAATTTTTTAGTAAAAAAAAAAAAAAAAAGTTTCCGAAAAGTCTGAAAAACAAACAACGGTCGCTGCCTTTTTAGACGGTCAGTCGGAGCACAGCAAACAAACACTTTTTTAAGGATGGCCTAAATAAAAAAATATTTTTATTATTTAATTTTAATTTGTTCTGAACAATGATTTAACACATAGCTTACATCATGGAAGTGAAATATAACACCATTCTATATTATCTCTAATCCACTGGGCACTGGTGGTATAACTATGCAAATTATTATCGAATTACACAGCTAAAGTGTAAATATTTAGGTAAACCATATCATTTGCCTGGAATGTCATACAAAATGTTTCAAGTTGAATGTTTTTCTTTCATGTAAACAATGCGACTCTAATATTAAAACAATTAAACTAATTTGTGAAGTGCATGTTAAACAATAGTCTTCTGGTTTAAAGTCCCGTGTGGTTCCCGGGGGCCCCCGTTTGGTCACGGGGCAAATAATAGGACCACTGCAGATCCCTTTGGAGGGGTAGGCAGAGAGGTAGAATCCCCCCCAAATTCATGTTCATTTTTTGTTCATGTTCATTAAAGGTCTTCATCATGATCCCTGCATTGTTTCAGGTGCTATCTCGCTCGCATCAAAGAGCAGTGGCAGAAAAACAATAACGTGGCTCCAGCGTAAATGGAGTTTCTATTCTAGGATAGAATTTGCAGCAACTCTGCAGTTCAGGGTGAGAAGGTTCTAGGCCCATTTTCCATATTTTATCTCGATGTACATGGAAGATGAGCCTGGCATGTTCATGCCTGTTAGGCGCCATATAACCTTTTCATGTGTTGGTGCGCCTTAAAACCCCAATTCAATCAATAAAGTTGTGTCCTATTATTTGTAACAAGAGCACGTAATTTAACTAGGGCGGTCTTGTATTAAGGTAAACTTACAACATCACAGAGAAACTTTCTCATTGTAAAAAAAAATACCGACCTACAGTACCCTATTTTTATAGAGCATGCAATAGAAAATGCACCTATTTTTCTTTTTGGCGTAAGCTAACCGGATGGCTAAAAACTAACGTTTAATATATATATATATATAACGTTCCTGCTAAACATTAGAACTCAATTATGCCTGCATATATTAACTTTTATGCTTTTATTCATGCATCCATTAATGCCCATGATGTGTGTATTGGCTGTACTATTTCTGAAGTTCTTTCTGAAGTTAACTTCACCAAGCTGAATGCAACTACAAAAAAAGTACTTTTTTTAATTCAAAAAATGTTTTAATTTTATTTTGTATTAATTTGTTAGATTCTTGACTTAAAGGGACACTGTCCGTAAGTAAGCAGATATTGAGCATAACCAAATAACTGTCTGACTTTTATTCATTGAAATGTATACATGAAAACATGAGGATAGACCCTAAGAAGTATGTAGGAATACACACTATTTTCCTTTTATGCGTTCACGTGACTTCCATAGCGCACTAGGTTTTCACCATAGTATGTATTGCGTAATATGTATAGCCCGCTTAGCTCAGTCGGGAGCGAGTTCTGACAACTTTACGCTCACGAACCAGGCCTTTTTCTACTATTCTCACGGGTCCGACCATCGGACCCGTTCCCAATACCAAATATAGTTGTTTTTTCCCAATTCTGAAATAAAATTCCCATTTTTTTTTTTTTACAAAGTCAAGTCAAATACACAAATGTTTACAAGGAAATACTATAAAAATAACAATATTTAAATCATGTATTGAAACCAGGCAATTAAAACAACCTGATATTTATGTACAACTAACTTATGAAAATTCCCAATTTGAGGCGTAAAGCGATTACATTTTTTTCCAATTGGGCAAAATTTACGGCGTAAAATTGTCCCAATTTGTCCAGGGTCTTTTTTCCCAAAATGGGCAGAAAAAGGCCTGCGAACACTTATTTTTACTGCAAGTTTGTGCTGCGAGTTCAAACCCACAAAGTGGATTTGCTTTTTTTTGTACCGCGATTGAATTCCGTTAAACAATCTTGCTTTTAATTAGTAAATATTGAATAATGTTTAGTGTTTAATGTTTGCGAACATAATTATTGGGTGTTTTATAAGCTAAAAGTTATGGACATTGTCCCTTTAAAATAAATATTAATCAAATTGTGTTTTAATTATTACTGCATTATATTATGTTTGACAGATCATAAAAAATAATAATTTTGTAAATCCTTAATGCATGACAAAAAGATATCCAGGATCTGACATGATGATGAGTACATGTTTACTAATTGATCGTTGAATAAACCAGGGACAGGGACTCATATACATGTAATATAGACGGATCCTGTAATATAGACAGATCCTGAATAAACTTTAAGTTACTTATGTGAGATGAGTATCAAGATACATTTTATCTGAGTATATATAATAGTAAATGCAACATTATTAAATAGACAGGAATAAATACGGATGCTGGTTACTTTTCTTGAATAGATTTGTTTGTGTTTAAAAAAAGAAGAAGTTTTTTGTGTTTTTTACAAAACATAGGGTCGGAGGGACTGAAAACCGAAAACAAAATCTGGCCTAACATACATTTATTAATGTAGCTGCCTATCTATATGTATATCGCTGTCATATGATGATATTGTATGTTTGCTTCAATCTTCTCTGTACGACACCGACCAATGGTACTGCCTCAGAAATTTACATTATCTGGTATTTTTTATATAGTTTAAAGAAGTCAACGAGGCAATACCAAGCGCATCAAGCTGATGGGAAAATACTGAATGATGATTCGACCTTCACGTAGAACCAGTACGGTACATCTCCCGCCATCCGTAGAATTTAAAGGGTTACTTTACACTGCAATAGCAAATAAGAACATACGTCAGGGACGGACGGTATCAACATTAACACTGTCTTTGGGATGATATCAACAGGAGGTGCATTAACAACAGATACCGAATTGAACCCAGCTCATTTGTTATCTGTTACTGCAATTTGCATTTATTTCTTCGGGGCGCATACAAATGGATTTGGATATAAGCAGTAGTGTCCCATGTACCATATTTGGAGCTTTTGAATGGCTATCATGTTGTTTCCTGTAAAAAGCAAGGATGAGATTGTGTCTAACTGACAAATACAGGAAAACAGTCTCCCTAGGAAAAGAAAGTGTCTTCTATCCTAAATGGTTGTCTATGACTGATATGTGCTTTTTCTGCTGTCGGCATTTACAACCAGAATTGGATAAGTACACACAAAAGATCACAACAATTTTACCATATAATTATGTACTGTTGTGCAATGGGGTTTCCATGACAAGCAAAGAGGATGGTTTCCATGTTTGACAAGTCGTATAGCAGTGGTCTTATCCAGAAACGTGTTGTTCATCCTTTGTATATTTAAGTGGTTGTCTGTGACTGATAGTATATTATTCTGTCAGGCATTGACAACTAGCATTGGATGGTAACACAAACATCTTACAGCGACAAGTTATACATGCATAAAAGCTTCTGGATTCGATTTCTTCAAGACGTGACACTAAAGTGTATACAACATACAGTATGAGGTTGAGTTTTTTTTTCTTCAGAAATAGGAGAAGAGGCCCAGCCCTTCAAAAGGGGAAAAAGTGAGGTAAAAGTGGAAAAAATAGTGTGATTTCGAGATATAGGGGGAACAGTGTTTTTAGGCAGAAATCACAGATTGGGATATAAAACTATGCCATAAAGGTAATGTTTTGGATACATTTGTAGAAAAAGTTTATCTAAAATGTGCTACATTTTATATTTAAGATAAACTTCTTCTACAAATGTATCCAAAACATAACAATATTGCAACAAGAGGTCAATGACCTTGAAGCTCTATTGATTGATTTCGATTTCGCTACAAACTTGTTTTTTGAAAATCTATTTTTAGCCGTGGCAGCCATCTTGAATTTCCGGCCAACCTGAAATTTTGCTAGACATCAAGAGCAACATTCCTGTGAAGTTTCATGGAAAACCGTCAAGTAGTTTCAGAGGAGTAGTCGCTACAAGTTTTCATTATATAACTCTATGTAAACAAAGATGGCCACTGACAGCCATGTTTAACAGTGAATCAAAATAATGTTCGACTCGGATAACCATCATGTCATGCTGATCATTTTAGAAAAAGTCCCATATCAATATCTCTTATAGTTTTCAAGAAGTAGTCGCTACAAACTTTTTTTTTTTAATCTATTTTTAACTGTGGTGGCCATCTTGAATTTCTGGCCGATCTGAAATTTCTCTAGGATCAATTAGACATCAAGAGCAACATTCCTGTGAAGTTTCATGAAAATCCGTCAAGTAGTTTCAGAGGAGTAGTCGCTACAAGTTTTCATTATATAACTCTATTTAAACAAAGATGGCCGCTGACAGCCATGTTTAACATCGAATCAAAACGATTTTCGACAAGGACCAACATCATGTCATGCTGATCATTTTAGAAAAAATCCCATATCAATATCTCTTATAGTTTTCAAGAAGTAGGTAGTCGCTACAAACTTATTTATTTTAAATCTATTTTTAGCTGTGGTAGCGATCTTGAATTTCCGGCGAGCCTGAAATTTTTCTAGGATCAATAAGACATCAAGAGCAACATTCCTGTGAAGTTTCAAGAAAATCTGTCAAGTAGTTTCAGAGGAGTAGTCGCTACAAGTTTTTACTATATAACTCTATGTAACCAAAGATGGCCACTGGCAGCCATGTTTAACGTCGAATCAAAGTAATGTTCGGCTCAGATCAACATCATGTCATGTTGATCATTTTAGAAAAAGTCCCATATCAATATCACTTATAGTTTTCAAGAAGAAGTCGCTACAAACTTATTTTTTAAAAATCTATTTTTAGCTGTGACGGCCATCTTGAATTTCTGGCCGATCTGAAATTTTGCTAGGATCAATAAGACATCAAGAGCAACGTTCCTGTAAAGTTTCATGAAAATCAGTGAAGTAGTTTCAGAGGAGTAGTCGCTACAAGTTTTTACTATATAACTCTATGTAAACAAAGATCGGATTCTATTGTAATATATATAGCATCTTTGCTAGGGGTTTAATTAAGTTTTAATTCAAGAATGACACAGCCTAAGTGTCCTTTTGTGTATTTTTATACAATTTCTTATTTAGAAAATAATTTTTAAGAAAATAATTTATATATCCCATATTGCCATTTATTTTTTAAAATATGAATCTTTGCATGTATTCTTATCAAAATCTATGAATGTTTGAAAGAGTAGTTCGAAGAAAAAGTTAAGGTGCTATGTGATAGTTTGGCCACTTCATTGTTTCAGAAAGAAAGTGTCCAATCCGTTTGTTATTCTGTCATAAAACTAAACTTTTCTTCTCCTTAATGTCAGCTTTTATTGATTTATTTTTAGATTTATTTTTAATTTCATTTTTATTTTATTGTTTTTTTATTGATTTATTTTTTATTTTTATTATATGATTATTTGTTTTCTCTATTTTTTCTATTTTTTATTTGTTTCATTTATTTATTTAAAAAAAAAAATCCATTCTGAACACTCTAGCAACTTCATTTATTATTTGATCTTTATTAAACTTTTTATAATTAAACTTTTTCAGTGTCTTTCTATCAATGAATGATTTATTTTTTTACATTTTTTCCCCTCATAAGACTTCTTTTTTCTCTTTTTTAAATGGCTTAGATGCCCTTGTTGGATGAGTTTTACATTTTACGGGAAGAACTTCTTCTTGCATTTCATCAACGTGTTCCGGTTAAAATATTTTGGTGGAGTTATGGCCCTTTAAAGGTTTTGCTTCACAAACTTTGTCCAGACTAGTTCCACTGAAGCCCTTGCCGGATTTTAGAGAAACGTTGCATGGATGATCAGTGCCAAGCCTAGTTGTGCATATCATCACCATGTTCCAGTTGAAAGATTTTTGGCGAGTCTGTTGAAACCCTGGCCGGACAAAACTTGGCAAGGATGATCTGTATCAAGCTTAGTTGTGCATATCATCACTGTGTTCCTGTTGAATAATTGTTGGTGGACTTATGGCCCTTCAGAGGTTTTAATACACAAGCTTTGTCCCCGATTACTTTTCCTAATCCCTCGTTTTAGCAAGTAGAGCGTCCACAGGCCCTCTTGTATTTTTTTTTTATAGAATGGCATTTTGTTTTTAAACAAATGCACTTAAATGTCATCTCAGCAAACTGTAAACTCCATTGTTTTTAGTTATTAAAATGTTTACAAACTTTCATTTAAGCAAAATATTTCAAAAAAAAAAGGAATTGGATTTTTATATTTAGCAATTTTTCTCTCCAACTTGGAAAAAAAATCGCATTGGGAATAATACCGTTTATACAAGGGGGAAAAAAACTGTTTTATGTTGACACAAGCAGTGCCTTTTCCCTTTATTTTGGGAACATAACCCACGTCACCACTGGGAATTTTAGTATGATTTTTCTTAAAATTGGTAAAAAAAATAATTCATTTCATAAAGTTCTGTATCTACTGTTAAAAGTATACCAAGGTCAATGGAGCCTGGTACGCAGTACTCACACAACACACTATTTAGTATTTAGTACTCACAAAATGTATTTTTAAAACCAAATATTATCATTTAAATGTACAAAAAAATCATTAAAAGTAATAAACGTCAAATTTTTGAGCATCCATCGGTTCTACCGATTTTTTTGTTTTAGATATATAATCTTGTATAGGTATGATAGCATAAAATGGTGAATATATACTAGAAGAAAATGCACCTATTAATTTTTTCTAAAAGAAATATGATCAAATACGATGTAATTTGTGCTAAATAGTATTCAGTACTCGGTCTCTTAAAATAAGGAGTTTTCAGTAACCGGACCTCAAATTAAGGCATATTCGGTACTCGGCAGGGGGTTACATCCTCCTGATGGGGTCATTGTCATACCGGGTACTACACCGGGTACTACAGAAATGCAACCGGTTTACATTTATGTATACAGAAAAGTACCCGAAAATCATTGAAACCCAGAAAGGCCCCCAAATATACCCGAGACAAAATACCAAATATACCCGAGACAAAACAATGTCGTAAAATGCGGCCGTTGCTAGCAGTTGCCTCCGCCTTAAAGGAATGCAGTTGGTCTAAATATTTGACCAACTCTTCTTGAATGACAAGCTGCATATTTGTTTACTTTTTTGCGCGGGGTTTGATGATTTACAACTTCCTGTTTTACGACAATATGTTCTGTATTTTATTACTAACAATGGCAGATTAAATATATCTTTTAAGAACAATAGCGCAATAGTTAATGATAAACAATATTGTTTAACCAGTTGTTTTATTAAGTTCTAAATTGTTTCAATTCCGCCAATAATATCTTGTTTGTCCGGATACATTTTTGTATACTTGGGGGCCGTTCTGGAATTCAAAGATTTTCGGGTAGGTTTCTGTATACATAAATTTACCCTGGGTACCTTTCTGTAGTACCCGATACGACAATGACCCCATCAGCCAAACTGGCTGGTGGGGGTGGAATTTTTATTCAAAATTGGGGTGGAGGGGGTGTCTAAAAACATCCAGCATGTCCAGGGTCCCTAGGTCTTATCAACATTCAGTATCGTAGAATGACTGGCATGACTGCATTCCTTTGCAGTTGAATGTAGTTCCTTATTAACCTCCAAGGACCAAGGTCGTTTTGGAAATTACAACCTTGGTCACTCTTTATATATGGTATGAAAACTAACAAAAAGTATAATGTGCCATGATGTCTTGAAGATGGATAATTTTCATCCAACTGTAGTAGTGTTGTGTGTTATATTGTTCTTATACCTGACTCTTCAGTGTGATAATGAAAACCATGAGCAGATGCAAGTGATCACATATTGTAGAAATAGCAAGCATATCCCAAATCACTATCCATTGGCAAATGCAGAAATTCATACACATTAGCGCAATGGATGGTTTCATGTGATAGCTAGAAATCCACCTTGCTTTGACGTTTTTGTAAGGCTGTACAGTACGGCTTTCCTGTCCTGATACATTCTTGAACTGGTACTGTACAAGTCCAGGTTCTTCTCTAATATAATTTTTTTGATATTTTCAACTTTCCGGAAGTGTGACAAAGTCAAAGGGGAATAACTTTTTCGGACTACAAAATGGTTGAAAGCATAGGGACTTGTGATCGTGACAAATATCACACTGGGCCACTAAGAAATTTACCGATCAAGCATCGTTGGTAAAATCCCAATCAGATATGACACATATTTTTTAAACAAACTGCCTGATTAATTATATTCTTTTGAATTGGCTTAAGCAAGGACTTATTCTTTGTATCAGTCTTGGGTTAAGAACCCTGATTTAATTTAATTTGGGTAAACTTAGTGTTTCGGTTATTGTTTGTTCAATGTCATCGTCCGCTTCAGCCGTCATTTTGATGCGATAAATGGGTTTTCTTGGAAATTCCTGTCTTGACCAATCAGAAATTTTATCCGTTTTTCGATAAGCCTCGTTCTAAAGTCACAAGTCCCTGTGCACATCGTTCCCAGACGTTCGCTATGCTCACTCCTAAGTGACGCAGATTGCGTACGTCTGGGTGACAGAGACTAAGTAATAGCATATTTCACCATATATGACGGTCGATTGTTTTTGTGGTAGGGACATAGTAATAGCATACTTCACCATATATGACGGTCGATTTGTTTGTGGTAGAGACATAGTAATAGAATACTTCACCATATATGACGGTCGATTGTTTTTGTGGTAGAGACATAGTAATAGCATACCACACCATATATGACGGTCGATTTGTTTGTGGTAGAAACATAGTAATAGCATACTTCACCATATATGACGGTCGATTGTTTTTGTGGTAAAGACATAGCAATAGCATACTTCACCATATATAACGGTCGATTGTTCTTTTGGTAAAGACATAGTAATAGCATACCACACCATATATGACGGTCGATGTTTTTTGTGGTAGAGGCATAGTAATAGCATACCACACCATATATGGCGGTCGATGTTTTTGTGGTAGAGGCATAGTAATAGCATACCACACCATATATGACGGTCGACTTTTTTTGTGGTGGAGACATAGTAATAGCATACTTCACCATATATGACGATCGATTTGTTTTTGGTAAAGACATAGTAATAGCATATTTCACCATATATGACGGTCGATTGTTTTTGTGGTAGGGACATAGTAATAGAATACTTCACCATATATGACGGTCGATTGTTTTTGTGGTAGAGACATAGTAATAGCATACTTCGTCATTTTTTGGTAGAACTAGTACTGTATACCTCCCGCCATCCGTAAGATTCGACACTTTCTCGCTTGACAAGTCGAGCTCCCAGTGGGATTTGAACCCACAGCGGAAATTGGCGAGAAAGCCATAGGCCCATGTAAGCATAATTAATAGACGCATCAAGATTCGTATATACATGTATTAACACAGATTAGATGCTCAACTGTACACAGTTCTCTACTGTTAATTTCGTATAAGAGAACAAACAACAAAACAAAAATACGACATACATTATCAAGTCTTATAACCAGTAAGAACTTCTCTTTTAAATTTCACGGAGAAGGTGACAACATATAGAAGAACTATACAACTTTGATAGTTAATTCATTGTTAGGGTTGTCCTAAGTTCAAATGATTAAAACATATGCTTACTCAACTTTTTAATTTCCTTTTAATGTTTTGCTGTAAAAAGTTAAAGGGAGAACGGGGTTGGCTGGGGTATAAAATAAAGTCTTAATTTCGGCTTAAAAAGTTTGCACGTTGTAAAATTAAACATTTAATAGGTAATTGTAAACAGGTTATCGCATTTTTTTCAGTATAATATGGTTTTAAACTTGTTTTATTGTCGAAATATCCGTTAATAGAATTAAGGCGGGACACGTAATGAGCATCTTTTTTATTCAATTATTGGTTGCGTGTATCCAGCGAAAGATAAACCTTGACAAATGCACTTTGTCTGTATGGCAGACAGATGACATGGAAATGTTACAAAACAATTAGAGTATGGTCTAGTGTTGTTGGATGATTTAAACATAGAGATGGGCGTAGCCCATCGAGGTGTTTAATCAACCAACGTTGCCACTTAACACTTAAAAAAACTGATATTGACCTACGTGATTGACCTATTATGGTAAACCGCTATGTTTAGCTCTATTTCTAAGACATTAAGCCATTAAATTCTAGCATCGAAAGTAGTTGGCGTGTAGTATTTAAACTTCATGCACATAAACTCTTTGTTAGAGAAGCTCATTGATAGAGTTACCAGAGTATCTTTTTTATTTTTAAGCCAAATACGACCCATGTTTTTTTTATTGTTTTTACTTATGTTTTTTATAATGCGTGCATCTATACTTAATTATTACTGGTGAGATGGGTAAGAACTTAATGTATCTATCTGGTAAATATGTAGTTACTAAAAACTACATGAACATTTATATTGCTCTCTTTCAGTCGCATATGACAATTCGTTCATTCACTTAGTTCAACTATCAATTCATTCGTAAATGATTTTAAGGCATGCCATATAAATAAATACATAAATAGATCAATGAACGAATGAGAGAACGAACAGACAGACGAACGAATGAATGAATATATTACTATTTGAAGGTTGGTCTAAAACGGATATGGAAGCCGTCATTTAGATGACCATTTCGTCGTAGTCCTAAATTACCATCTATGACATGGATAAATATCATTTAAAGCAAGGAAAATCACTTCAAATGAATGCAAAATCAATAAAGAATCATCTGTATTACACATCAGTAAAATTAGTTTTCAGATACTTGCCATGAGTTCCTTTTCTATAAATCAGTTAGTTATCGTAAATATAAATATTACATTTACGCTGTTAAAACAAAGATGCCATTGCTCATCAAAGAAAATTTAACTGTTCATAACTTCTTCGTTCATCAGGCGGTTTTGATCATTCGTTTACCCTTTTCCAAGTGTTTACAGAACTCTCAATGATAAAACGTTTTTAAATATGTGCCTGTGTTCATGTGTGCCCGTGTTCATGTGTACCCGTGTTTGCTCTAAGACCCTACAACACGCCGACTAGACTAAGTACTCTCTGCTTTAACATGAGGTGCTCTGTTTTTATTTCAGCTCCAATCGGAAGCTTCCTCACGAATAGCAACGGGACTGTCTATTGGATATTTTGCAACTAACATCATGTTCCTTTTCTTTTCTCATGGGATTCTCACTGGTATGTTTTCTGTATATTAAAACGAAATTGAAAAAAAATATTTTATCAACTTTATTTGTTGTACAAAGATGTCGAAACACGCATAACACATTATAAAAGTCAATGTTGGTAACATGGTTACATTGTCATGATTTGGGAGGAACCAAAAGATCCCGCGAATGCACACGGGTGGAGTTTGGCGACCACCATATCAACAATTTTATTCTCTCACAGTTTTGAACTGTTTACATATTTCTTTTAAATTTTAAATTAGTTATACTCATCTTCCAGTATTTCATACGGTCATTACGTTATAGAACTTAAAGAAAGAATCGATATTCACCGAAACATATAGCTTATGTAATGAAAACATTCTGTAATAAACCTGACAACATGAACGTTAGCATGATCTACAAAATAAGTGTAGCATAATACATGCTGTTTTAATGTCAATATTTCAGGTTTGGAGTTCGGCATTAGCTACACTGGTTGTATGGCAGCGATTAATGTCTATTTTGACAAATACAATACTGTGACCACAGGGTTTGCGTCCATTGGTCACAATGCGGGACTGGTAATCTACGCAAGATTGATGCTGTACCTAGATAACGAGTATGGCTGGAGAGGTGCCTTACTCATTCTCGGTGCTATCGCCTTCAATTTCTGTCTTTTTGCGGCAGTAATGGCAACGTTAAATGTTAAAGTGGTGAGACATTCCGACTCCGGCAAATCTCTAACAGAGCAAACAAACGTGACCAAACAGGTAGAGTTAGACAACCTTATAATAACTACAAAATACGACCCAGAAATAAAAGTAAAAGCAGTAAAGAAAAAAAACTTCGGTGTGTTTAAAAAGCTCTCGTTTGTTTGTTTTTGTCTAAGTAACGTGTTAGTCAATACAGCTCAGGGAATATATCTTTTACTCCTTCCATCGTATGCAACATTTATAGGATTTAATAAAGACCTTGGAACCACCGTTATAATGGTATATGGATTGGCGAATATTGTTGGAAAGGTAATATACAGTATGTTGGGTCAACACCCCAGAGTCGATGTCACGGTTGTGTACGGCGTCTCCCTAACAGCGACCGGTCTCTGTATGGGACTGACGCCGGTATTTTTGACACGTACAGGAATGTTCGTACTGCCTGCGCTCATGGGGTTCTTTTCCTGTGTAACAGGGGCATTACTTCCGGCTGTTATATTTAGGATAGTGGGATATGAGAGGTGTGCCGACGGAGTTGGATTGTCGAGTCCGTACAAAGCGGCGGGAAATCTGATCGGTGGACCATTGGCTGGTAAGTATATCCAACGGTGGAGTGTCACACTCCAAACAACAAAGTTATCTTCATTTTGTATTAACCAGTGTGTAACAGTCTCACATAAAATCACACTATACTTCACAAAATTCCTAAGTACCCAATTATATAATTGCTATAATTTATTTCTAAGAAAACACATCGACTTGAAAGCTTTAAAGTGTGTGCATGAGCTATGTGCAGACGAATTAAACTCGTTATTCTGCAGTTCAACCGCATCTCCAGACATATTCTTACTTATTAGGTACTTGTACTTCGGAATTATGACAAGTATATATCAGACATATTCCATTGTTGATAACAAGTATGGCACCACAGCCGTGAAAGGTAAACTTTATTAAATGACGATAATGCTAGAAATATTGGTTTAAAGGACAGATGGCACGGAGCCCGTGTTGGCCATCAGTCATATTATAAATGTCAACAACACCTTTTATTTTAATTGATCACGTCTATCACTCCTTTCACCGCTGCGGATTCTAATCCCACCGGGAGCGGAACTTGCGAGAAAGTGTTACGGGTGGTATACAGTACTGGTTCTAACCAGAAATAAAAGAGCAGTCTGCCTCCACTAAAATTCGATTGTCAAATTTAGCCTAAAAAGTGATAAAAATGACGTTTAACACCATTCAAACAAATAATAGTTTATATTGATATTACAATATATATGTTTTTATTTAAGGTTATTATACAGCGTCACGGGAGACTACTCTTCGTCCTTTTATCTGGCTGGTATATGCATGGTTATCGGGTCCTTATTTTTAATCCACCCTGTTGTGTACTACATACGAACGAAACACAACGAGAAACGCGGAACTAATCTGAACATCGTCTATCAACTGGAATGCATTGGAACAAGTCACTTGTCAGTGTCTAAACATTCCATAAATACGGAACAGGAATCGTTCATTCTGTATGAAAACTCTCCCATGTAAAATCTCGTTGATGGATCGCACTATTGTGAAGACATATTCGAGCAGTTTTGCCCAGATATGACTACTATCGAAATATAACCGCGTATGGACATGGAGTACTGTTATTTTCCAATAGTCATACTTTTAACATAAACTGAACAACTCATTTCGAATTTCACTGACAGCTGAAATGACCACTAAATTGAAGATCATTGCAAAAACAGTAAACTGACATGGGCAAACAACTGATCGCCTTACAAACGTATCAAATTGCGCCTAAAATCTTAGCTTATATATTCGGAGCATGATGCTCAATAGAAATATACCCCCAAAGCACAATGTACACACAATAGAGTGACACAACAATAATACAAAAATAACTGGTAATTGGTGGTGCAAGTAATGCATTTGTTGACGGCGGAATGATATGCCAAAGTACAAACCTTTATTCTACCGCAATATAATTCTGAGCATAATTTACTGTATATTTAAAACATTCAAGCAGAAAATTGTTTTCTTTTGTAATTTAAGCATTTCATATAAAGTTAATTCAGAAAAATATTAGTCCTATCAAGACATTTTGCATTTCCATCGTTTTCATCGTTTGCCAAGATTCTTGGTATTTGATTTAGACGTTGACAGAGGTGTATGTGTATGCAAGGAACGACAACTAAGGAACGACAACTCTGTGTAGAGATTGTGTGTGACCTTTGTGAAGTAACCAGTACAAGTCGGCGTCACACTATTGTTAGCCTGAAATGTAACACAGAAGAAATGTTGTCAACAAGCTGAAGGTAGGCGCATGCATATGGAAGCCGGTTGCGGCCATCTCGCGTTGTCCACTTTTCGACTGTCACAAGTCGAAAACCCGCGGTCATTGGTCATTTTGTCGCGTTGTCGTGATTGCGGGATTTTGCCTTTTAAAAAGTCGCTGTTATGACGGCGGGTTTTCGACTTTTTAGTCTTGATCATCTTCGACACTTGATTGTAAATACAAAAGTCCTCGCCGTTCGTGCAGAAACAAATTTTAAACTGAAAGCACGTGACCGTATGTTATTTTTATTAAGGTATTTCTGACCATCCGCATTTAGTTCGTCGATATAATAATGAAGTTTCCTCTTTGTTTATTAATAAATGTATTCTCTTTTTGCCTTAAAGGATGAAATGTAAGAATGCCTAAAAATGTGTGAAAGTCGAAAAGTCGACAACGCGACATGGCCGTATCCGGATTCCATAAATGCACATCATGATGTATGGTTTACCACTAAAACCTGTAGCTATGCGGGTAAAATCTTTGAGTTCATGAAAACAGTCGAAGACAGAACTAAATAAGGCATTTTGTATGAAATCCGGATACGGCCATGTCGCGTTGTCGGCTTTTCGACTTTCACATGTAGAAAAGTCGCCATCACGACGGCACGACAAATTGGTCATTTTGTCGCATTGTCGTGATTGCGGTTTTTAAAAGTCGAAAACCCGCCGTCACGACAGCACAACAAATTGGTCATTTTGTCGCGTTGACATGAAATCTCTTTCATAACAATACAAGAACAAATCTGCGAGAAGAGGTGCACAATTCGTACCCATAGGGATACCATCACATTGTCTATAAACGGTAGTTACATAGTTACATATCTGACGAACTTATTATCTAATAGGAAAATTAGCGCTTCACAAACTTCTTGGCAAGTCCACATAGTGTAATTGTCTAAACTGCCGTTAGTAAAAAATGCTTTGATATTATTACAGGCCAAAAATGTAGTTTTTTCTCTCGCGAAAGTTTTTTGAATAAGAGCAATTTTTGTCTTTGGTAAGGTGATATGGTAAGGTTGTATATAGTGTAGAGAAGTCATAAGGACTTATAGATGAAACTAGAGGTTTATTACCAATTTATCAAGAACGTCTTTTGAATTTTTAATAGACCAAAATACATTAATCCCAGAATGTTCACAGGTCTTAGCACACTATTGTTTAACGTGAACTTTAACGGCAGTAAGAACAGTTTGGAGATGTTTGTGGTGGTGCAGGCACTAGAACTTGAAATAAAGCGGGCCTAATATGGATTTTTATGTGATTTAGGAATCCAGTATATAGTTGGCAGTTTATCTTGGTTTTCGTCTACCCCAGTCTTGAAAGTAGTGCACCGAGTGACATGTGTGAAAACAAGATCATCCTCAGTAGATTGAACTGGAGTATACGAATTAGTGTTACTGAGTCCCAGAGATAAAACATTGACGTAATGTAGGCGTCAAATAATAATTAGATTATAAGCTGCTTTATCAGCAGAAATTAAAACAAATGTATTATGAAATTCTGGAATTCCCGATTTTAAATTACGAAACCAAAACTTAGGTCTCGGAGAAAGTAAAGCGGGGTTAGCTATATAAAAGCTAATACGTGTATCTATAATCTTAAAAATAGACTTTTTCCAAGTAGGAAAAGAGTTTGGGTCCGCATGTTCTTTACTATACCATTGTATACTAAAATCCTCAATGGATTGGGCGATCTGAGCAAGACATGCATTAACATCAATAATTGAAGGGAATCTATACCATGGAACTTTTGAAAGCAGATGCCTAATACGTTTTTATATACTATCAAAATTACCAGTGATGGCATGACTTGCTGGAGCATAGCAACATTTTGATGTATTACACTCACATTCCGTAGGAGTGTTATTTACTATATCAAGGTCAGATTTCAAAAACGTTTTTTATATTTATAACAAATTACAGGATTTCTTGAATTTTTGAAATATTTAGGAATATAATCAACTACATGATTATCTCGAAAATACTTGTCATGAAATCAACACCCTTATTATGATATAGTATTTTTAGAAAATGCCTTACGTGATCAGACTCCTTGTCAATATGGGGTCGGAGAACATGTTGTGTATAGCTTTGAATTATGGAAGCAGATTTATACAAGGGATCTGTACAAATGAAAATGTTGTCTATTTCATCGTCGATAAAATATAGTGAGGAAATAGACAAAGAGGTAAGACGTGAAAGCATAGAGTGCTTACCAGACTGTTTTATCCACTTAAGTTCTGCAATATGTCTAGCTTTTATTTTAAAGCTTTTAGTAGCATCATTATCATAAATTATATACTCAACCGTCTGAACAGTAACGTTACTAAAAGTATGACCTGATTGACGAAAGTGTTGGTACAAGTAACTTTTTAACATTTTAGGATTACCTGCATTATATTTATGTTCACGAAATCAAACTGTTAAAGGTCGACCTTTTGTCCAACGCATTGTATACCACAACATGGTGCATGTCAAGTCGAACATAAATGACGTGAGATGTACAATCAGCATTTGAAGCTAGACATACATTAAACATTCTACCATTAACAGCTGGTTTAATGGTGGACTTGCAACAAGATAAATAATTGCAAACACTGCACCTCTTATAGAGGGAAACTACCTTCGTCTTGATTGATCTAAACGATTTCTGAAAGGAGACTTTATATGGTATTTCCTCAAAACAGGTCATCCAAGAGGAGTAACTGAAACGTTTGACCCCGTGCTAGAGGGCGTGAATGGTAGCGAGCACTTTTCACTACCGTTCATGAATATCGTGTTCGACGATTTATAAATTTCTCCTTACATACTTTTTGACATATCACAGTAGCGTTGCATGTCCAGTGTGGCGGCGGTAAAACGTCTCCTCGTGCTTGCAATCAGAACTTTATTCATTCCGATCTTTGGGGATCGTTGAGCCCGATATTAATAGATATTGGTGGCACATTCTCAATGCTTTTGTTTTCTTACTTGACTTTCGAATATATAGTTCCACTACTCCAGCCTTTAAAGGTTCTGAGTATTATTTAATCACCCTTAGGATATGTTGCCTGCTTTGTAATTTAGTCTTTTGACTGTTACCTGTGATACATAGATTTCATAACCTCTGCTCCCAACTAAATTCCATTTTGTTTATTGCGACCATTGTTTTCTCGTTTAGGGCAAAGCGTTTTGTTAGAAACTGGGATCCTACGCCGCTATCCATGGCATGGTGTGACAATACCTCATTGAAAGTTCCATGTTCACCGTCATATGCATACCATCTTCGGGATGGCTCAAATTTCTGTACTATTGACTTTTTAAATATTGAGTTCTGCTCATCCCGGGGTTAGTGGGCGTGAACAGTTGCAAGCACTTCTCAATCAAAAGGAGACAGCAGTATTTTGTTTGTAAATATCGTGCGTGTCCGACGATTTCTAAATTTCTCTTTTCATATTTATTTTTATGAACATGTTATTGTTGAACCCAGTAGTGCACATCTATAATAGCGACCCAGAATAACAAACACGTGCAATGTGGCCAGTGCATTGCATGTGATGATGCTGCCAACATCATATCGTGCTTGTGGTTCTTACAGAAGTGTTAATACGTTTTAGGCGATTAACCTTTAGGTATCATTCAGTTTATATTTGAATGGTTCAAGGAAGGAACTTTTCGCAGTTTGCAATAACCCAGGGTTAGACAGGTCGGTACCGGAGTCATTCGTTTTGCATTTTCTCTACCATTAACAGAACAGAACAGAACATATAGTTTATTTAACGTGTACATACATACATCGTTATATATACATACATAAATTTTCATGCATTATAAGTCAAACGATTTTAGACAATAGTACATTTGCTATGAGCAATATTAATGTTAAATAATTGATACATGAGAATGAAAATACAAAAGAGCTAAACATTGTTTAATTAATCAAGATTGTATTCCTTACAGCTAAAGCTGTATTAATATATTTTGCTAAAGAAATATAAAAATAACGGACAGGGAAAGTAGCATTCAAGGAGGACAGTCAACCGCAAAACACAGAAACAAACACGCAAACAGACAAACAAGAAGGCAAAAGTAATAATAAATGCAAACGACATCACAAACACAAAAGGGTTGACAATAGGGCTACCGCCTTGGAACGGTCAGTGGCAAAGTAGGCCACTGGGTGTTTAAAACCGGTTCTAGGGTGAACCAAACTGTATAACAATATTCTTATCCTGTGTCTGCAGTAATTCTAAGAATTTAAACATACTAGGTCTATTATAATAATATTTTTTAATATAAATTGTCCGGATTCTTGTGTAACAAAGACAAATCAAAATAAAATGGTATTCATCTTAAAAATCAAAACTATGACAGCATTGACAATATCTTTAATTTCTAGGTATTCTATTACGAGAGTATCTACCGGTCTGTATTCTTAACGAATGTGCTGATATTCTGAATTTTGTTAAATATGGTCTGAGATTACATGGTAAAATATCAAGGTATGATTCATAATTAAAACTCAATTTATAATTATTATATAATTCAAGTACACCACTTGATTCCTTATCTACAAGCCATCGTTGTATAAAACAATCAACTCTTTGTCTAAACGTAGTTATAAAGTATTTAGCATTAACAGAATTTGGGTCATTCCAGACATTTGTAAAACCATATTCGTTTAACATATTTTTTACATTCGATGTCCAATTTGTATACCCATTTTCACAATCTTTTAGTGACGATATGTAAATGCTTTTAAGTATAATGTTATCTGTTTTTAATAATTTAAACTAGTATTTAAATATTCTTACAGAACACGTTATAAATAAAGGATATCTACCTAAGTCATCATATACTCCTGATGCACAAGAACTATTTCTTACTTTTAGAATTTCCGAAAATTGACCCCACAAAAAAATCAAATAGTTGACATAGTATTTTTGGTTTTAACCTTATTTTTCTACAGTTTACTAAGAGAACATTTACTGCTTTCAAAGATTATACAATAAGTTGTTCTTGGTTCAGAGCAAAATTTCCAGTATAAGTAAAAACTGTACCTAAATAGTTTAAATCATTTACAACCTCTATATTCTCTCCATTCTAATGCCAAGTTTCATTGTTTAATAAACCACCTCTTTTTCTAAAAAACATATCTTTGTTTTAACCGTATTCACTTCTAATTCCCATTTGTTACAAGAGTCATAATGAAAATTAATATGTTTTTGTAATTCTTCAGGTGATTTCCCCATGATAACCATATCGTCCGCAAATAATAGTAATATAAGAACAATATCATGAGTTTCTAAACCAGTATTAATGTCATTTTGTAAATATAGTTCTAGGTCCTCAATAAAAAGAGAAAAAAATATCGAAGAGTTTATCTACCCTTGCCTTATTAACCCAATCGCATATTCGAACCCTAAACCGAGAATTCGTATTGAACATAGGAAAAATGAGCGACACCTGTAACTACATGTCTACCCCTGATGTTTCGTTACACCCCAGTTAGTTATAACCAAGTTTTATTTTTGCTTTTTATCCCCGACGAAGTCGGATGGATATAGTTTTGGCTTTGTCCGTACGTTCGTCCGTTTGTCACAAACAATGTTCGTGTCTGCTGTATAACTCTCAAAGGCATGGAAGGATTTTGAAATAAATTTGCCCATATGCTCATCTCATCAAGACGATGTGCAGAACGCATCTGATATGTACCATCAATGTCAAGGTCATAAAGGTCATCATAAAAGTCATATACTTTCTTAGATCCTTAAAATAATGTCCAGTTCGTGTCCGCAGCATAACCTTTCCGTACATAGAGGGATTTTGAAATTAATTGGCACAAATACTTATCTCATCGAGACACCCGGGTCTGTATCTTCAAGGTCAATGTCATACAGGTCATATAATTCTTATATGTGCTTTTAACAAGGTAGTTTGTCTTCTCCCTCCATAACGCTCATGATTGCAGCAAGTTTGTAATGAATTGACACATGCATAGAGACCCCTATGCCCCGCATCAAACAAACACATCCTTATTGACATATGCATAGAAACCACTATGCCCCCTGCATCAAACAAACACATCCTTATTGACACATGCATAGAGACCCCTATGCCCCGCATCAAACAAACACATCCGTATTGACACATGCATAGAGACCCCTATGCCCCGCATCAAACAAACACATCCGTATTTAATTTTTATTATTTTATTAATTGTATTATACCTCAGCGAAGAGGGATATATGTTTTGGCATTGTCCGTCCGTTCGTCCGCTCGTTACAATGTTCGTGTTGGCTGCATAACGCTCATATGCATGGAGGGATTTTGAAATAAATCGGCACATATACTCAACTCATCAAGACGACTTGCAGAACCCAACATCTGAGCTTTTTTATTCGTCTGTATATATTGTTCGTCTATGCTTCTGACCAGAAAACAATTAACACTTCGTCGAGGGATATCAATTTACCGAATTACTTGTTGTGTTTGGTTTTAACGCCATTTTATCAATATTGTTTCAGTCATTTTCGTTATCTTAATGTTTCAAGTTATCTTAACCGAGGCTTCTCTTACCAGTACTAACCAACATTTTGCAATTAACTGGACATTTTTCTACTCGATACTCTACTAATACTAATAGTTGGCGAAAGTGTGCCATTAAAGACCACTTGTCACCTAATAAATGAATAGGAAAGAATGAATATTTCTTTTGGAAGGAACAGAATACAATGTTCGCCTAGTATTCTCACATGCATTATTATAAGAAACCCTTACCTATATGAAAATATACACACGTCAACTTAAAATGGATAGGACAACATATTTTCTTTATGTTTATTAAGTCTTTAGGAAATCATGACGATGCAGTGGATATGAAGACTAGTTCTGTAATAATAAAATACCGAGATTTGAAACAATAACTGTTAGCGTCACTTATCCAGCGATTATCGTATTAACTTAATAAGATAATTGCTGAATAAGTGACTCTTAAAAGTTAGAAATATCGGCCATATGTGCATGTACATATATGCCTATATGTTTACATGTCTACATACTGTTTTCTACGGAAGCACGGAAGGGCACGTGTGAACTAATATTTCATGCACATCGAGAATCTATAAAACCTCCCATCTGCGTATTGATACCCCCCTCCACATCTAGAATCTATAAAACCTTCCAGTTGAGTAGTGATACCTCTCTATTGAGTATTGAATTGATAACCCCTTCAGTACTCAATGGGGATATTGTATATGTACAAAATGTGGAGGGGGTATCACATTTCCGTGGAGAGTGGGTATCAATACTCGATGTGATGGTGTATCAATACATACGCAATAGTGGGTGTATCAATACTCAGTGGGGAGGGGGTAATAATACTCAATGGGGAGGGAGTATCGATACTCAATAGCGAAGATGTGAGTATCGATACTCCCACCCCATTAAAAATCACTCTTCTCGGTAACTTGGTACAGACTATCGAAAAGGTTGATTTTCAGATCAACATTTTAAAGTTTGTCATTTAATTTTGATGATTTAGGGTAGGATGTAACAGATCCATTTATTGGACTATGTTACCAAAATAAAAATAGAATACAGAAATCGGTACTCATCTTGATACTCATACCCACACACGACTGTATACAAAAATAGCACCCTATTGGCTGTTTCAGTTTGTTTATTTCGACAAAATATGCATAACTGGCAAATACGTATGAAGTCAAAGTTTTATAGAAGCGAAGCGAGGTCATTTTACTAATTAGCAAAATGAACGGGATGTTTAATATTTTATGGGAGTCGATTTTTTCTGACACCGGCACTTGCCACGACAATACCGATTTACTTTAGTCAGGTGGTTTCCATCAGTATAGACTAACGGTGAATTTAGACAAAAAGGAAAAAACGTATCATTGATCATTTAGTTTAAACCTTGTTTGTTACATTAGAAATGTATTATAAAGTTACACAGATCTGTACGAATATATGTATGAATATATCATATGCAAAGAAATCATCTAACTCTGATTTTGTTGCAGTAATTGTATTTTGTGTCGACGACGAGCTCCGTAGATTTAACGTACGGGCATGTAAGTTTAGGATGTGCAACGGAGAGTTCCTGTTCATCTACACAGTACACTTTGACGCAACAGGTGCCATGTGGTCCAATGTTGATGCCGACGACTACTACGCAAAAATGGCTTATAAATTCTTAGTAAGTTAATCAAAGTGGAGTTATTTTTGTACATTAACACTAATCAAAATGCAGGAAATCAAGTAACAATACAGAGATTAGTCTCTCAGATCAAGAGAATAGTCTTGCCATTAATGTCTGTCTTTTTACGTGTTTTTGGATTAACTGTGTTCTGCATTTCCTGTTCGGATTGAATTGAATTAAATGTTGTTTAACGGCTCATCAACACAGTATATGTTATTTAAAGCCCCGGAGAGAGGGAAGAGATACATAGGAATCCGGGAACCGTGCCCTACTCTTATTATCGAATAGATTCCTATGGTTCTTTAACGTGCTCGGAGGATAGACAGATACACGGGACCGCCCGGTTTACGTCCCCATCCGACGGACGAGGCTAAAGGAATGTGTCTTGCCCAAGAACACACCGACGAAACTCATTTCCTGTTCGACTTTTATACTTATAAGTGGCAGAAGCACAATTTCTATACTTCTTGATTACAAAATAGATAATACTTCTAGGTGACAGAGTGTTTGTTTATCTTTTATTTTTCACAATACATAAACATAGTACACAACATAACAATCCATTACGAGTGTTGCAAATTATAATTAACTATGTACAAAAATACACGATACTGTTTTTATCAAATTCTTTCTATATACTGTATCCCGTTTATGCAAAACTAGATTTTTATATGAAGATACGAGTAAACCAAGTGGAAAAAGGAGAACAAGAGTAGAAAGAGAAAACGTGAAGGAGTTTAAAATATTAGATACATAATATAAAGAATTTAACAGCATAATAACCATATATATTTTACTAGGTTTTATTGATAATGAATGGTCTTAACAGATTATCAATATTGTGTTTTTCTAGTATATGCATTAATGACGTCATATACAATTCAACAATAAATCCATTATCACTATCAACATGTGTCTCTCTTCCTCTTATTACAAATTGATTTTGACCATGTATTTCTAGTTTATTTCTATTCGTTGCTATAACCTTTCCAACTTCCCTTTTTTTCAAAGCTTTTTCAAAGGCATATACATTAGGGATGGTTTTCTGTATTTTGTATTAAAAGTAATACATATTTTCTTCAGTAAACTGGCAAATTCATTTATATAGTTTTACCTGATAGTATATTTGTACCTGATAGTATATTTGTACCTGATTGCATATGTATATTTGTACCTGATTGCATATTTGTACCTCATTTTAAGATGAATCTTTATGCTAATCTACCTTTTAAGCGTAAATTATATACTCTTCAAAATAACTGATTACAGACGTAATTTTCGCGTCGATGTACTCGCCTTTTGAGGTAATTAATGCACGGTAAACGAACAGAAATATATGTTCGCAGTTGCGTGAAAGTTACTGGTTTGTAATTTACAATGTTAAGCTATGCGTTTTTATTATATGTAAAACTATGATGTTTCATTGACGCGTGATACTTCAGTTTTATCGCAAAATTAATAAGCAATCCTTAGGTTAATCATAGTTGTATCAAAGCTATACTTTGATGTCTTAGGTGCAGTTTCCCCGACCTTAATCAATTGCTGATTTCTTTCGGTAATAAAAGCGATGAATGGCAGAAAAGTTCTCCTCTCATTCATCGCACCACGAGAAAGTCTATATGTACTAACGAAAAACAGGTTTAATAAACAGATATTGGTTAGGCTATAACTATTAAATTAAAACATATAGTATATAGAACTATAACTTAGGTTTAGAACAAAACATAATAATGAAGTTGTGTAATTGGCTGTTAATCGTATATTGTGTTCCATTATTGGAATAATTTACTTTAAACTAACTATCCCACCAACAACAGCCCAATTTTACAAAATATGTGCACCATTTCTAAATCTACTGACGACAATGTATATATATAACTTATATATTTTGAGAATCCAATTGTGACACATTGTAGTATGTAGTATGGTTGGTGCAATTTCCTTAGATGAATGAACAGCATAAACTCGTTTAAATAAAATAAATATAAACGGAGGGGGAAGTTAAAATACCGTACTCTAACTTTTAATACATGGAAATTAGAGTACGGTATTTAATCTGACAGGGTTTATTCTGACTGGGTCACTACGTACAATCGGGGTCAAAGCTAACTGAAGGATCGATAAAGTAAACACTGCTTGTTAATAAACCTTGTTCATTTTAATGGCATGTTATGAGAACAATCAATGTATATAGTGTTTTTTTTAAATACTCGACATAACTGGATCACATTTTTTCAACATATTTCTATCTTTCATTTCAATACGACTAATTTCTTCCAAACATTTGAATTACACGCACAGTAGTGAATCGCTTCCCGTTGTTTTATACTTTGTAATAGCTTGAATAACGGTATAAAATAACGGTAAACTGTTCAGCACGTTTCGGTTGCGTGAACATGTGTTATCAGTCTGTGTTATTCAATCAATCGCAAATTTCAATTTAAAATTGACGAATCATTTCGTAATCGGTAGGGCGTAAGCCAATATTAAAGAAAATAATAATAATGTAAGCATGCAAGCTGAAGCATTAGGGAAACATTGGCTTGTATACAGAACATACACTACTAATTTAACTACATATGAATTAAATATCTACGGATTAACTTTAGTATTAGTGAATCATTAATTTGCATACAGAACACACACTACTATATTAACAAAACACGACTTTCATATCTACTGATTAACTAAAGCATTATGGAACATTGGCTTGTATACAGAACATACACTACTATAGTAACAACATACGACTTTCATATCTACTCATTAACTGAAGCATTATAGAACATTGGCTTGTATACAGAACATACACTACTATAGTAACAACATACGACTTTCATATCTACTGATTAACTGAAGCATTATGGAACATTGGCTTGTATACAGAACATACACTACTATAGTAACAACATACGACTTTCATATCTACTTATTAACTGAAGCATTATGGAACATTGGCTTTTATACAGAACATACACTACTATAGTAACAACATACGACTTTCATATCTACGGATTAGCTGAAGCATTAGGGAAACATTGGCTTGTATACAGAACATACACTACTATAGTAACAACATACGGCTTTCATATCTACGGATTAGCTGAAGCATTAGGGAAACATTGGCTTGTATACAGAACATACACTACTATAGTAACAACATACAACTGGTATATCTACTGATTAACTGAAGCATTATGGAACATTGGCTTGTATACAGAACACACACTACTATAGTAACAACATACGACTGTCATATCTACTTATTAACTGAAGCATTATGGAACATTGGCTTGTATACAGAACATACACTACTATAGTAACAAAATACGACTTTCATATCTACTGATTAACTGAAGCATTATGGAACATTGGCTTGTATACAGAACATACACTACTATAGTAACAACATACGACTTTCATATCTACTTATTAACTGAAGCATTATGGAACATTGGCTTGTATACAGAACATACACTACTATAGTAACAACATACGACTTTCATATCTACGGATTAGCTGAAGCATTAGGGAAACATTGGCTTGTATATAGAACATACACTACTATAATAACAACATATAACTTGTATATCTACTGATTAACTGAAGCATTATGGAACATTGGCTTGTATACAGAACATACACTACTATAGTAACAAAATACGACTTTCATATCTACTGATTAACTGAAGCATTATGGAACATTGGCTTGTATACAGAACATACACTACTATAGTAACAACATACGACTTTCATATCTACTTATTAACTGAAGCATTATGGAATATTGACTTGTATACAGAACATACACTACTATAGTAACAACATACGGCTTTCATATCTACGGATTAGCTGAAGCATTAGGGAAACATTGGCTTGTATACAGAACATACACTACTATAGTAACAACATATAACTTGTATATCTACTGATTAACTGAAGCATTATGGAACATTGGCTTGTATACAGAACATACACTACTATAGTAACAACATATAACTTGTATATCTACTGATTAACTGAAGCATTATGGAACATTGGCTTGTATACAGAACATACACTACTATAGTAACAAAATACGACTTTCATATCTACTGATTAGCTGAAGCATTAGGGAAACATTGGCTTGTATACAGAACATACACTACTATAGTTACAACATACGACTTTCATATCTACGGATTAGCTGAAGCATTAGGGAAACATTGGCTTGTATACAGAACATACACTACTATAGTAACAACATATAACTTGTATATCTACTGATTAACTGAAGCATTATGGAACATTGGCTTGTATACAGAACATACACTACTATAGTAACAAAATACGACTTTCATATCTACTGATTAACTGAAGCATTATGGAACATTGGCTTGTATACAGAACATACACTACTATAGTAACGAAATACGACTTTCATATCTACTGATTAACTGAAGCAATATAGAACATTGGCTGGTGTACAGAACATGCACTACTATACATTACTCAACTTTTATAATCAGATAATTGGTCATCCATTTTTTTTTGAAAATAACACAAATACTAAAAACTGGAATTCATGGAAACATATACCAATATTTTATTAAGTGTATCAACAATGTAATTTAAAATCATTTTTTTCACATTACATTGTTGATAAACTTAATAAAATATTGTTATGTGTTTTAGTGATTTCCAGTTTTCAGTATTCGTGTTATTTTCAAAAAACTGGGTGACCGATTATAAAAGTTGAGTAGTGTAGACACAACATACGACTTGCACGTCTAGGGATAGCTGATGCATTAGGAAACTATTGGCTTGTATACAGAACATACACTACAACTTAGCAAACATGATAAGATAAAGCAGCACTTACATATAATAGAAATGAAATAAACAGAACAAACAAAAGGAACAAAATTAATAAAACAGAACTTGAGAATTCATCATTCAAATAGACAAAATGAAAGAATTATTAAAAAAATATATTTGGAAATTATAAGTATTAAGTGACGAAAATAAATGTAAATGGGGAGTTTGGGGACGACACATAGGAGTAGGGGTTAGTGGTGTACCATTTAGAGAATTCAATAAAGGAAGGAACCGATCTACAAGTTAAAAGTTTTGAGTTTTTAATATAATTATGAACTGCGTCAAAAACACGAATGGTTGCATCGTATGCTTCATTTTGATCTCCAAAGAGCAGTGTTTTCAGTGTAATATTTGGTAAACGTGGTAATGAATTCATGAGAACGTTTCTTGTATCGCTGTACTTATTACGATGGAAGAAGTAGTGTTCAGCGTTTTCTACACGACCACAGGAACAAAAAGCTGAATCAACCATGTTTTTGGAAAGCAGATCATTGTTAATGGAGCTACAGTTAGTACGTAGTCTTTTGTGCAATATCTGAATGTTTCTTTTTCCGAACTGGTTGTGGTTTGGAATTTTATTATTTTGACTGTTCAGTGTATGTTTGATTGAGCAAACTGTTTCGGCTTGTCGTGCGTCTTCACTTAGCTCATTCCATTCACGAATGACGGAGGGGAGAAAAGAGTTATAGTAGTAGTTTGTTCGAGCATTGATAGTTTCGATATCTATGGAGTTACGTAAGTTATACCTGGAAGAATTACCTACAGAAGGTGGAACAAGTTCAGAGAGGAAATTTGGAGTTAGGTGGTTTATCATTTTATAAAACATAACCAGTTTGTGCTTACGACGCCTGTCTCCCAGAGTGTCCCAACCAGTTTCTTTGTAGAGGTTTTTCGAATAGTTTTCCGAATAGTGTGCGTTTCGGCGGTCCGACTCTCAAGTAAATGATTTGTAACGGTTGAAAATGACCCTATATAGTATATCAATGCAATATATGGTTTCTAGAGCAGGCACAACTGCATAAAAATCAAACAGACCTAATAAAACCGAGTCTACTACTTTTATCTCTTGTTTGTGTCTGATGCTTCCAAGGGATCCCCTGTTTTGTATTTAATCTGCTCACTCCCTATTATTCAGAAGTCGAATAGAACATTTGGTTTTCACAGAACACAGGCAACCAAAAACACAATATAAAAACAAACAATAATTAAACAAAAGCAAGTATATGACACCACGAACATATAAAAGGATTGGCAATAGTGGTAACACCTTGAACGGTCGCCGGCAAAAAGGCCACCAGGCCATGTTCAAGGGTGTAAACAACTCACTCGTTCTCTATTTCCACCCCAATTAAAACGAACAGCGTCAACAAACAAATCGGCGTCAGGCTATTGCCTAGTAATGCTGAATAAGTATACTCCTGAAAATAAGTTAAGGTCATCCCTTTTTTATTTCATTAAGATTAACGTTTGCTATAGCTATAAACTATTGATTACTTAACAAACGTATGTCACCATTTTTTTTCAAATAACTACAGATAAGCGTGCCGTGCCAAATATGCAACTAGGTATTGAACATTTAATTAATTTTGGATGGTATAAAAGATTACCGTTTTTGTTCGTTGTATGCATTTAAACTGTCAAAGGTTAGTCAATTTCGGGGAAAATTAAAATTTCGCGTCCATAGTTCCATTGGCAGTGATTAAACGTGATGAATAAATTGACAAAACATATTGTTGTTTTGGTGAGAATTAATGATTTTTAGAATTATCAAACATCTCGGACTCTTTCTAATTAACAGAACAATACAACATGTTGTTCTTTCATCTAATGCAGAACACCTGATAATGTCCAGTTTAATGCAACATTGCTTACAAATTCTCTGTAACATTGTATTTCACTAGTAAGCATACGGAGAAATATTCTTGAGTTCCTTAACTTATTTTGAGGAGTATATAACACAAAAAAATATCATTTATATAAGAATATAACATAATAGAAAGCCACATCAATAGGTTACACGTATACTGTTGTGTAATTATATATGCACATATTAAGTAATGTTATTTGATAAATGAGTTACTGCACATGTATATATGTTACCAGAACAAAACACAACAGTATATATTATTTATATATGATTTCAACAAATGTTTCTCGTTATCCATGTTATCTACACACATTTTTCAATTTTTATTATGTACATTAAATAAAATAAATATGAAAATACAACCATACAAACAGTACCTTTAAAAGTGGAACAAGAACGGTAGCATTCACAGAACACAGTCAACCCACAAACAAACATCCAAACACATACCACACACCTCAAACATTAACTCGATGGCTTAAATGTATGTATTTGACATGTGAAATTCATATATTCAAAGAGTTTAATAATTTCCTTCTAGATTTGTATTAAGTGATCCAGCAGAGTTCCCAAGTAGTTAGAATCGTTTACTTTTCTAAATAATTTCTGGTTTTGACCCATGTCTCAAAGTTTATTAGAAATTGGCACTATTTTCTAAAAAAGGTCATACTTGCTGTTTTCTCCTCATAAAAAACGACTAATTTGTGATAGTATTGCATCAACATATTTAAACGCTCTTACAACTCAGATGTTGTTGTCAAATCAAAATCGTATCATCTGCGAAAAGTAAAATACTATAGGTTGTATTTTCAATTCCAAGACTTTGGTCTTGTAAATTCAAGTATTCAAGATACTCTACAAAAATAGAAGTAAGAAAAATGGTCCTATAAAAGCCACAGCAATCAAACGCAATGATACCGTAGGTAGGCACTTCACCAATATACGATATATGAGCTTATTTAAAATGTCAATGAAAAGGATATTACATTACATAAAAGAGCGATAAAGACAGGGTTACCGACTTGGAACGGTTAGTAGGTAATGAGGCATACAGGTTAGCTTAATAATAGAAGAGACTGCCCTTGATTGAATCCAATTGAACATGCGAAAAGCTCAAAACCCAAAGGTCAAAACTACATATATACTCTATATGCCTTTTTTAGATCTACAAAATTACAATATAGTCGCTTGTTTCCATTTAATACGTTGTCTATACTCAGTAGTTTTAGTTTTAAACATATTTATTTTACATCGATTGCGAAACAAGTTTTTGCAACTTAGATTAATCACTCTCGATGGCTTCCTGGGTAGAACCAGCACTAAGCAATGTGGACTAATTATCTTGCCCAAGGATAAATAACGTGGCCGCGGCGAGGATCGAACCCACGACCTCTCGATCTGGAGTTCGGCGCTCTACCACTGGACCACGCACTCCAGTACAATATAGATATACAAATCGAACAGGAAAAACAGCATTCAAGGACAACAGTAAACCATAGGCCCACACAGAAACAAAGAACAAAACTTTTCCTGTTCGTTTTTTATATCTACTTTTAAGCCATGTTCGAAGTCAGTAACCTGGTCGTCACCACACCACTTGATGTGCATTGTCCTTTTCATTATGTATTATATATATTAAGTTGGTGGTACAGCGCGGACCTACGGTGCCATTATTTTTTATATGGTTTCTATAATACCATTTGCATCTAAACTAAAGCCAAACTTAGCCGAATATATGTACTCATATTTATCCTAATTGTATTTCTATTAGTCAGTGAGCTCATACGGCGTACGTCCATCTTTGCCTTCTAACCAGTATGTAGTCATCATACCCTTGCCCTGGAAAATTAAGTTACAAAAGCATGTGTGTTTTATATATTTACTGATGGTCTGTCATTATAGAAGTGCCACTACACTACCAGGTTGAGGTTTTGGGAAAAGCTAAAGACGTGCCACCAGAGGGATATGTGACCTATATTTATAGCAGTGCCACCAGAGGGATGTGTGACCTATATTTATAGCAGTGCCACCAGAGGGAGATGTGACCTATATTTATAGCAGTGCCACCAGAGGGATATGTGACCTATATTTATAGCAGTGCCATCAGAGGGATATATGACCTATATTTATAGCAGTGCCACCAGAGGGATATGTGACCTATATATAGCATTGACACCAGAGTGATTGCCCTATTCTTACAGATAAGTGTCACCAGCGTACGGTTCAGCGTACGGTTCGAGCAGTAAACTGCTACAAGAGGTTATGAACACCGGGTCACCAGCGTACGGTTTGAGCAATAAACTGCTACAAGAGGTAATGAACACCGGGTTGAATCTGAATTGTTACTCTGTCATAAATGGTGTTGTTTGTTGCGATGGGATTTTTATATACTATATATAAATCACAATTAATATTACTTATTTATCCGTTAAATATGATATTCTTTGTGTGATTTCTTCGTTTTTTAACGTAAATTCGTTATATTAATGGTTTGATTCAAATAAGGCTTTACAACACTTTACACGCTTTAACATGTACCTTTATTGGCATATCTCCTCTCAATGTGATGTAGAATCCCCCAAGGTTTTGTAGCGCCTTAAATGCAGCCTCGCTTACGTGAATCTTTTGACCTAGAAAATCAGAACATATTTCATATTACTATGCATGGTTAGAATGAGGTGATTGCCAACCTTGTCATGTGTGTGAGTTTGTTTTAGTACACGATGTTATAGTTAGTATATAATGTATGTATGCAAATGGCAATGTTCTGTGAAAGCTACATGTCTATAACGGTACTCTAAAATAGCGATACCATGTTATGTACACATCTACGACTACTACTACTAATAATATTAGTATATAATTGAAGACACAGAAGCAATATGTAACGTAACGTTATAACAATACAATTATTAATACTAATCAATAATTGTTGTATTCTCTAAGAATAATTAGTGTAAGGGGATAAAAGGAATATATGAACACCAACTTATATTTAAGTATTTTGTGTGCTGGATATTGCGTATTCTATTTTACTGTATGGTAATAAACATTCTCGTTGTTCGTGAAATAACTTTTCAACTTACATTGGACTCCATAAATTATTTTAAACGATGTCGTCCTGTATCTCAAAAAAATAAAAATTCAACATACGGGTTTGATTTAGAGGAAAATGATAAGTGAGATATAATACAGAGTTTTAAATTGTTTCTTACTTTTGCCATTTGTTTCCATTCTACTGGCTGTATTGACAGTGTCTCCGAAAACACAATATTTTGGCATGGAAAGGCCAACAACTCCTGTAACATACAATGATACTTAACACAATATACTTGAGGGGAAATATGTTAACTGTGATTCTACAAGCTCCGGAAAACTAACTGAAAGGTTTATGTTTCCATAACATGAATCTATCAATTGAACTTTGTAAAACATGCATTCATGGGTGAGGCTTTCTACTATGACAGACATAATGTTTATATGGTTGGAGTGAATACAAGAAATGCAAAAACAAAATTGTAGAACTCCAGATATATTTATGGATGCAAAAACCTGCATACAATATGAATCTGTGCAAAGCAATCTACATATCAACCGTTTGTTGTCCATTTGCGTCATTTCCAATATTAAGGTTAATGTATTACAGACATGATGATCACTCTTCCTGAAATGAACGATTCTGTCATTCAAAAATGGAAGAATCGTTCTTATTGATAACTGGAGAAAAGGATCATCTACGTTAGTAATAGTTATATGTAATGAGAAATGTGTAGCTAATATCGTACCTGCACAACAGGCGCCTGTATGCATACCAATTCGCACTTTCAACTTTTCCTGTGGCATATGTTTCAGCTTAAACCTACCCACTCCTTCTCGGATGTCCAGTGACATGTCTGCTATAACTCCTGAAATGTTTAAACATCTGTGTGACAAATGTATCGTTTTATTCGGATTTGTAAATTGAGCTTTCCTTAAACGTTCATATCATAAAATTCAAATGGGCTTTGCGGCTCCAATTTGAATATACATGCAAGGCTCACCGTCCATACAAATCAAAATAAACGTATACAGAATTAGCCTAGACATTTCTCAACTGCAGAACCGCAGAGTCTTTGCAACTGTCTCGGTTTGATCGGTAATGAAAAGTGCTTGCTACCGTTCACGACCTCTAGCCCCGGGTTGAGCAGAACTCATTTATTTAAAATGTCAATAGTACAGAAACTAGACCCATTCCGAAAATGGTATGCATATGACGGTGAACATGGAGTATTTTCACACCATTCCAAGGCCAGCCGCATATGGGCCAGTTTCTAACAAAATGCTTTGCTCTAAACGAGAAAACAATGGGCGAAATAAACAAAACGGTATTTAGTTGGGAACGGAGGTGATGAAGCCTGCGTATCAAAGATAAAAGTCAAAAGACTAAATTAAAAAGCAGGCACCATATTCTAAGGGTGATTAAACAATACTCAGAACCATTAAAGGCTGGAGTAGTGGAACCACCTATTCGAAATTAAAGAAGAATGCACACGTTTTTGAGAGTGTACCTCTGATATATGTAAATAAATATCGGGCTCAGCGATCTCCAAAGATCGGAATGAATTACAGTTCTGATTGCAAGCACGGGAAGACGTTTTACCGCCGTCACACTGAATAGGCAACGCTACTGTGATATATAAAACGAGTATGAAAGAAGACATTTGGAAATCGCCGAACACGATCAATACAATAAACGAGGAAACAATTAAGCCGTTCGTGAGAGCTAATATATTAAAGGAAAAAAGTTTAGTAAGTTTTTATTGCACCCTGGAAATAATATATTTTTGGTTGTAAAATCAAGAAACTTCTGCCATAGACACAACATTTTATTAAACACACATCAATAACAGTCAACTATTTTAATGACCTAACGAGCCCATCAAGTCCCAAAATGTCAGTATATCTTGTATACAGTATTATTTCATCTATAACACTTGCTAAATTTTGTTCCCTCAGTATATATTTGAAACACCTCTCACGCCCGCTAGCACCATTCGGTATTCTACTTGAAAGCCATAAAGATTGAACTTGCTGATCCCAAAGGACCAACGAGTAACAATACTACTGATTTATAGTCGGGATGACTTTTTGCAGTCCTCACACAGAAGTAAACAAACGGTAGTGTGAAGTCAAATCACATAAAAATATTCAATACCATAATTTTACTTAAATTCAGCAGGATACACATTTATAATTTTTACCAACATATAGCAACACAAATCATAACAATATTATATCAAACACAAGTCAATCTATATGTGTATTTCCATTTTTGGGAGGAGTTCTATTTGAACACTGTTACGTAGAAAGCACTACTAAAATGGAATTCAGTGCAGGTTTTGAAACACTTCTAAATGTGAGCTTTAGACACGGAGCAAATGATGCTGGGCAAGCTATATAACTATTAGGTATAATTTTGAAAGCTCCATTGTCATATAAATATAAAAGAGTATGATAATGGACCTTTTGAAACGGCCAAACACGACACATACAACATATTGCAGTCTCGGTTTGATGGAGACTGTTCATGAACGGTAGTGAAATATGCTAGCTAACGCTCACGCCCTCTAGCCCCGGGTTGAGTAGAACTCAAAATTCATAAAATCAAATTTATGTATATAACTTCGAGTTGATAATAAATTACCTTGTTTCCTTTTTATACATACTTCAGGATAGACTTAAACTGAATTTTAACTGAATCTGGCGTATTTAGTGCACGAGATGCTGCTATAGTTGACCATACAAAATCAAAGCGATCTGGAATATGTATCTTGTTTCAGGATTACGGTTCAGTTCTATCTCTTAAAATAGTTCTGCGATGTTCACAACTTCATACTCAAACACACACAACAAAGTTTGATTTATATTTTACCTGCATGAAGTTCTCCATTCCGTTTCGGGATACCACTAACCACAAGATATGCATCACCAATCGTCTCAACCTGTATGTTAATAAGCAGACAATAATTTAAATGGTGTGTTACTTCATTTGTAGCACACGTTAGGCCATATATGACAGTCAATCATTTTGTGGTGGAGGCAGACGACCCTATTTTCCTGGGTAGAACCAGAACTGTATACCTCCCGCCATCTGTAACATTTAACAGATAACTGCACATCGGCGTAACTGATATTCTAAACAAATTGCTTAAATAAACTTAATCAGAGGATGCCACATTATTGTCCAAACTTTGCCTGATTGTTATAACGGGTTGAAACTCGATCCGCATCGTTGTAAAAGTTGCAATGCGCTATTGCACAAGGTTGTGGGCAAATGTTTATATATGGCGCAGCCTCTGTCATGTACGACTTTGCTTCAGATGTCCCCAAAATGCATGTATATAGATACTGAAAAGGGGATCTTTTGGAAGGCAGGAACACAAACAAAACAAAACGGTAGCATTCTGAGATTTACGGAGTCTTTTCCTGAGAGGTATACAAAGAAACTCATCTAACTCTCTAGCACTTGCTTAAACGGTATTATACTTAACGCTTCAATGATTGGGCTCCTAAATGAGCGAGAAGTTATAAAGAAAGATAAAAATATCGGACAGGGAAAGCAGTATTCAAGGACGACAGCCAACCACAAAACACAAAAACAAACACGCAAACAGACAAACGAGAAGGCAAAAGTAATAAGAATTGCAAACGACATCACAAACACAAAATGGTTGAAAATAGGGCTACCGCCTTTGAACGGTCAGTGGCAACAAAGGTCATTGGGGGTTTAAACCGGTTCTAGGGTGCACCAAACCTCACACTTACCCTACTGTCATTCCATTAAAACAGGACAATGTAATAAAGAAATCCCCGCCATGATCTAATCGCTAACCAACAAGGAAGCATCAATAGGCAATATAAGTAAAACACAAATATGCTCGTGTAAATATAATACAAAACAACAATAGCCTAGAAAGCCACAATGAAGGTACTTAATGACTTGGCAGAAGCGAGAGCAACAAGAAAATAAACCATTAAGGGCACGACAACAAAGATCATAGACAAACATCAAACGCCACCGTCCCAATGGGCTTTAGATAGGCGTCATCATAGGGTCCACAGCCTGTCCGGTCATCGTATAATTAAAGAGGAAAGCATAGTGGCAAACTGTAAAAGGGTCCACCACCAAGCATGCAGTGCGTTGCAAAATGATAGGGTCATAACCTCGTTTGATAAACTTTTTAACAAGTTTCACAAAGATAGAATGAAAGTGATGACACTTCTGATTCGTAGTCTGTGCGACCTTTTACAACCATCACCTAGCATTACAAGAAGGCTAGTGTGAATGTCGATACATACTGAATAGGTTATCGCTTGATAGGAACTATCTAAAACAAGCTCGTTTTTTGATTCTGTTCATGAGAAGTTATAATAGGTGTTATAATAGGTGTAACAAGACTCACGTCTCCTAGCACCGGCTTAAAGATACTATAGCTACATATAAGGCTAGTGGGTATGTACCTAAATCAAATGGGAGGGCTTTTACGCTTGGTTTTCTACAAAAAACAAGCTTGTGAAACATGGCCGTAAAGCCGTATACAAGGAGAGAAACCTATACGTGAACATACTTGTAAATCCGTCGTTCGTTGTAGCATCATAGAGAACATATCGGTATCATTATCATTAAACAATAGTTCGCTCAACACGGGTTTCAACCTCGGGACCTCTGGATTGACATAGCGTAAGCATAAACATTAGGTCACAGAGCCAACTGTACTATGTTCATTCTAACAGGAAATGAAGCATATATTCGTTTTATAATCGACGATTGGCGTTATTTCTCAATGTTATTTCCAGCGTATACTATTCTTTATGTTGAGGTCGGTAACTTATATTTGTTCTGGTGCATGTTTTCGAAGGTCTTTGATGTACGTATGCACTTAAAAACTCATTGAATCACACACACAAAAAACCAACATAGGGGTAATTTCTACAATGCTTACATTATATTGATTAGCTTGTGTTATATACTCAGAAGGAACAAATGTAGCCGACTCGATTTTATTAAAGTTCTCCGGTCATGTTTTGTTTCATGAACATGTTTATGTTTATTTAAATCGAAATCAATTCGCAACAATATATATTTACAATTCATATATTGTAATATCTGTGAAAAGCGAGAATAAAGATTTTATTTGATGACGTAGAAAACTTTGAACAGGTAAATTAATCCACAGGTAAATGTACATATCAATTATCTGTCAATAGTTGTGCAGCTATACAATTCAGATTTACTTCATTTCCCCGTGCAGTCACGCAGTGGTAAAAGTAGTATCTACGTCATTTAATTAATACTTATTTTTACAAACAACTAAGTAGCGGTTTTAAATATATGTTTCTCTCCGGGACTATCAAGAAAAGTTCATATGATAATTAAGTTATATTTGTTAATTGATAATACTACAAAAAGGGTGGCCATTCATCCTTTAAATCTGCTCCTGAGAGTTAATGTAACTCGCAAAGGCTGTAATAGTATTCAGTGAATGGGTATGCATTTTTGATGTTGCTTTGTAGGTCGCAATAAAACAAATAAAACAACATTTGGCTATAACACTGCCTTACGGGTATTCAACCACGTTTCACGAGCTTGAATTTGGTAGTAAAAATGGATATAAAAGTCGAAGAGGAAATGAAGCATTCAAGGACCACAGTCAACCAAAATCACACATAAAAAACTAACAAAAATTATAAATATGACTAAAATAAGCTAAGGTAATATGGCGACTTTTCAGCTTCTAATGGTGAAGCAAGAGACGACATCACAAACATTAAAGGATTGACAACAGGGCTACCGCCTTGGAATACCAGTAGTCGGTGGCAAAAAAGGGCCGATGAAGTTTTAAACCAGGTTTATCTAGGGTGTAAACAACCTCATTATTTCCAAGCGTTAAACCGTCCGTATTTGCTCGCCCACTAGCCTTCTATACAGTATAGTAGTAGTTTCTAGCGGTTTTCTAACGGTGGAAACAATCAAATAGTAACATTGTGGTGATGAATTGCACATGGATGTGGTCGATCCCACTACAACACAGCTAGGTAATACTGAAACGGACTCGACGTGCTAAAACGGAGACGATTTGTTCCTAAAAGTAATGTTTTGGGTATGTAGAACTTACACAAAACACAGCATTCTAAGTATACACATATAACTACATACAGTAAAAAGTAAACCAGAGGAAGAAATATGATAAAGTAATGGTTGACTGGATAGGTATATGCTGTTTTTTTTAATAATATTTAGAAACAGTAAATACATATTGAAATTAGTTTTACACATTATCTAATTATAACTCAAAGATTTCATTACCTTATACGCGTCATGCTTAGATATGATGTCGTCAAAACATGTGTACAGGTCATTCAGAAAGTCCACGACTTCCTCTGGCTTACTTTTTGACGCGATCGTTGTGAAACCTTCAATGTCGGAGAAAAATACAGTTGCCGCATCATATATCTCCGGATATACGGGTTCTCCAATCTTTAATTTGTCTGCACAACTCCTATACAATAAACAGAAATATCAATTAATATCAAGTATGTATTTACATCTTCAATACAACGGAGAACAGTACATTAATACATTTGCAACATCTCGTACACTGCTCCGCGGCATTACTCGAATATATATCCTAGGTCACCGTAATGGTTGCGTCATACTAGCGTGACGCGCGTCAGATTCCCGGCAAAACGAATTTGCATTCAAATCAAAAGTTATCGTCAACATTTTGCAATGCCATTTAGTCGATAGTTTATTTACAAGAAATCAGTGATACAACCTTCATCTGTATTGTAATAACAAACATGCAACGCAAATCATACATCAACTCGAGTAGCTTACGGCTATACTTTTTATACAGCAACAGCTTAGCAACATTGCACTATTTTCTGTGCCTTTGCTTTCCGGTTAACAAATCATCAAGATTTTGAACATACCGAAGCGTCGATATACGCACGAGACGAGATCCCGAAGAATGACGGGATTGGCCGTGTTTTCACGACTATAACAATATTGTTCATACTTTCTGTTGAAATGAGCCTACATTAACACGAGGGTTGTATTAATGAGGTATAAGTAGTTAAGTTCCTTGTTTCAGTGTTTCTCAGTTGCCGTTGTTAGATAAGTAGAATCAACGTATGTGGCAATGCCCGGTTCAGTTTTACACATGGTTCTATCGTGTGTAATATAGCCATGACGTATTTGTCGTAATACACTAGGGTACTATAGATGCAAATGAGGACTGAATCACTGTGTTGGTGCGCAGTAAAACAGGTAGTCCCAAATGAGGACTGATCACTGTGTTGGTGCACAGTAAAACAGGTATCACTGTGTTGGTGCACAGTAAAACAGGTAGTCCCACATGAGGACTGAATCACTGTGTTGGTGCACAGTAAAACAGGTACTCCCAATGAGGACTGAATCACTGTGTTGGTACACGAGTAAAACAGTAGTCCCAAATGAGGACTGAATCACTGTGTTGGTGCACAGTAAAACAGGTAGTCCCCAATGAGGACTGAATCACTGTGTTGGTGCACAGTAAACCAGCTAGTCCCAAATTAGGACTGAATCACTGTGTTGGTGCACAGTTTAAACAGGTATCACTGTGTTGGTGGCAACAGTAAAACAGGTAGTCCCACATGAGGGACTGAATCACTGTGTTGGTGCACAGTAAAACAGGTACTCCCAATGAGGATGAATCACTGTGTTGGTGCACAGTAAAACAGGTAGTCCCAAATGAGGACTGAATCACTGTGTTGGTGCACAGTAAACAGGTATCGACTGTGTTGGTGCACAGTAAAACAGGTAGTCCCACATGAGGACTGAATCACTGTGTTGGTGCACAGTAAAACAGGTACTCCCAATGAGGACTGAATCACTGTTGGTGCACAGTAAAACAGGTACTCCCAATGAGGACTGAATCACTGTGTTGGTGCACAGTAAAACAGGTACTCCCAATGAGGACTGAATCACTGTGTTGGTGCACAGTAAAACAGGTAGTCCCAAATGTGTTCATGAATCATATAATCCGTTCAGACACCTGAACTATTTATAATTATTTGAAACTATACATTATAAAATGTATGTTGATAATATAAGATGCAACAACTCTCGGGCTCACTAGCACCGACCTAATCGGTTTTCTTATTTAACGAAACAAAGATTAGGCATAATGATCTCAAATGACCAGTTAGTATTAACACATCGGATACATTTAGCACTACCATAAATTGTGCAATAAGCATCAAGTTGCATATATAAGTACGTTTGAATTGTCCACTTTATATACAAGCTTACCACTAAACGTTATCAAAGACAAGCCTATTTCTCGTATTCAACATTAAATCCGTTTAATTATTTAATTTTAACAATTACACTATTTGGACTTGCAAGCAGTTTGCGAAAACCCTTTTTTCTTATAGAATAATACTTTCGTCAGGTATGGTACAACTATTTATAGACATAGTGTTGGTATCCCAAAGGGTACGATCGTTGCAACTATTGTAGCTAACTTGTGCGTACTTTTATTACTATGAAGAGAATTCCTGCTAAATATTTAATCAGGGTACATGGCACTCAGAACTCAGACATATGTCATGTCAGCTTTTAATACAACCTCTCGGTATTTATATTGCTATTTTAAACATTGACTACACCCTTTCGTACTATGGGTATTTATGGTCTGTCCTAAGCAACTTCGTATTCCACTCATGTGTCGACTTTTACATTTACTTCAACTCAACTAAGCTTATGAGTGTGTGATAGCTGTTCGTGTCCTTGTATGACTAGTGTATTTGATTTCATTGTTGATACTGGTTGAATTATCGATTTACTTGGGGATGCTCCCCGGGCGAGTGGTATATTGGGGTGTTGTGTTGCGTATGTTTGTTGGTGTGTGTTGTTGATGGCTGTGGTAGAGGATTTTTAGTACTGGGGAGGGTATAGGGGTGGTAATTATTGTTTTGTTTGGTTGTTGTGGATTATTTATGAGATTTAGTTTATGATTTATGTTGAGGTTGGTTTTGGGGTTGTTTTTGTGGTTGGTATTAGATTGATTATATTATGTGGTAGTGTTATTTGAGAGTAGTAGGAGTATTGGTGAGTGTGAGTTTGAGGTTATGAGTGGGGAGGGGAGGGTTAGGTTGTGTTGATGATTTAGTTTGGGGATGGGTTAGTTGGTAGGAGAGGTGGTGTATGTAGGGTGGTGTTTTGATAGAGTGGGGAGGGATATGAGATAATAGGTGTGAATTGGGGGGGGGATAGTGTTGGGTTGTTGTGTTATTTGTGTATAGGGGGATTGGAGGTTATGTGAATGGTGTTTATGTGAGGTTGGTGATTGAGTATAGATTATTGGGTGGGAAGGGTTAGATGTGGTTATTGGTTGAGGTGAGAAGAGTTAAGTGGGGAGTTTTAGTTAGTGAGGTTGTTGGTGGGGGTGGGGTGGTGGTTGGAAGTGTGTGTGAGTGATTGAGGGGGAGGGGGTGAGTGAAGTTTGTATGGGGGTTTGTTTTGGAGGGTTGTGGGGTGGTTTGGTGTTTTTTAGATGGGTATTTGAGTGTGGTGGTTGTGGTGGGGGTTTAGTATGATTATGTGGGGGAGTTTAGGGGATGGGGTTTTGTTATAGAAGGTGTAGGGGTTTTGTAGGAAATTGGGAGTTGTTTTGGGTAAGGGGGGGATTTGTTTGTTTGAAAAGAATTGGGAGTGTGTGAGGAGTTATTTGGTGATGATTGTTGTTGGGTTGTTTTTGGGTGTTGTTGTGGTATGTGTTTTGTGT
>JAWPHD010003729.1:0-207869 GCA_037043455.1 Cyrtodaria siliqua | reverse complement strand
GAACTTAGTCTAGTAGATGGATACCACAAACACAAACATGCTGGTAACAGGGACACCGTCTCGGAACTGTCAGTGTCAGAAAGGCCGCTGTGGGTTTCAACTTGAAACCAGATTCTAGGTTGCACCAAACGTCACTATTAACCATATTGTCATCCTGATGATATAATAATAAGGAAATACCCGACAGGCTTTACCCTTTAACAAACCAGGCAGCATAAATTGGCATGTTACGTAAAATGCAAAGATAGAACGCAACATAGCAGGTAATCAATGACTTGGAAGAAGACGAGTTAAGATGTAAGACACCCAATGAACTTTACCTTCCTTTTAAATATTTAGGTAGACGTCATCATTGGGTCGACACTGTCTCGTCACCGTATATGTTCATAATTTGTGTATAAATCTTAAGTGCAACATTAATAAATAATCCAGATATTAAAGGTATCACAATAGATGATTCAGAATATTTAATAGATCAATATGCCGATGATTCATCCCCTTTTCTCAAAGACGAGGAACAATCATTGAATAATAAAATACTCTAGTATGGACTTAAGGCGTATTTTGAAAAGACTGAAATTGTATGGATTGGATCAAAAAAGGATGCCGCAATGAAATATTAGATAGATGCAAACCTGTAAGATGGAATCAGAAGGGTTCGTTCAAACTTCTAGGTATAGAAAACAAACAATACTGTTCATAATTACCTAATTAAACTTGAGAAAAAAAGCTACTTAATGATTGGTCGTTTAGAAACTTGTCCCTTATACATGTTATAGCAAAACAACATTTTTAAAAACTCTCGCCTAGGAATTTCTCATTCATTGTTTCACAGTTTTGCCTGACCCCACTGAATATGTTTATCGGGATATGCATACGTTGATGGTTAATGTTCTTTGGTCAAATAAACCTGATAAAATCAAACGCAATATTATGATAAATACAATCGAAAAGCCTTAGGGTGGATTGAAAATTCCATATATTAAATCATTAAGTCACTCACTTAAATTAAGTTGAATTAAAAAACGTCTAGACCTTATAAGTTTGCGCCATTGAAAACACTTATTTTGGACGATTTGGAAAAAATTGGAGAATATATAGTTTGTCATCCGTCTTTATGCGGATGACAAACTTTATATCCTCCATTTTTTCCCAAATCGTAGTAGGCAATCATATGAATAGCTTTTGGAAAATGTGACACTGTCTTGGGCAATGATACAGGATAATTCAAATAATTCGGCGGAAGAGATTCTATCAGAATCAATATTTTATAACCCAAATATAAAAGTCAATAATACTTCGTTCTTTTATCATGATCTAATGATGGAATAATGTTTTATAAATGACATTGTGGACGATAATTGTTAAATTTTATCTTTTGAAAATGTATGTGCAAAATATAATATGCATGTCCCGTTTACCAAGTATATGGAGTGGTTAGTGCAATCCAGGTTGATTAGTAAAGATGTATAAGAAAAAAAAATAGCCAAAAAAGGTAAATCCGATGTTTTATCCTCAGTGTTCGAAGCCAGTCGTCGAAGCACCTACATGTAGTAATTCCCAAAACAAATGGGAGAAATATTTGGACATAGCCTTAAATATCGAGGATTGGAATACATTATATAAATAAACATTTATGTCAGTAGAAGATACATACCTCCAATATTTGCAATTCAAAATTTTACATAGAATTATTTTTACCAACGCAAGATTACATAAATGTGGAATGTCTGAAATCAAACTGTGTACTTTCTGTATAAAGAAACCGTTTTACATTTATTTTATTGCATCCTTTCCAGAAATATTCTTATAGAGCTTTTCGGTATTCTGAAGGAAGAATACAATATTTTGTTAGAAATACAACCGAAGGATATCGTCCTAGGCTCTAAGTGCTTAACAGACATTGACAACATTGTATATATTTTAGCACTTCTCTATAAAGAGTATATGTATTCTTACAAACTGAGAAAATATCTTCTGTTTATATAGAACAAATTAAAAGATTTAGAAATATTGAATTGTTCTCAATATATATGTACCCCTTAGCGAAAGGTAATATTAGTAAAAGTATATGGAATGTAATTCAGGATATACTGTGACAAAAAATATCAGAACTATAGGTTATTTAGCAGTAATAAGCTGTGCGTTATATTGAATAACCATTCCCTGTATGACTAAATTCTGAATTGAGAGCAGAGAGGTATTATTACAAATAACACTTGTGTTGTATGAGGGTCGTACAAATCACATCTGAATTGTATGTCTAAAAAGGTATGTACACTTGGTATTTGAAATAAAATGTTAAAAACAAAAAAAAGGAATATAATTAATGAGTTGAAATAAGCCAGAAAACAGAAAGATAATAAACCGTAAATGCTACTACAAGACAAGACAAGATAAAAGACGAATGTCCAAGGTTACCTTCCTTTGTATGATTTTGTAGATAACCAAAGTAATATTACCATCGACTGCGTTTAATAATTTAGCCCGTGAATGACCGCCTCAGATAAACAAGATTGATTTTTATTGCTTCTATTTAACTTGATAAAAGGACGTGTGCATTTCTAAGCTTGTAGTTCCTCCGTTTGTAAGGTCACCATCTATAGTTTGGATACATGTACTTTGGCCTTCATGCGATACATTCATGCTTTAGTGTACAATGTAAATGACGATGTTAATACGATGTATTTGTTAATAGCTTAAAAGTCGGTAAGATTTACTTTCTAAACTGCATAATTGTATATGAGAAATAACAAATACTGATAATGGTGATCCTTTGGAACTAAGGAAAACAACCAAAAGAATAAGGTAGAAGACTAGGTGTTATTGAGTCTGTTCATGAGAGGTAATGCACATATAGGAAGCAACATCTCTCACGCCCACTAGCACTAGTTTAAGAGGCTTTCTACTTCAAATCCACCTATATTGGGCCCACAGTTTACATCCGAAATTACATACCCGTATATGAGTCTTTTAATATATCCTTGTAATTGTTGTTTGTTTGTATTGGTTGACTGTCGTCCTTGAATGCTACATTTCCTGATATCAGTTTATATATACTTAAAACGAAGGAATGTATTATAAAAAATTATATTGGATATGTCAATAACACATCGGAGCGCTTATAATACAACTATATGAGCCTTGATCCTAGTTCCTATAGATGATAATGGATCTCCTTATTCATCTGCTAAATTCTAGTAACATCGAACAAAGTATCTTCTGACACCTACATTACTCAGTTGTGATAATGCTGTAATTAAGTTGAGCCCCTACTATATCCATATACTATAATTAATTACAGACCAGTGCAATACGACAGCACAGTTAATGATTCTATCCGGTATGACTCTACTATTTAGGGCACTTATATTAACGACTAGTGCTTAGACTATATGCGGTCTATAATTAAAGCTATTTATTCGAAAACAAATCAATATCAATAAATATTTTTGTCAGGACTTAAGACTAATTACGTGTTTGTTTTCAAGATCTTGTTTCCGAAAATTCTAGAACCTATATGCGTGTACTTATAAAACAACACCAAAAAACATACACACTTTCAAATGTCTCACATTTTATTTTTTTCGAACATCAAAAACGCACATTTCACAGTTTACGATTTACATTTCAGATTTCAATTTAACAATTCATATTTCAAAATTATTATTTCACAATTTACACGTTGCTCGTTACACTTGATTTGTAGAAGAGATTTCAGAGGACGAGTGGTGGCATTGTCCTTTTAACACATATAACTAATGAAGAATGATGTTGTTTTGTACTTACAGAATGTGCATCTAAGGAAGAATATAGAAGGTGTGTATGTTGGTGGAGCTGTGATATTGTTATGTACTTATAAACATAGAATCAGATGAAATGTAATGTTGTGTAAGTACAAACGTGTAATCAGATGACATTTGTTGTTATTTGTACTTATATAAGTGACATATGAGAAAGAGAGAGGTGGTGTTGCGTTTTTACAGGTGATATCAGAAAAAGTGTGAGGTATCAGAGAAAGAGCAAGGTGTTTATATGTACTTATATAAATAACAAAGGAGGTGTGGTGTTTGTTTGTACTGATATACGTGATATCAGATGAGGTGTGAGGTGGTGTTGTACTTTTATAAGAGACATTAAATGGGGTATGAGGTTGTTTTGCACTTATAAAAGCGTTATTAGATGAAGTGTGAGGTTGTGTTGTACATATAGAAGTAATATTAGATTAGGTGTGAGGTTGTGTTGTACTTATAGAAGTGATAACAGAAGAAGCGTGATAATTTTTGTACTTATAGTTAGAAGTAAATTCAGAGGTAGAGTGAGATATTAGCGGTATTACCACCTTTGTACCACACGAAAGCAGCCATTCTTGTTTATGTGGTACTGTATATAGTTATGTGACCTATAATAATATATGGTTCGTAATACGTTTCTTAAAAGACTCATTCGGTTGTTATTTATAGTTACGCAATAAAACAATATATGCAATAACTTGATATATAATACAATAAATTCTTTCAAGACATGCATCCATGTTTAAATTGGCGACATTACGAAAGAGTGATTTCCATTAATATGCATCACGCATTTATTTTTTATTTTTTATAAACTTCAGATTACATTAGGGACAGGCATACACATTCAAAAATAAATACAGAAGCGCGTAGTTACAAAATAAGCTCTATACATTGTTATGTTTTCTTTAACATTATCGCCGTATCAATTAAAAAAGTGTTTTTCCAATTTTTTCATCAAATCTTTCTTAATGAGGTATATGGCTGTGTGACCCTAAGTTATGGTTCATACTGTGTTTCTTAAATGCACAATCTGGCTATTATTATTTAATAGTTATTGAATAAAACGTTTGCCGTTAAAATAATGTTGTCAATTATGGTAACTGCACTTATAAATATTACAATGTTCTAACTGTCACTTCTCAGGCAAACAATGTCCCGTCTAATTCCATATTAGTACACTGATATGATCAGACAGTTAAATAATTGTTAAGTAGTAACAAGAAAATGATATCCTAACAACTCCAATTATCATAAAATACATAGTTTAAACCTAGAAATAACTAGATACATGCAATATATTATAATTATTATAAAAGAAATACATCAAGCCTATGAACTAACTCGATACCATTTTTCATATGGTATTTTTTTATCTACCACATGATTGTGTGACTATTAGTTATTCTATGGCTCATAATATTTTTCTTGAAAGTCCTATTTAGTTTATTATCTATAGTTAATGCATTCAACTTTTCCCGTAACGTTGTCAATTATGGTAACTGCATTCTGAATACTCTTAACTCCCTGTTCACAGCCACACAATGTGCCGCCTTATCCATATTGTCATATTAGTAAAGCAATATGAGCAGACAGATAAATTATAGTTAAAAGCAGTAACAAGAAAACGATATCCTAACGACTCCAATTATTATTAAATAAATAGTTTAAACCGAGAAGTAACTAAATGCATGCAGTATATTACAATTACTTTGTTCAAGAAACCCACCCGTGTTTAAATTGGCGACAATATGATGAAGAGAGTTCCAGAAAAATGGATCACATATGTTTGTATTTACTAATAAGCTTCAGATAACATGATGGACAGATATACACACTCAACAACACATACATATTAGCGTAGTTACAGAACCATTTTTTAGAAGTGTTATTCTTTGACACTGTCGTCGTACCAATTTAAAAAGAGTGTGTTTGCACTTTTTTCATATTTCCTTTTATCTTAATGTGGTATATGGTTGTGTGAAGTTATTCTAGGGTTCATAATATGTCTCTTAAAAGTCTCATTTGGTTATTGTTTTTACGGTTACAGAATCCAACTTCTGTCTGGTATCGAGTTAGTTTCTAGGTTTGAAGTATTTCTTTTACAGTAATTATAATATAGTGGATGTATCTAGTTACTGTCGTCCTTGAATGCTGCTTTCCCTGTCCGATATTTGTATCTCTTTTCCGTTAAAGCAATGTTGTCAATTATGGTAACTGCACTCCCAGTTCTAAGACAAACAATGTCATATTAGTACAGTAATATGAACGGACAGATTAATAACAGGTAAAAGCAGTAACAAGAAAATGATATCCTAACGATTCCAATTATTATAAAATGTATAGTTTAAACATAGGAACTAATTCGATATATTAAATATATTACAATTACAAGTGTTTTGTTCAAGAAACACACCCAGGTTTAAATTGGCGACATTACGAAAGAGAGATTTCCAGAAATATGCATCACATATTGCTTTTTTAACGAATAAGCTTCGGATTACACGAGGGACCGCCGTACACATTCAACAACAAATACAGAAGTGTGTAGTTGCAAAACATACTCTTCAATGTGTTCTTCGACATTGTCGTCGTACCTTTTTAAAAAGGGTCTGTTTGGACAGTTTTCATCTGGTATTTTGTTTTATCTTAATGTGGTCTACGGTTGTGTGACCCTGTAGTTATTTTATGGTTCATAATATGTTTCGTAAATGTCCAAGTTGAATGTTACTTAAATCAACTTTTGGCATTAAAAAAATGTTACCAATTATGGACATTTATATGAGCAGTCAGATAAATAAAAGTTAAAAGCATTAACAAGAAAATAATATCCTAACAGCTCCAAGTATTATAAAATAAATGTCTAAACCTCGGAATTAACTCGGTATATGCAATATATTACAATTACTTCGTTCAAGAAACGCATCCATGTTTAAACTGGCGACATTACGAAAGAGATATTTCAAGAAAACATTACTTTTTGTTATTTACGAATAAGCTTCGGATTACACGAGGTACAGGTATACACATTCAACAATAAATACAGAACTGCGTAGTGGCTAAATAAACTTTTTAACGTGTTATGTTTTCTTAAACATTATCCTATTCTTACCTCATAGTTCACATTAATTCCAAATTTTGTGTGTGTACATAGTATAAACCGCAAATACTGACACATGAGCAAATTTGGTAAACGTGTATTTGTATTGTTCAGCAATATAATCATGTGTTCACATTGGATAGATGGCAGCATAAGCTACCCCCTTAAATCAATTGCTTTGTCTAGAATTGTATTCATATGCAGCATGTCCAGCACCTACATTCAACAATATAGTGAGTATAACACTCACATTCAACACTATAATGCGTATACTACTCACATTCAACAATATAGTGCGTATACTACTATTATTCAACAATATAGGGCGTATACTACTAACATTCAACAATATAGTGCGTATACCAACATTCAACAATATAGTGCGTATACTACCATCATTCAACAATATAGTGCGTATACTACTATTATTCAACAATATAGTGCGTATACTACTAACATTCAACAATATAGTGCGTATACCAACATTCAACAATATAGTGCGTATACTACTAACATTCAACAATATAGTGCGTATACCAACATTCAACAATATAGTGCGTATACTACAATCATTCAACAATATAGTGCGTATACTACTATTATTCAACAATATAGTGCGTATACTACTAACATTCAACAATATAGTGCGTATACCAACATTCAACAATATAGTGCGTATAATACTAACATTCAACAATATAATGCGTATACTACTATTATTCAACAATATAGTGCGTATACTACTAACATTCAACAATATAGTGCGTATACCAACATTCAACAATATAGTGCGTATACTACCATCATTCAACAATATAGTGCGTATACTACCAACATTCAACAATATAGTTCGTATGTACTACCAACATTCAAAATATAGTGAGTAGAACTGGAAATACCGGTTCGACGTTATTCTCTTCTTTATCGGATTTGTTTCCTTCCTCTACCGCATACTATGACAATTTCAACATATTAAGCACAATAAACAGTGGTGGCATACTTTTCTTGACAGAAGATGTTGCAAATATAAATAAGTATTATTGAAACAATTAAGAAATAGTGATTTAATAATGTTGAAGCAAATCTATGTGTATGTCACGTGTATAGATGGGTATTAATTGACCCTTAACCCGCTAAGCATATAGCCTTTGCTTCCATTGTAAAGCCATATCAGAATGCAAGTGACTCGCAAGTTGATCAGGGTTTACAATGTCCGCTGCTGATCAGTCCCCCAAAACACTATTTTGTCACATAAATGGAATGGTCTTTATTCAACGAAGAAACTATATGTAGCGGGTAAAGGGTTAAAGGATGGTAAACTTATACTAGTAGTATGCCAAACCGCAGATAAATCTGTAAGTACAATAACTCCGCTTCTTCTGAACATGTAAAATGCAACAGAGGAGAAAGATAAATATCTATGTTTTCATAAATTTGATTTTTAAACTATACTTATTCCATATTTATACATGGACTATATTCATTTTAGGACACTTTTATTTTCAATTTGCTTTAAACTAATCTGAGAACACAAAATTATTTCACTTTCCAGTTAAAAAGTATAGCTAAACAAATTATTTCACTGTCCAGTTAAAAAGTATAGCTAAACCAAAAAAAAATCAATAAAAAAAAATCGCCAATACTTGAGATATATTGAATCCGCATTGCTTTGTTTCATTTCAGACTAACTACTCAGTGCTATTATTTCCTAGTTATTTGGTATCATCGACAAATAACATTTCAGACTAAATACTCAGTACTATTACTTTCTAGTCTTTGGTATCGTCGACTAGTAATATTGTTTAGTTTCATTTCAGACTAACTACACAGTGCTATCACTTCCTAGTTATTTGGTATCATCGAGCCTTATCGTTTTGGCGTTTAAAGCAACACGCGACAATCTTGACGTTTTGAAAATTAGCCCTTACTATAATACATGTAGCCATTATTTGTTTAACTTTAAAACTGTTGCATGAATTTTCAAGTTTTCGTTAATTTTATACCATATTTTTAAATATAGTATTGGTATCACATAGTCGACATAAAGTAATTTGCAAAAAATACTCCGTTTAGACGGTATTTAAACGTTAAAAAATAAATACCAAAGACCAGCAATATTTAATAGGGAAGACACAACCAATTCCATTCCCATAAGCTCCTTCCAAGTATAGAATTGTCACAACTAAAGACATTTTATGCAATGAATGCACATAAACTGCATCCACTGCCAGTGAGGCTGAACCTAGAACTTTTGAATTCCTCACAAAACACATACTACTCAGCGACATTTTACAGAGCTGTTCTCAACCAAAGAGGACAGCGCGTGCCTGCCTTACGTAAAACACTTCATCAAGTGAGAACGGGCAGAATGAGTATTAAATTATTTTTCTTCAAATGCATTTTAAATGATGGAGAGTTATTTTGCCCAATAAATTATTCATCGAACAGTACTTCTGACTTTTCCCTTTCTTGGTGAAAACACGAGAATGGACGCCATCTCATAGTGATTCAGTTCAATCATATTTCACAGTTCATTCCCCGCTCCGGTTAGGAATAATTTATAATTGGGTGTATCATTCCTAATATCTTCATGCGTTTGGTAAATCAAATTTGCGTTAAAAACAAAAGATATATAAAGATAATTTAACTGCGTGGGAAGATTTTGAGAACTAGGTCAATACACATAATAGTACATTGTGTCTGGCACATGTGTTATACTTGAGATAAACCCCGCTGGTTGAATATAGTGGAAACGAAACTGTGAACTAATACTGATATGTATTACGTCGATCTGTATAATTCTGCCGAGAAACATGGTGCCTGAGATAAAATCGTATCTTGGCAGTTACTTTCCTATCCCATCAGGTGTATCTCTTTTGATGACGCCAGAATCGATTTTGAGGACGTCAGTGTATATTTGGGGTATTTGTGAACGGAAAGAAAATGGAAAAAAAGGTAAATTAAATGATTTTAAAAGATCAACATGATAAATATAATATCATGTTTGTGCCTGATCATATCCAGTTTGTCAGGTTCGGCACGAACAAATTAAGCCCTTGGGCAGACTCGCAGCCTCGGGCTTCATTTTGTTCTTGCCCCACCTTATAAACTGGATATGATCAGGAACTAACATGATATTCTCTATAAGCGATCTCCAAGTTTCATCCATCAGATATTGATTTGGGATTATGTCAATCAGAGTAAATAATTGTATTTATTTTACTTGAATTGAAAGTGTAATGACTCATATATCAAAGATATACAACTTTATAAACAGTATTGACAATAAGTTGGATGAACATAAATACACACATAATGATGAACATAATTACATATATATGACATGTATGACTAGCATAAGATACAATTAAATGACTAGGTAAGAAAAATGAAATTCATTTCAAGGACATTTGCAGACACAGAAACAGGGCGTTGAGGTATCAGAAGGCACCTATAGATCCGCTTTTGCAAACATCGGCAGACGCTCACTATGAAGGTGGGTGGTGGGGAGGTTAGGGAAAAGGTTTTCCAAAGGTCCACTCTCAACTCTTTTTTAACAGACCTGACTCTCTCGCAGAAAAAAGGCGTCTGTCTTCAATACCTCCCAAGAGGGATATCCTTGACAAAGGATATTGGTCCCCGAATTGCTGATTGGCCAGCTTCACAGACAGTAGAGTGCATACTCGTCTGCTTAGCCTTAGAGTACTGAGAGTATCAAACACCCGGCTCTCTGTCAAAATATAAACCCGTTTTCCTTATTGCAACAGAAAACCCTATTTTATTTTTCGTTTTCGGCCGTACAAAGTGCAGGTAACCTTATTTCATTATTGTCAAAGTGGAAAGCAAGGCACTAAGAACTATAGTATAGTTTTGTACTTGTCTGACTTGGAATTAAGTTGACTTTGAATTGAAAGTGTAACACATCTATCAAAGTTATACAACTTTATAAACGGTATTGACAATTAGTTGGAAGAACATAAATACACACGTAATGTCCTACCAAAGGGCACCTGCACTTGTAAGGGAAATATCATACGTGCCTGACTAGGCACCCGTTGTAGTTGCTAAAGTCTTGTGATTGTACAATTGCTACTAAGGTGATATGAAAATAGTCACAGCTAGATCACATTTGCTAAATTGTTCGTAGACAATGTGATGTCATTATATAAAATAAAATTATTTTTATATCATAACGAAACATGTTATAAACTAAATTAAACAATAAACCAGATGCAGTGAAGACAAGGAGAAAAGTGTCTCTATAATAAATAACAATTTATTCCTAAGGGAATTGAGAGGCAGTTAATTATCACAATTTGTACATCTTCATGTAAATACTTATCACAAACATACCACAATCCTTTAGGGATAAACTCGTGATTATCAGGAAAACTTCAGAAAGCCAGGAAATCTGCGAGCCAGCTGCCCCAACCCTAACTGAAACATAGCATTGTTATTTATTGTTTTTTCGTAGGAGGGGATACTTGAATGTGATATGCACAACTGACAAAAAGAAGCAGTGCTTATTAAGTTATATAGTACTATATACGTACTAAAAGTTTGTTGCTTTAGAATTGAGAGAGTTTAACATCAACATTGTCACAGTTTGAAGCAAAATAATGATCCAAAAACAAATAAAGTAGTATGGCAAAACAGCATCTTATTGAAACTAAAACATAAGGACGTAAGTAAGGGGAACATACCCCATGTTCCGCTAGTAGTCCTCGCATATTTACAATGAAATATACTATCAACAAGTAGCCACAACTTCAATGTTGCCTATGACTGTTAAAATACAAAAAAACAAGTGCTAAGTAAATACTCATGTTCCCTCCATTCGTCCTCGCATAGTTACAAATGTAGCAACAACATTAATGCTGCTTAAAAGGACAAGTATGAAGTAAGTATGCACACGATATATATGAGAGGAACATACCCCATATTCCTCCAGCACACACCATGCCCCATAATTTGTCAGTTCCACTTATTAGTGATGAAAAGAACCCCAGCTGGATTTCCAATTATATATGCAAGTGTACGGCTCTCATAGTAAATGTGTTAATGAGATGGGGGGATTCTATTGTATTTATTGTATGCGGATGCCTTACATCGACCCATGGCCATGATCTTTGTTTCTGATATTCCTGACATAATGGCTTGAGTGCAAGCACCAATTCGGAAACTATGAGGTTTGTAGAACTTTGTTGTCTTTTTTGAAAACGCGAGTACTTTGGACAAGTTATTTGAAAACGAGACTCTAAGCAGGGGCATATAGTTGCTACGGACAAATAGTGGCCCGGCTTGTTTCCCTCTTATGCTCGTATACTGTTTGAGGTGTTAAACAGTGCAATACTAGCTATTTGAACTTGAAATAAAGATTTTTAACTGGAATCGGGTTACTTTTAGTTTTGAAATGATGTAAAGTTATGCATACCCAACTTTTGTAATTTGAATATCTTTTTATTGTATACTTTCATATTGTCCCGTTTAGTTTGCATTGAGCTAAGTGTGCAATATTCTACGATATTGCACACATTGATATTGCACTGGAACTTTTTCTCGTGCTTGCTAAGAACCGCGAGATAGATTTAGAAATAAGGAACTACTTTCAAATAAAATAACGGAATCCTTCCTATAGTGTCAACAACAAAATACGTGTTTTTTTCAACCTTTTATGGCAGAAATTGATAAAATAATTGAAATGGTCACTCACCCACTGTTTTTAACGTTATCGAATGGTAAACAAACTTTAGAAAATCGCTTGATGTTTTTAATTACGTCATCCGACGTCGACGTCGTTTTCGCGCAAAATAATCATCCACACAAAATGAAACTGAATGACAAGATAGGAATTCCATCAAAAGCTATAAAAATAACACAAATACAATGAAAAGTAATAGTCATACAATTAACATTGATCGAAAACAATATGAAAGTATACAATAAAAAGGTTATTGAATCTGTATGGCTAATTATCACCTGGAACTCGTTGTTTTGGCGCAGGACTACTCGCAAGCTCGTCGTCCTTTGCCAAAACAACTCGTTCCAAGTAATATTTAGCCATACAAATTCAATAACCTATAAATACTGTACGTCTTTGTGTGACAATGTATATAGGAAAGGAAGTAGTTCACCTAATCGTAAAAATCCATGGAAAGCCGTGAGGAAAATAACCGAGTAAATAATGCAGTCATAAATCTAGAAAATGTGTGTACATGCTTTAGTGAATTTGCAAAGGTCAGGTAAGAGGAAGGTAATCTTGAGTCTACTGATCTTGATCCTTTTTTACAACCCAATATCATTCTTTGAACTAAGAATGTCTGTGTAAAGTCTGGTTTGTTTGCTAGTGTGAACATGAAAGCAACTGCAGATAAATAACTGCAAATAGTTGATGTTGAAACAGTCATGTTGTACAGAGAGTCAATAAAAAGCAGAATTGTAGAGACCGACGCAGTGCAAACTGTCTTCGGTGTATTTTGTTGGTAGCAAAACCCCTCGAAGCGTTGAATATATCTGGCTGAAAATGCAGGTGAGGAACATTTTGTGTATTAGAGAAGTACTCTCTCTGGTGTTAAGTGCAGTGGCACTGCCACGGTGTCTTCGCTTAGATACGTTGCGTGTTTCTTTGCATCTGTTATCTGAAAACGTGATAATAGGTCACACATTTTATTTTGTTTTGAATGGATATGCTTAGCGGCAAATTGGAAATTGTGAGTTAGTCCTTGCAATTATTCGAAGCATTTTCATGATGACCATATCGTTTGAAGTTTGTTTGCTTATTCAATGAACAATGCTCATTTCTCGCAGATAAACAGGATATTCTTATCCTTCCAATTGTGACCAAATAGGTATACAGCTAAGGTTATTGGATAGAGTTCGAGGATGTTGATATGAAAGTGCTTAATCTTTCCCGAGAAAGGGCCCCATGCCCATTGCTCTCTGAATATGCATGCAAACCCTTTTGACTGGGCCGCATCTGTGTGCATACACAGAGAGTTCGAAGACAGGAAGATGTTGTCAGTGATTAATGTGGTACCATTGTAATGATCAATGAGCTGTATGTGTTTTATCTCAAATGTTATTTTCAAAATGCTATGAAAGTTATATCGTTAGATTGGAAATCGCTTATCTAAGACAATGAGAGGTAGTTTATTTAAATCGGTAAAGTACTTTTGAAGTTATGATCAGTTAAACATAACAATTTCACCATTCGTCAATGAAACAGCGCGCACCAAAGCTTCGCATGTGATATGTTTTTACTATCACCCTGCGATTTACTATTACCCTGCAATCTACGGTGTCCTGTTAGGGCCATCTTACCATCGCATCTTACCATGGACCATCGACCTAGGTCGATGATAAGATGCGATGATCAATGAACCATCGACCATCGCATCTTACCATCGACCATCGCATCTTACCATCGCATCTTACCATCGCATCTTACCATCGACCATCAAATCTTACCATCTAATCTTACCATCGACCATCGCATCTTAGCATCGATCATCGCATCTTACCATCACATCTTACCATCGACCATCGCATCTTACCATCACATCTTACCATCGACCATCGCATCTTGCCATCGCATCTTCCCATCGACCATCGCATCTTACCATCGCATCTTACCATCGAATTATGACACACGTGCTACGGCCACTCTTGGTATCGAACTGGACCAAGTTTTCCTTTCCCGAATATTGAAAAAAAAAAGTGTTTATGGGCGAGTGAGGTGTGCATTGGAGGAATACATCAAACATAATTATATAAAAGCAAGCGGACACATTTCACAATCAACTTTTTAAATTACTCTAATTGATTATAACTATGCATAAAACATGCAGTGCCTCAGTTTTTAATGTCAAGCATCCTTATACTTTACTAGTTGTCTGAGGGCCTAAAGAAACATTAAGAGCATGGTTGACGCAGGGGCTGTCTGGAATTTATCTAGTCAATCCACATACAGGGTATAAATCCAGGGTTTAACAAGGATGTTAATCAACTTAAATATTGACATACATAATATTATCTTTAAAAACATAGTAAAAAAGTGTTTTTTGTAAGTCGATAATAAATGTTGTCGTTACATTCGCCTATTGATCATTACTGGTAGTTTGCTTTTACCACATTTATATAATATTTTATTATGAATTCATGCTATTTTACGGTACATAGGCGTATACATTGGTCATACTGTGTTGCAAAAAATGTGAAAATTAAGGAAAACAAAATATTTAGCATTGTAAACCATAGTAATGTAGTCAATGAAATTATAATATGAAATATACTGAACAAATACAAATAATGTCCCATCAACGGATGTGTTACCACGTACACTTTACAAGGGATTACTTAATTCGTTTGGTGAATTTATATCAAGAAATAAAGAATAAGAACATCTAAACATATGTTAAGTGTTACATGTTTGATTACTCACCCTTCAATTTTATACTCTCAACACAATACCTATATGAAAATGTCTGATGTCGAAATTAGTCCAAAAAGGCCACTTTTCGTTGATAATACTTTGGATTATTTCAATTGCCTACTGTTCAAAGCATTACAATATATTGCAAAAGTATTCCTTTATTTTCTCCAATAGTGTATTCCAACAGGCTTAAGACACAAACAACTAAATACTACATGCATGCATATACATGTTTTGTGTTTCCGTTGGAAAATTGATTTTAAGGCGATATATTTTAATGACTTTGACATATGCAGTTCTTGTGAAATGAAATATGGTTAAAAGTAACCTATATGCAATATGCATTTCTCAGTGACATGGTAAAATAGAATTATTACTAGAGTAACGTGTTCTGGAAGTTTGTATCACCTCGAGTAGGCAAATGCCAGATCAAGCATCGAACGAGAGGCGGAGCCTCGAGTGTATTCCTGATCTGGCATTTACCTACGAGAGGTGATATAAATTTCCAGAACACGTAACTCTAGTAATGATCCTTTTATCATATACCTCTTATAGAAATATTTGCATTGATATTGCATACACATTCAATAAAGCATATTATTTCTAGATAAAGTGCAGCGGGAAAATGTATGCAGTTTTAATGGTGTTCATTGGTCGGACCTACTTGTTTTGTTTGTATGACGTAAGGTTGTCTTGACGTTCTCGCGCATAGTGGCGTAAAACTTGCTTGAACCATTGGAAAAACCGCTGTTCTATTTTTAGTAAGATCGTGATACTAATTCTATTTTTAGTAGCATAGTGATAACCTGTAGTCTGATACAGGTTGTTGTATTCCATTGTAAGAAAATAAAGGTAATATATATACATTATTGATAGGTATATAATAATATATATTATCATATGGAAATTAAAATGACATGGTTTTAACCAACATATTGACCTAATTGTAAAACCCAGCTAAACTAGATTCGATTGACCTTGTTCTGTCTTAAAACTGGAAGTAGAAACTGGAAGTAATTCACACACTTGTCTGAATTGCAATTCATAGTCGCTTTGAAAAACAACAAGTAATTCAACTTGTTAAAACATATTGTTTTGTGAAACGTACAAATGGGTCGGGCTACAAATACTTACAACATCAGTAACGGCCCATCCCTGCATCGCAATTATCAGCAATGCACACAGTTTGCGACTACAGACTATTTGTTCAGCAAAACGTCTAATTATCTAAAAAAGATATTTTGCTATTGTATTGAACATGTTACTTTTTAATATACAGTAAAACATAAATATAAAATAAAATATGATGAGCACAAATAAATGAAAACAATTCAAAAGCTTAACAAAAGGAAAATGAAAACAAGTCAGAGTCCTAGGTTTTGACTATTTTTCAAAATGTAATCAGAGAAACGCTTGGTGACCTAAATAATTGTTAGTAGTGCAAAACAAATCAATTCATAGTATGTCTACACGTAATGTCCATTACACAGTTTGTCGACACTTAACTATTGAAATGGATAGAACGTCTAACGACACAGAGCACGCGTTTAATGTCATAAAGATTACATTTGAAAGAAACATTCTATAAATCCTCCACATGCACATTGTTGTGTTAGTTTCAGATGATTAACAAATACTAAGAAATATAAAAAGATCGGACAGGGAAAGTAGCAAGGAGGACAATCAACCGCAAAACACAGAAACAAACAAGCAAACAGACAAACAAGAAGGCAAAAGTAACAATAAATGCCAACGACATCACAAACACAAAAGGGTTGACAATAGGGCTACCGCCTTGGAACGGTCAGTGGCAAAGTGGGCCACTGGGGGTTTAAACCGGTTCTAGGGTGCACCAAACCTCACACTTACCCTACTGTCATCCAATTAAAACAGGACAGTGTAAATAAAGAAATCCGCACCATAATCTAATCTCTAACCAACAAGGCAGCATCAATTGGCAATATAAGTAAAACACAAATATGCTCGTGTAAATATAATACAAAAAAACAACAATAGCCTAGAAAACCACAATGAATATACTCAGTGACTTGGCAGAAGCCAGAGCAACAAGAGAATAAACCATTAAGGGCACGACAAGAAAGATCATAGACAAACATCATTGTAAATTACTACAACTATTTCATATGCGTGCCTATTAGATAGGAAGTGTTATAGTTACACTTCAATAGCAGACAGATAGTAGAGCTTTGAATAGTATCTCGAGTCGTTTATAATTAACACATTAACTAAAGATTCAGATGTGCGAATTTCTTTGAATTACCTACTGGCAGACGTATTGAGGATGACATAAACGAGTTGGTAAACGTGCAGTTTGCTTAATGGAAGTGTCAACATCTTCAGCATTCCTACGATTATAGGTAATTATATATATATAGTTAGTTTGCATACAACATGTGGAAACAGTAAGAGTAATAAATAGCACATAATACATTCAAAATAGTGATGCGTCGTCTACAATGTTTGCCGTGTTTGCCGTTTACCGTCGTAAAGAAAGCATACATTGAGCAGAAGCAAATAACTGTCTGACATTTATTCAGTGAAATGTATGCATGGTAACGAGAGCATATACCCAAATAAGTAAATGTAGATAGTAATAAATAAGTTAATATAAAGATAAAAATCAACAGGTTTAAATGTTTATTTGTAAACTTTTCTGGAACCGTACTATTTATATTTCGGTTGTTCACGCACTATCTATTCAGCAACACGTTAGGTTTGTGACTACAATGTATTTTGCCTTACATAAATGTCCCGTGTAGCTCAGTCCGGAGCGCGCCTGTATTACCCGCAAGTATACTTTGTGCCTTTTGTGGGATTGAACTCCCGTGTAGCTCAGTCCGGAGCGCGCCTGTATTACCCGCAAGTATACTTTTATTGTGGCTTTTGTGGGATTGAACTCCCCGTGTAGCTCAGTCCGGAGCGCGCCTGTATTACCCGGAAGTATACTTTTATTATGGCTTTTGTGGGATTGAACTCCCCGTGTAGCTCAGTCCGGAGCGCGACTGTAATACCCGCAAGTATACTTTTATTGTGGCTTTTGTGGGAATGAACTCCCCGTGTAGCTCAGTCCGGAGCGCGCCTGTATTACCCGCAAGTATACTTTTATTGTGTTTTTTGTGGGATTGAACTCCCCGTGTAGCTCAGTCCGGAGCGCGCCTGTATTACCCGCAAGTATACTTTTATTGTGGCTTTTGTGGGAATGAACTCCCGTGTAGTTCAGTCTGGAGCGCGCATGTATTACCCGCAAGTATAACTTTTATGTGGCTTTTGTGGGATTGAACTCCCCGTGTAGCTCAGTCCGGGGCGCGACTGAATTACCCGCAAGTACACTTTTATTGTGGCTTTTGTGGGATTGAACTCCCCGTGTAGCTCAGTCTGGAGCGCGCCTGTATTACCCACAAGTATACCTTTTATTGTGGGCTTGGAGTTCAATCCCACAAAGTGGTACATAGTAGAGTACGCTATGAATTCCATCAAACACATTTTTCAATTTCAGTAATGGTAGTTGTGCAATGTTTGTCAACGTACTTCTTGTGTGTTTTATAAGCTAAAAGTTGCGGCTAAAGCAGTTTTAACAATAGTGTTGCATTTTGTCATCGTCGCATAAATTTCTACTTTTATGCTATTATCATTACCACATGTGTGCTTAACATATCGGGCATAATTAAAACCTGCCCCTAAACAGTGTTACATCAATATATCTGTAAGATGTCTTTCAAACTTTCCTACCAATTGGAATTCGAACCTAACTAGACTCGGAGTTACCTAGATATAATTCCTGCCGAGATCGCCATACATCACATTACTAAATTATCACATGACTAGAACTGAGCAGCAATACTGGGGCTCGAACCCTCGGACTATCTTACATTTAAGGCTGAGCTAACCACAAAAAACCGCTATAACAATCTACGAGTAGGTTGACTTCTCAATTGTATTTGTTAGAAAGCTTGCAGTTTCTCTTTTATAAATATGTATTTAATTTAACTGTTTCATGCCCTGTTTGATAGCGCATACTGTAGTAGACACATATATCAGTAACATATTTAAAACATATGTTTCTTAACAAATGATCCTATTACAAAGGCGTTACTAAGTGTTTGTCTGTGCATTATTCTTATGAATAATGATTATATGCATAGGTAAATTGCAAAAGTTACGCAAGGAAATGTGCATGTTATTAGCAATGTCTGGCATGTAAATCAATACGTTTTGTTTCATATTTGAACTGGGGTGCACTCAGAATTCTTACCTAATGGACACTAATCACCGGATCATGAAGAAATGTCAAATACGAGTGGAACATAATCGCATTACACACAAACATCAGCTCCGTCTCATTATCACTGTCTGCGTATGCATAACATAATGGCAATCAGCGGGACTTACTTAAATATCGAGTATCTACTTATGTGCAAAAACATATCTGGTATTTGACTGATTGTTGTCAAATTAGGTATTTGCTATCATATGTATCATAATTGTAACGGTGCAATACATTTGTCAAGTGCTATTTGACATTGGCTGACTAACCCTATGATATAACAGACAACACTATAAACAAACAGTTGACTGATTGTTGTCAACTTAGGAATTTTGCAATCATACTTATCAAATCTGTGAAGGTACAATACATTTGTCAAGTGTTATTTTGACATTATAATACATTTGTCAAATGTTGACATTGGTTGATTAAGCCCTACGATAAAACAGCAAACACTATAAACAAACAGTTGACTAACTTTGACTGTTTATTGAAGTTTATCAAATTATACGTCAGTTATAACGCGAATATATACATCTTATAGTTTGGAAAAGAGCAAACATACAGCGTGAACATTTGAAACGATACTTTTAAATAACGTATTTTCATTGATCACATTTATGTTATGTTACTTGAGTACTGTCATAAATGATATATTGTTTTTCATGTATAAAAAAAGTATATATTGAGATAGAAAAAAGGAGTGCAAACGTGTAGTATAATAAAAAGTAATTACTATGTTAGTGTACGCCTACACATGTACGCCTACACATAATGCAAATCATTTAGATAGGAATATTACTAGACTTCACTGATTATACATACATTATCTGCAATCGCGTTATTTTTGTTTGAATCGCGTAATTTTAGTTTAAAATTATTTTGTTTTACATCGATTGCAACTAAAATATCTGAACTTATTTCATCCCTCTCGATGCAATCCTGGGTAAAACCAGTACTAAAGCAAATACAGAAAAAGTGTCCTGCCCATGGACACAAAACATATGGCCATGACGGGGATCGAACATACGACTTTTCGATCATGGATCTTACGCTCTTCAACTAGACCACAACACTCCTCATTGATTTTGTGCAAAATGATAGCATATCAGGATTTATTATTGACCTATAGCTTGTAATGAGAACAAAAACTACATAAATACTTGATTTATTTTAATTTAATCTAACCTTAAATTAAAATAAATTTAGGATAAGTTGATATGACTTAAGATAACTTAAAATCAAGTATTTATGTAGTTTTTGTTCTCCCCCCCCCCCCCCCCGCCCCCCCCCCCCCTTTCTATAATACTGTTGCATACATGCATTCAAAATAACTGAACTCAAAAAAGTCGTAGTTCGTTGACATGGCAAGTATTTTAGAAATTATGGCAATCTAAAAATAGTAGTTTCACCATACTGAACCAAGGACGTCGACTCATAGTGTGTCTGGATAAACTGAGATTGTACTGAGATTGTACAATATAAATAAAACTTCAAATCACGACAACCGCACTTATGAAACTTTATCGGTACATCGCCTTTAGTGACAGGAGGGGTGGGGGGGGGGGGGGGGGAAAGAGCAGAGGGGGGGGGGTTGAGCACAGTTTTTCCCTCACGGGCAATGAGAACAAAAACTACATAAATACTTGATTTATTTTAATTTAATCTAACCTTCAATTAAAATAAATTAGGATAAGTTGATATGACTTAAGATAACTTAAATCAAGTATTTATGTAGTTTTTGTTCTCCCCCCCCCCCCCCCCCCCCCCCCCCCCCCCCCCCCCCCCCCTTTCTATAATACTGTTGCATACATGCATTCAAAATAACTGAACTCAAAAAAAAAGTCGTAGTTCGTTGACATGGCAAGTATTTTAGAAATTATGGCAATCTAAAAATAGTAATTTCACCATACTGAACCAAGGACGTCGACTCATAGTGTGTCTGGATAAACTGAGATTGTACTGAGATTGTACTGAGATTGTACAATATGAATAAAACATGTGCTGTTTTGTCGTGAATAAAGATGATATTAAACTTTCATTCAAAATGCAACGTGTTCTCACTTCTCGATGACATAAAATATGTTTTTAATTGAAAAACATAAACTGTCCTCTTAGATTTGTCGACATTTTGGTGTAACACAACCTTAATACAAGGGACGCTTGCGTTAATTTGTATTTTTAAATATTATTTCAGATAACTTCAAAATCACGACACCCGCACTTATGAAACTTTATCGGTACACCGCCTTTAGTGACAGGAGTAACCTGTTGTTTTTGAGGTCAAAGGTCAAGGTTACCATGACCTTATATGGACAGATACATTCTGCGAGATAACTCCGAAAGCATATAATACTCTATGACACGTGATATATATATATTCATTTTGGTTATATTGCCATTCGTGAGAGGTGGAAGTCTATTGCTTTTAGGATCAGTAGGTCATCAAGGTCTCATTAACCTGACAAAGACTCTTTTTCTGAGAAACACTTTTTCCATGTAATTTGTCACTGTTAGACATACAATCTTGGAACTTCACAGAAATAGCATCCACGTTAAAACAATGACTCCTTATCATGTTGGTGTTAGTAGATCAATGGCTTAGGTCATTGTGACCTTGTCTTGAAAAATGCCTTATATTGTAAGGATAAAAAATGAATGAACGCGAATGAACTATTTTCACAAAACACAATGTGGGAAAATAAGGTTTACAACAATATTTTAAACATTTGAGGTGAACTTTCATATAATATAGGCAATGCGACTGAGCTTATTTGGGTTTACTTGCTGTTTTGCCAAAAGCAGGCACGGCAAAATAAACAACACAAATAGGTGGCTATTCAGTATCAATCACTAGCAGGCTATACATAAGTCCTATAACTATTTAGGGACCAAACGCAAGGCATCACATTATACTCAGGCTGAGTTAAAATACACAATTTTAAACAAACTGGCAGATCTGATTTGCTTTGTTTGATACTTTGACCTATTCGGCATACTTGTTATATTCTTTCACAAATTTGGAAAAGAAAAATAGTTTTATCATTTCTCCCGAAAAATGACTCTTACTTGTTATTTTAGCTTTGAAAAAAGAATTTTCCCATAGGCAAATGTTCGCAATTTACAATATTGCGAAAGCTGTCCCATTGGAAGATGTCAAAGTGCTCGTATCGCTGTCAAACTTCAACATATACCAAAAATACGAAAGCCGCATACTATTTTGACATTGTGGCCAAATCATTGTCAGATTGATGTGAAAGTGACTTCTTCAAATATAGTTACTGAAGTTGCTTATTTTTTTTAAGTCTGTACTACGCGCACAATGGGAGAAAAATAATCCATTATGCCTTATCCATGTGAGATAGGGAAATCTCACCCTCTAGGTCAGAATTGCAACCCGGAACTCGGCACAGACTCGTCCCTGGTTACAATTTCGAGGCTGACCCTCGGGTGAGATTTCCCTGTCTGACATGGATACTCAAGATGTATTCCTATATACCCATGAGAGAGCTCAACTTCGCATCACATTTCTCGGAAAAGTGTGTGTGTGTGTGTCGCCGATGAAATATGATATGATATGATATGTACTTTCATATGATACAGGCGAAAGCCGCCCTAGCTTATTCGGAATTACCTTACTGCTTTTGCCAAAAATCGGCGCGGCAAAGAAAAAACGGCGGCTATTTGTAACAATTTTAGTAGGAACATGCCCCGGAACGCATTAGAACTGTAGAAATACGGAAAAGGAGATCTTTGGGAGCAACAAACACACAAACAGGAGAGAAAAGTAACAGACTCGGTTTATTGAGCCTGTTCGTGAGGGGGTAATATATTTGCAAAAACCCACGCCCCATCGCTTAACCCTAATAAGAAGTATTATTCCTTAAAGCCGTAAAGAGTGGGACATGTGATCCTAATGGACCAGTAAGTAACCACCCTACTGATTTGTATTCGGGACGACATTTTGGTTCCAGAAAGTCATTTCACTCGAAGAAATAGATTACATGCATTCGCCTGTTGTAAGAGAGAGAATTTGTTACCGAATACTGTCTATTGAATTATCTGTATTTAAACGTAAAACGTCACACTTTTTCAGATGGTATTTCAATTTGTCATCAGCACTGGCTATAATACGCTTTATATGTTTAATTTTAGATACGAGATGAAAGATGTAAAATTAGGAATCGTTTTCTCATACTCATTTTTAAAAATAAAATACATTTCAATTATCAAAACACATTGTAAATATAGATATAAAAATCGAACAGGAAAAGTAGCAATCAAGGACGACAGTCAACCACAAACACACAAAGAAACAAAGAACAACTTTAAAGATGAATAAAATACCAAATAAGACATCACACATACAAAAGGGTTGACACTAGGACTACCGCCTTGGAAAGGTCAGTGCAAAAACAGAATAAGAAATATCTTGAAAGTACCAACGAGATGGTTTGGTAGTCAAGGTACACTCCTTTATATGCCAATACCCTGAGGTGAATTTCCCGAAAATAGCGCTGAACAGTCAATTATAAGAATCTGTCATGGGTATCCAGTAAAGATCGGGAATTCCAACACGAGATATAATTGTTTTATTATCGGAACCCTGGCTCTGCCGAGATTCAAATAAAACATTCTTACCGAGTGCCGAAATTCCTATCTGCATGAACAGGAAACCCATGATTAATTATTTTTCTTGCATATCATAGACAAATTGTGCATTGACGTTAACAATACTAAAGTGTTGCATGTTTTTATTAAGCAATGTTATTAAGTTATTCCATTCAGCTGTTGACGTTATTGTTGCGCGTGACTTTTATCTTCCCGAAATGTCAGGCTTTTCCATCACCCATGTAAAACGCGGATAACCTTATCCGGTATGAAAGAAAACTAGATCCACCACAATTACTGACAATTGTACAATTGTTTAAATTGTCGTCTGCAATTGTCTAAATTGACGTCTGAACAAATTCACCTATTTCCCTTACGGAAAATAAATATGTCACTTATATGTTTGCGTTATAAGCGACATATAATTGACATATAAGCCGCCTATACTTGACATAGGCCAGTAACATACCAGTAAATTTTATTGATTTTAAATGCAAATGAGATAAGTCATATAATTCACTTATATGTCACCTATATGCCAAGTACTATGTCACTTATAAGTGACATATATCCACTAGTAGGTCAAATTGATAATAATAAGTGATGATAACAATGGGTAAAATAGAACGTCATAACATAAAAGATAGGTTATTAATTTTAATTTATTAGTATCTAAATGAAACTCAACATCAATCTAGCAGTCTATGTTAAGGCAGTTTGTTTTCCAATGCTTTCTTGTTGCCTTCTTCTGCCCTATTTCTCTTCCTTTTTTTTCTGTCTCTGAAAATATTTAATTATGAATAAATAATAAAAGTCAAGAATATATATTACTCAATGTATTTTTCTGGTTCATTATCATACTTTGGAGGACAACAATTTTATTTCATTGGCATGTTTAATATCACATACTTAGGATACAGACAAGTTAATCCCTCAAACGTTTGCTCTTTGGAACCATTAAACATATGTATGTATTTATACCAACATATTAATTAACTACATAAACCTAGTTAATATGATCAGTGGAGCTTAAATGGGATTTGTTTTTTGTAAAAGAATTACAGGTAAATATAGGAAATAACCGTAATGTACTTACCAGCCAATATCCCATACTATGTCTTCTGTTGACAGTATCCCAAGCAGAGTTGGTTTCACTTTTCAATATATTACAAATATAACCACTTCCCACATTTCAAAATGATAAAAAGTCTTTCTAATAAATCCTTCATTCAACTCATAAAATGAATGTGATCCTCGCAGTATCTTATGTTTGTTCCTATAAATGTTTGACTTAAAAATTTACGGCATAAATGCAACTTCTATCCCAGTTGAGAATTTTTCTGACTAAATGCAAATATGTTCTCATAATGAGGCATTTCCGTTAAAGGTCATCCACTGACATAAGGGAGTGTCTGATTACATGTCAAATTGACTCAACGTAATTTATGATGAGGGAATTGGCACTTTCATATAACTGGCTTACAAGCAAGGTTTACGCAAGCGTAAAATAGCTGCCGAGAGGCAAAATGTTAACATAATAATAAATCAAGTCACGGGTGTTAAACAATATTGAAACAAATAAATGTTGTCACGGAGACATAAACAGCCACAGTTTTTATGTTTTATTTTTCTTACATTCCTCCCGATTTTTACATTCAGTTCTTCCTACCAAACAATTTGAATCAATGTGATATCAGACTAGAAACAACAGAGGTATGACTCTTGAATTTGAACCATTTCAAAATAATAACACTTTAGTTCCTTCATTCAATTCACCCTTGTAACAAGACGTGCTAGAAGTACATATCAGCACAGAAATATAATTGTTCACATGTAAGGGATACGTGTGCGTTAGCGTGTGCATTGCACCACATATAAACTGTTCACTGTTACCATGTGTAATTATAAGATTATGTTATCAAAGTGAAAAATGTAAAGGAACTGTTGCTACCTTACTAATAACAATACTGAAAACCATAATAATGAAAATTAAAAAAAAAGGAAATCAGCAGGCTTGAACCCTCCCTTCATCGGCACTAACACGACGCCTCAAACAACTGCGCTACTGAGGATATTGAATGTTTCGTCGCACTTATACATGTATATAATAATAATGACTACATGCTACTTTTCAGTAGACCGGTTTACGAAAATGTCATTTCAACAAGTGAAATGGTAACCGTTCAACATCACAAAATATGCGTTTATATCATTCAAGTTTTTCAGACGATTTCTCTAGAAATTCAAGTTGTATAGCATGCTTATGGTCACTTACATGAGTCACAGTCTATTAACCATAGACAGATACAAAACCCATATAAGAATCAGCTGAATAAATGCTCTCCAATATCAGCTTCACATATATGTCACGTATATGCGACATATATGTCTTCGTGATCTGGACATATAGCCACTTACACATAAAACTCACTTAGACAAGATATCAAGTGACTTATATGCGAAGCATATGTGACATATAAGTTACATATAAGCTGCATATAAGTTGCATATAAGTCACTTATACGTTTCTATATGTAGATTCGGTAAGGGTAGTGCAACATATTATAAACATGTTGTTTACTCTCCGACAAAAATGTCGTTGAGTTATAGTGATTAACGTTTTCTTGATAACGTCAAGAACATGTTTCCTTGATAACGTCAAGAACATATCCCCAGAATCTTTATGAATATAGCTAATAGTTCGGAAATGAGTATAGCGATGCGGAAATTATAAATAGCAAAAAGTAGTCTTAATAGGGATTTTATGTACTTAAAGAATCGAGTACAATATGAATAGTTTGTTTTGCTTTTCATCCAGTTAATTATTAATCTCAGTGCACCGAGTTATAGGTTTAGAAACAATATGGTTAACTGTGAACTGAACTGACGTGTACGAGTTAAACATGTGCGTAATGCCGACGTCAAACACAATGGAGTCTTACATAATGGCTTTATACGACTTGTAAACGTTGTAATCTCTTAACATTAAACTTAATACTGAAATAGATCGACTGTTTCTAGCGAAACCTCAATATTTATGAATTTCGTGCAACAAAGAATACTTTGATTAAAAGGTCTACTACATGACAGAGTTGTCATTTCTGTAATTAGTTGTAGCCCCATTTTGTACAAAACACGTTGAGATATATCTGGAATATTACGTGCAATTAGGTGTATATAATAGTGTAGTATATGCAATTGTGTGATTATGCGTTTCCTTTTCCTTTCAGTATATAAATTATATTGAAGAAATTGCCGAGTTGCCTTTCCTTTTTCCTTTAGTAGAAATTGATTTGCATTGCGAGTATAGTTCACAATCTATATTTTAGATAACTTAAAGCCAGTAACGTCACGTTAAGAACTTTATGCGTTATATGTTATAAATAGGGCGTCTCCGTGGCCGAGTGGTTAACGATGTTGTGTTGTAAACCTTCCCTCTCACCGCTGGGAGCTCGACTTGTAAGTTAGGAAGTGTCGATTCTTACGGATGCGGGAGGTGTACGTACTGGTTCTACTCAGGAAAAGTGAGTGGTCTGCCTCCCCCACAAAAAATCGACCGTCATATATAACCTTGCATGTGTTGAAAATGACGTAAAACACCATACAAACAAACAAATGTTATAAATAGAAGATTTTGCATAATTGTGTGATAATTTAGCCGTTGCTTAATAACTCTTTGCCAATTCCTTTGATCAATCTAATAATAAATCAGGACGGATGCTATTTATAAACAGGCAAATTTATCCTCATAACCACTTGACGCGTTTCTAAATTTGTCTAGCAATATCAGTATAGCTATATATATATACTGAAAGGAAAAATAAACGCGACACGGGAATTTCCGCTATACATTATATATACTGCAAACTTAATTTCATATATATTCCAAGCAAATCTCATAATGTTTTGTAAAAAACAAAGTTGCAGTTAGTTCGAGAAAGGACACAAAGTTCTGTGATGTTGTAGACGTTTTAATCACAGTACGATTTGTAACAAGAAATTCATAAATGTTGAAGTTCCTCTTTGAAAAATTGAGCCAGTTCAGTACTGTATTTAACGTAAAGAGTTGGCAAAATTCTGCATCAATTGCTAGAGCCAAACGCGTACTCTGTCAATAATGAAACTTTGCAGGAATACTATTTGCTGTGTAACGTGTTGTTTTAGTCTATTATCCGAAAGGAAAGATGATCTTACGTAGCCATGTACCATTCGATTAACAGCAGCATATTGTAATACAATATATAGCGGAAATTCCCGTGTCGCGTTTCTTTTTCCTTTCAGTATAATATAAACATTATGAGTATAAAGGTATATTTGATAATGCAAAAGCATCCTTACCAATAGACACTCAGCATGCTCAGTGGATAATATATGTCTTGCAATCAAAATATTCATGGTAAGAGGAATAAGATTTGTTATTTGCCTCGTCATAGGTATATTTCGGTCGAGGCCATCACATAAATCTTGCAAAGTATATACCTATTACGCAATAAGTCACATATGACTCTTAAGCACAATGTTATAACTAATACTTTTAATTAAGAAATAGAACACCGTTTACTGTGAATTATAGTTTAATATACCACGGTTTTGAGTTCAATTGTAAACATTAATTTCACGAGACCGAAGGGCGAGTGGAATTATTGTTTACATTTGAACGTCAAACCGTGATATATTATAGATAATTCACCGTAAACGATGTTCTATTTCTATTCTAATACTCATAAAATGTGAAAATAACGCACACATCTAAAAAAAATCGCATTGCTTCGCTTACTCTCCTAACGTTGCGTACGTTGCAATGCGCTATGCGCAATGCTTATTCTCCTAACGTCGCAAAAATTACAGTGATATATCGTTCAATATAACGAGATATTTTAAACTAGACTATATAGTGCGGGTGTATTAGAATATATCAATAACGTTATGCCAGTGTTAATATAAATATTACTTAGATTCATGCTTATAAAATACAATGTCATATTAATCTTACAATGTCAAATACGAACTGCGCTAATATTTAGTAACAAGTGTTTTAATTGTATGCAAATTTTAAGTATTACAATACTATTGTTTAACAGCTTCTCTCTGAATTACAACATTCATGATACAATACAATTCTAAGCTGCAAGCAGTGAATCTCTCAAGCAGATTCTGAGGAGTAGTCGCTGCAAGGTTTTACTACATAACTCGTGTGTGCACGTGCTTTTTGTCCGCACGGCGCTTTTTGTCCGCACAAAATTTGAAAAAGTGACGATTTTTGTCCGCGCGGCGCTTTTCGTCCGCAGAAAAAAATGAAAAAATGATGCCTTTTGTCCGCATGGAGCTTTTTGTCCGCACAAAATTTGAAAAAGTGACGCTTTTTGTCCGCGCGGCGTTTTTTGTCCGCACAAAATTTGACAAAGTGACGCTTTTTGTCCGCGAGGCGCTTTTTGTCCGCAGAAAAAAATGAAAAAATGATGCCTTTTGTCCACATGGCGCTTTTTGTCCGCACAAAATTTGAAAAAGTGACGCTTTTTGTCCGCGCGGCGCTTTTTGTCCGCAGAAAAAATGAAAAAATTATGCCTTTTGTCCGCATGGAGCTTTTTGTCCGCACAAAATTTGAAAAAGTGACGCTTTTTGTCCGCGCGGCGCTTTTTGTCCGCAGAAAAAATGAAAACATGATGCCTTTTGTCCGCATGGCGCTTTTTGTCCGCACAAAATCTGAAAAAGTGACGCCTTTTGTCCGCACGGCGCTTTTTGTCCGCAGAAAAAATGAAAAAAATGATGCCTTTTGTCCGCATGGCGCTTTTTGTCCGCAAAAATCTGAAAAAAGTGACGCATTGTGTCCGCGCGGCGCTTTTTGTTTACATAAATTCAGAAAAATTGATGCCCCCAATGTGAATTTGACCTTTTACTTTTAAATGTGAGCTTGACCTTAGAGCCACGGACCTGGATTTTGTCACGTTATTTCAGAGTTATTCACAGGACACGATTGTGCGGACGTACGGACTGACATACGGACGGTGTGACTACTATATGCCTCTCTTAAAACTACGCTTTTTGTTCGCCGAAAATCTTAAGATAAGGTAAAATTGTGTACGTTCTTTTAACTTTTTCAGTAATGTTCTATATTATTATATGGCAGAGATAAAATATTGTTAATCATCATATGAAATCGCTTCTTTGACACGTTCGAGAATCTCACCTTCTGTACTGAATCGGCAGTAATAAGAGTTAAGGCGGAGGATTTCCAGTTATGCGGTAAGAATATGTCCAAATTGATGTAGTTGAGCTAAACAAATATTTTACCAACACTTATACGCTGAGAGCTTATACTTGGTAGACCCTCCCTCCCCCGGGGAAATTGTGTAGGCCCTACTTTTCTGGAAGTCCATTACGTATGTAGTATTGTTCAACTTGTCTGCCATTGTATCGTGTACATGGTGTAGAATAAGTTACCTACAAAATAATAATTATATTTACTGAAGACTAAAATATATGGAAGTAAAGGTTTGTATTTGAATTTTTCTTCATTAGTCATGCCTATTATAATACAAACTTTCGATTCACTTACTTTTTATACCTTGGATATCTGCGTTTCTATGCCTACGTTACCTTAATGTTCGTTACATTGTTTTATTAAGAACATTAATGATGTTACATACGAAAATTATTCCAAACCGTACATGTATCACAGTCAAACACATATGTCCTCATGATGTTAATAATGTTTTGTTCTTGTAATGTCCGTAACATAGCGTGTTTTTAAATTATTTTCTATTTTCCGAATGTTAAAAGAAAGTAGTACACATCCAATTATTACCTTGGCATCCCCTTTTTTAATTAACATGAAATACGACTGCATTACTGAAAGCCGGATCAATATTTTGTACCCATCAAATATGAATATCCGTCATTTTGGACGTACCAGAGTTTTCTATATTTTGGCCCTTGGAAAAAGATTATAATAATCTTTCATGGGTATCCGGTAGCCGAGTTTCCGATTAAAACACTTATACCGAAGGTATGAATTCCCTATCTGAACCAAATACCCATGATAGAATCTTTATCTTGCAAATTAGAAACCTATTGTGCATTGACGCCGCCAGCTACTAACGTTCTACGTGTTCCTGCATACCGGATGTTGGCGCGCGTGAATGTTATCTCGACCCTAGGGTGAGATGGAAATATCTAGCCCCGGTAAAATGACAGATATCCTTGTCCGGTATGCAAGAATATAAGAATCTTTCATGGGTGTCCGGTGAAGATAGGGAATTCCAACCCGAGGTATACGTGTTTTTATCGGAACCGAGGCTCTGCACAGCATGTCTCTAATATGAAAGATAAAGAATATATCATGGGTATTCGGTTCAGATAGGGAATTCCAACTCTCGGTATGATTGTTTTAATCGGAACCTCGGCCGAGCCTCCGTTCCGATAAATACTTATACCTCGGGTTGGATTTCCCTGTCTTCACCGGATACCCATGAACGATTCTTATCATGTTCAATCTGATGTATTCTTATTCCTATGATGAAAACAGAACTTCGTGATCATCAGCAATGACAAATATTTCATCTAGAATGGTAAGCTGGTGTTTTCCCACAGACAAAGTAGAGGTTGGATGTTTCGTGCATGTCTGTCTGGTGTCCAGTAGAGCATTTTGCTTTTGTCAATTCTATCTGAATTGCCATCAGTTGTTGCAAGATATCGAGCCTAGAGGATATGGTAACTTCAACTTAAGATATGTCTTATACCTGACGAATAAGGGAACCAAACCAAATATAGTGTGTTACAGATCTGGTCAGCGTGTTGTGTTAATTAACAAGTCATTGAGAATTATGTCATGGTGTTATCAGCATGATACTGAAATAAATCATAAGCAACACATCTCTATGCTGGAATACGAGACGATCGTAGGTATAGATCATTATAATTGACATCACATCGGAATGGGGTTTGTGAATCCAATGATAGATTCCGTGGTTCTTCTTAAGTCATTTGAAATGTTTTTTGTTCAGGATTGATGCAGTTTTGTGCACGAAGAAATTAGTTCAGATGCCATATTTATCTGGAGATTGGCCTTTTGCTTTAAATTGAGTGTAATGCACCAGTGGTATTACTGGTATGTTGCATACTTTCTACTGTGATTGATAGTTGATGAATAGTTATGGGACTTGTGGAAGAGCGACACTAAATCTTGTTCTGGAGAAATTTATTTATTTGACAAGGTCATACATGTGATACTTTCAGGACCTCAATCTGGGAGTTTAGTGATTTTTTTAAGGGAGATTCATGCACAAATCTGGGAGTTTTTTTCGCGGGATATTTTCAGCGCGCGGGCAGTATTTTTTAACCAAATTCCATAAACGAATACCTGAAAATACACTTTTAAACAAGTTTCTTCATTGATGTCATGGGAGCCGGATATTATAAACAAGAAATGAGTAAAAATAAAAAAAAATAACAATATTTTATTTTCATGCTTTTTTTTTAATTTTTTTACATTTTCTTTTTATTAATAATTCATTTTTTAATTTAATATTTCAATTTTTAATTTGGTCCAAGAAAAAGTACAAACATGGAACAAAAGCAACCAACACCCTTATTTTTTTTTTCAAGTAAAAACTTAAATCAAACATAAAAACATCGAACAAAAGCAACGTTCGTCAATCACGGAACTTTATTTGAAGTAAAATCTTTATAAAATTTATTAATTGTTTTAATTAAATCAAACATTCTCACCAAATTCACGTAGACAAAGTCTACTTTCGTTTTCGCTATCCGATAATTTCTGCGTCAAACATTCATTTTCCACTTCTGAATAAATGACACCGGCAATTTGTTTTAAGTCGTATCGAACCTGTTTGATTACAGACATCATTAAATACTTCATAAGTGTGCTGCTAATCCTTTGATAAGATCAATTAAGCCAATAAACTGTTTGCAAATAACACTTCCCCCACCCCCCCTCCCCCCACCACAAGACAATAGAATAGAATAGAATAGTGCTTACTAAGACCGATTTTAAAAAATCCATTTTAGCAATTTTACGGGAGTTTTTCATACAATTCCGTGGGGCCGGGAGGAGGGTTAGAATTCCGTGAGATTTCATCTCACGCCGTGAGGTATCACATGTATGCAAGGTGACAGGTTGTGTCGAGACACGGGATGTCATTAAATCTACTGGAAAGTGTCTGGTGTAGTTGTAAAGCTTCTCCAAGAACATTGGACATTAAGTTGAATATGTATATGCATGTCAAGTTCATTCTCCTTTGTGTCTGTTTTTGATAAAACTGAGTATTATTAGTATAGTGTTTAAATACTAGTATATATTAAGGCAAGACTAACTTACATTCAATGGTGACTGTAGCAACCCTAAATGTAACAAAGCGCCAAAGGTAACAACAACGAAATTACGAACGCCATTTGTAACAAAATGTCGGCAAATGTAACACTTTTCCGCTAAATGTTATAAAATCAGTTTTCGCTAAAAGTTACAAATATGTGCCATATGTAACACAAGTTTAGGTTCCGCTAAAAGTTACAACCACTTTCGCTAAATGTTAACTAATTAAATATCACCTGGTATGTTCTTCTTTGTATGTCGTTTAAGAAAACTCGAATCATTTTTAACATAACCATCAAAGTTTCGGGAATACACAATAAAAACAAACTATTTTATAAAAAAAATCTTGTCATTGAGTGAACCATTGTCCTTCTGAAAGGCTGTACAGCCTTTCTGTGCTTTCAGGGCTTTGATTGATTTTGCGTAGTCTGAAAGGTTCCTTACCAAGAAAACATAGAACCAAGATTGATTGAACGTAATATCTGTTCTGTTTGGCGAATTTGTAGTGACAAAGACGTTTACAGGCCAAGTAAATATTATTATATCTCACTGTTAACACTCCATTATATCAAATTCCCAATACCCCAAAGTGAAGCTATACCAGATGGCTCCTTGTTTTGACGTCAGAGTAAGACATTTTGAAATGGCGCCCCTCCATGTGGTCGGTATAATAAAATAAATATCGATTGATTGATATTGATTGATTGATTGATTGATTGATTGATTGATTGATTGATTGATTGATTGATTGATTGATTGATTGATTGATTGATTGATTGATTGATTGATTGATTGATTGATTGATTGATTGATTGATTGATTGATTGATTGATTGATTGAAAAAAACGATGTAAATATCGTCAGTCCGTGCCTTCAAACAATCAAAAATGAAGTCGAGTTTTTCTGTTTTCATCGTGTATTAGTCGTATTTCATGTTCAATATGGACGCAAATGTTTACTATGTTGGTATGCTCGCTATAGAAAGTGTTAAATCAATACTTTAGTGTTTATATCCTGCTGGTCTAAGTTGTCAGATACTTGATTTGAAAAGTGACGCCAAATGTCTGTGAAACATACGTTACGCTACTTCGGTGAATACTGAACATACTAGTCGTCTTAATCAACAACAATGCATTTAAATGCTACAAAGATATGCTTTTTTATAAAATGAACATGGTTGAAACATTTATACGTATCCCGTTTTTGCAATTTCCATGGATCTAGATGAAAAAAATGGGGGGTCACTTTTTAACACGAAACATACGTTACAAAGCTTTGAGTGCAAATATGATATACAAGGCATGGTTAATATTTGTAATATGCATATTAAAATAACAAAAGTGACCCATGCTACCCCATATAAAATGTAATACCAAATAGTAACGTATGTTTCTTTTAAGTTCATTCGTCATTCATGAATCTGAAACACGTATTCCATTTATAAAATATATAAATTTCAATATGTATATGTTTATAATTTTATTTTGAGACATTTTATTTAATAGATAAAGAAGCTTATATATTAAATAAAATGTAAACTTATCAAGATTCATTCGATACATGCTCAAATTACTGTGTTAAGCTCAAAATGTCACATTGCGGCGTAATAATTCTGAATACCTTGCTATGTTTAACTTCGAATGAAATATTTGTTAACCAAATATATGAATTACTTGTTAGTCAACAACAATGAGTAGAAAATGGTAAAATATGTAGTAAGTTGAATTTTAAAACATCAAAATATTATACGCCAACATCTGATGTCAAAGTACTTGCATTTGGTAAGTTTCGACAAATCGTAATGAAGGCATTTAAAGTTTTCAACCCGTGTCTGTTCTACATAAAGTAGGGGAAAATATACAATTTGTAGTTCTGTGCCATGCCCGTCTGTATTATCACAAATCAAGGAAGTACTGCTCAGACTTCGAAAGAAGTGAATTGCAACATATTGATGAGCCAATATTAGTGGGGTTATGGCTCGATCCCGCTTGCGGATAACTCCACTAAGTTGTCGAAATGGCGGTCTCGTGTACATGTATATTTGTGCGTTGGTCTGTCCGTCCGGTCCTTTGTCCGTCTGTCCCTCGTTCATCAGAATTTCGTGTCCGGTCCATAAATTTGACAACTATGGGGATTTTAAATCTAGAGCTATCACGGAACCTGATCAATACCCCCCAAACACCGCTTTGACAGTAACCCAAATATACCAATACAAGGTGTTTAAGTTCAAGGGCCATAACTCTGAAACGGGTGGACCGAGGTGAATGAAAATTGTGTCAGGTACATGTACACTTCATGGTGATCATGTTTGCCTAGTTACATTGTAATCCCTGGAACACTGTGGGAGTAGTTTGCGACACAATGGTTGCATGTACCTATATATGACAGTAAATCAAACTGTCTATACTCAAGGGTCCATAATACTGCAAGACGTGGACCGAGGCGAACGAAAATTGTGTTACGCACATCTACACTTCGAGGTAATCATGACTGCCAAGTTTCATTGCAATCCCTCGAAAACCGAAGAAAGAGTTCGCGCCATAAATTTGTATATATCCCTATTTGAGATCTAAGTTAAAAGGCCCATAAATCTGCTGGACCGAGGTGAAGGAAACTTGTATAACGCACAAGAACACTTCATGATGATCATGGTTGCCAACTTTCATTCGAATCCCTCTAAAACTGTGGAGGTTTAGTACTTCGCGCCACAAGGTTGTTAACACCCCTAAATAACAGTAAATCAAAATATCTAAGTTCAAGGGCCCGTAACTGCGTTAGGCCTGAACTAAGGCAAACAAAAATTATGTATTTTGCAATCCCTCCAAAACTGCGGATGTAGTTTGTACCAGAAGGCTGTATGTACCGCTATATGACAGTAAATGGAAATATCCATGTTCAAGGGTCCATAACTGAAAGGCCTAGACCATGGCGAATGAAAATTTCATTGGAATACCTTTAAAACTTTGGAAGTAGTTCGTGCCACAACGTACTACAGTAGACCATCCACTTGGCGCGATTGACGTGCGTGTATGCTGCGTGACGTTAAAATTGAGCGTTGGGCGTGAATGTGCTGACGCGAGGTAGCATTCTCTTAGTCAACGCTGCTCTATATGATGTGATGTACGGACGCGTTTTTCTACATATTCGCCATTCTCATTTGCTGCTGAAGCTGAGCGTGAACTGAGGCATGAGCGTGAAAATCGGAACCCGATCGATTTTCGCGTCACGCTTCACGTCAGCGTTTCACGTCACGCGAAAGTGGATGGGGTCCTACGATGTTTCTACTTTATCGATTTTTACGAATGGGTATTTTTTAATTTGGTTTAGTTAATTTAGTTCTTCTATGAATGAGGTTTCATAACTAGAGTGTTCACAAGGCTTAATATGTTTCAGCGGCCATAAATCAGGTTAAATTATTCCGATCTCGCTGGTTATCGAACTCGTCCCAGCTTTCATATAGACACTGGGAGAGTTTCGTTTAGATCCGTTTAATGTTAAAGGCCCTAGAGTGTTCACAAGGTGGAAAATTGCTTTTTTCAGAAAAACAAAGGCCAAAACTCCGGTATTACTGGTTTTCGAACTTGTCCGAGCTTTTATTTAAATGAACAATCTGTGCATGTTTAGTAAAGATCAAATAACAAATAAAGGTGCTAGAGTGTTCACAAGGCTAAATATGGCATTTTTCAGAAAAACAAGGGCCATAACTCTGGTGAAATTATTCCGTTCTCGCTGGTTTTCAAACTTGTGCAAGCTTTCAATGATATAAAAACACTGGCAAAGTTTCGTTCAGATCCGTTTCATATTGAACCCTAGAGTGTTCACAAGGCAGAAAATAGCATTTTTCAGAAAAACAAGGGCCATAACTCCGGTTTTCAAACTTGTCCCAGCTTTCATTAATATTAATAATCAATACAAGTTTGGTAAAGATCAAATAATAAATGAAGGTGCTAGAGTGTTCACAAGGCTTAATATGGCATTTTTCAACAAAACAAGGGCCATAACTCCGGTGAAATTATTCCGATCAGACTGGATTTCGAACTTGTCGGAGATTTCATTGATATAAAGACTCTGGCAAAGTTTTGTTAGATCCGATTAATAATGAAGCCCCTAGAGTGTTCATATGGCAAAAGTTAACGGACAGACAGACAGGCGGACGACGGACAACAAGCTCTGCTGCCGTTTTGCCAGTAAAGCTAAAAACTTATATGAACACTGTATATTGCTCGCATTTAAGATAATAGGCCCAATAGGGTCTGTGGACGCTCTACTGGCTTAAGATAAAGTTTATGTATAAGGGGCCATAACTCTTTCAAGTATCATTCAACTGAAGCATGGTGATGATATACGCAACTAGGTTTGGTACTGATCATCCCTGACAAGCGGTCTCTAAAGAGCCCATACTCATCAAAAATCTGTAAACTGGAACACGACGATGATATGATGATCAACCCTGTAAAGTTTCGTTGAAAAATAGTTTTTTATCTAAATCAAGGGCATGACTCTGCTGTTATTGTTCTATTACTATCTGGCTGTTTTTTAAAACATGTCCAAGCATTTATTAATCTTTAGCAATGTGAAAAAGATTGGTAAAGATCAGATAAAAAAATAAGTCCCTACCGTTTTAACGAGTCAAAATGTAGTATTTTTAACGAAATAAAGTGTCATAACTCCCTTAGTACTAGTCCGAACTCGCTGGTTTCGAAGCTGTTCAAGCTTTTATTGACATGAACAATCTGGTAGAGTTTGGTAAAGATCGGATGAAACATAAAGGCCCTATTCATAATTTTGATAATGCATCATCAAAATAAACTGACCAATCAGTGACCAGGAAACCTGAGAGTTCTAACTTCTGGTAGGTGATAAACTCGGTCTTTATCCTTGCTGTTCAACCAAGTTTACAGTTAAAATTAAGGTATTTACAGTGTGACTATTTTAAAACCCTGCATATTTCATGCATGTTTATGTAAATTGATTCAATATATTTACCACTCAAAATGGGATCTTGAAAATTATTATATTTTTTGCTCGGTCAATGATTTTTATTTTACTACAGAATTTGAGGATAAAAACCGAGCAATACAAATGTTATCACCTAATGAAAATAAAGTAAAATCTCAACATTTTGGCAATGAAAAAATATGAATTGTCTAAAAGAGGCAACATAGAGCATTTTAACTAATTCAAGGGCCATGACCAGTTACTGTTCCGATCTGACTGCTTTTTTAGCTTCTCTGAGCATTTATTGCTAATAACAATCTTTTCAAGTTTGGTAAAAATCAGATGAAAAAGAAAAGAAAGCCCTAATATTTAAACAAGGTAAACTATAACATGTTTAACTTATTCAAGGGCCATACCCTTGCTGTTACTGGTCCGATCATACTGGTTTTCGAACTTGTTCGAGCTTGCATTGATATTAACACTCTGGTAAAGTTTGGTAAAGATTAAATGAAAAACGAAGGCCTATTGTCTTAACAAGACAAATGTTATCGAAACATGTAATTTTAAATCGAAAATGAATATAATTTGAAAAGATTATAAAATAATATTATCCCAAAAACATGACCATTCCTTTGCAAAATTACCATATTTCCATGCATTGTCACGTATTGGGGCTATACCTGTAGTAAGAGATTACTTTGCTCTAAATAAGTTATGTTTCTAGTGACCGACATCAACTATTAAAATTAAAAAAAAAAAAAAAATTAAACTAAAACGTCGGAAGTTGTTATTCATGTGTCCGGAATGTGTAGTTATTTGTTGGTTCAAGCGACACATGTATGCCTTTTTTTAAAATTTATATTGTAAACAACTAAATGTGCAATTGCATATATAACATGTGTACCATCGCTCTAATGATTTTGAATGGCTATGGTACAAAACATGTATAGATTTTTTTTCTCTCTTGTGCAATTAATACTACACTCTTGGGCGAGAAGCAGTATCAATCGCATATACTCGAAATGTTATTACCAGTCACTCATTGTTCACGTCAATGCCGAATATTCGCATTGATCTATGTTGCCGAATATTCGCAATGATTTATGTTGCCGAATATTCGCAATGATCTATGTTCAATGTTCATAAAAATCATTCATACTTATGCGAAAACGAAAACAAATATAACATTCAATTTAAATTTAGAACATGAGCCCTATTTATTTTTTATTTAACAGTAGATAACCTCACACAAATGTGAGGTAATATTTAAACCAATTTGGCCGATGCACGAAATCAAAAAGATAAGTTCTCATTTCAAAAACATAATTTTTCCGCCCATGAAGTGAAGTCAAATAATCGTCGTATCACAACAAGTTTTTTTTTTTAATTCTAGAGTCAGAATGTTACGAAAGGGGTAAGATTGTATTTGCTCAAATTTTACATGAGTAAAGTAATTGAATAATTCTGTAAATGTATGTAGCAAATAAAATTGTATTCTAGTGGAAACGAAACGCATAGAAAATTTACGTCACGTCAAAGCGTAAAATGATAACAAATGTAGGCCACATTGAGTAAAGAAATGTAATTGAATTGAATTGGGGTTTTAAGGAGCACCAACACATGAAAAGTTTATATGGCGCCTAAAAGGCATGAACATGCCAGGCTCATCTTCCATGTACATCGAGATTAAATATGGAAAATGGGCCTAGAACATTCTCACCCTGAACTGCAGAGTTGCTGCAAATTCTATCGTAGAAACTCCATTTACGCTGGAGCCACGTTATATGTTTTTCTGCCACTGCTCTTTTGATGCGAGCGAGATAGCACCTGAAACAATGCAGGGATCATGTTGAAGACTTTTAATGAACATGAACAAAAAATGATAAAATGAACATGAATTTGGGGGGATTCTACCCCTCTGCCTACCCCTCCAAAGGGATCTGCAGTGGCCCTATTCTTTCCCCGTGACCAAACGGGGGCACCCGGGAACCACACGGGGCAAAGAAATGTAAACATTCCTGACACTAATACAACAACGATATGTAACAGGTATCATGAAGTAGTTCAATTGAATTGAATGTTGTTTAACGGCTCATTAACACATCATAGGTTATTTAGAGCCGCCCCAGAGAGAGTGGAAGGGTACATAGGAATCCGGGAACCTGGCCTACTCTTATTATCGAATAGATTCCTATGTTTCTTTTACATGCTCGGAGGATAGACCGATACACGGGACCGCCCGGTTTACGACCCCATCCGACGGACGAGGCTAAGGGAAAGTGTCTTGCCCAAGAACACACCGACGGAACTCAGTGGCACCACGGAGGATTGAACCCGGGGCCTCTCGTTACAAATCCGCCGCGCTACCGAGTAGTTGAGTAGTTCAATGTCAGCGTGTTTTTTATAGTAAATTTGCTTAATTATGGTAACACTATACGTATATGAAATACATTTACATGTGTAAAACCTGTCTGGTTTTGATATGCATAAAACAATCAAGTGTATAAAACACAATCACAAAATAATGGCCCAGTTTTTTAAAAGTATTAAATGTTGTACTTCCGAAGCTAAGAAAACGTTTCCTTCGTGTTGAATGTTAACATTTAATTACAATTATTTTTCAAGATGGTTTCATTAAGAAACAATAAAATACTAGTTTAACTTACATTGACCATGGAATACTGTTTAAATATCTTGAAAAACACACTTAACCAAATACAATTTCAAAATCGTTTTTGATTTTTGTTTTTATCAACGATGTCGACATTTACTGAGAGAACGAGGTAAGGTGGTTTTCACACAGTAAGTCAAGTAACTTGAATATAATGGTCCTTTTGGATGAGAGTTATATAAAGATGGTACAGAAAATTACAAATATTTAAGCAAAATGTGTTAAAAAATAGAACAATGCATACTTTGTAAACTAACATAATTACAATAAAAGTCTGTTACATCATTGTAATTCCATTTTCATGGTAACTTTGTTAAAAACGATTTAGACAACTTGGCCATTCTGATTCCCATTAAAATATATGATATCTATTTAAACAAAGAATTAAAATAAGAAAAAAAGCGAAATTAATGATACAATATTATGAGAGACATAACACAGAATGTTGTACTAACATAACAAAAAGAAAGAGTAATGACCCTAAATCTCTCTAAATAACCGTCTTACTTTTGTCCGTAAGTTCAGAAGGCGATTTGAAAGCGTTTTTTTTTTAATACAACTTTATTTTAAACTGGTGCCCCTGCGGAAATTCAAATGTTCAATTCATCAAACACGAAACAAATTTGGTAAAGTACATAAGCTTATAATACAAGCTAAGTAGTATAACTCTGACTGCCGTACCTTCAGACGTTATTATTTAAGAATTAATGATTATACACAATTCTATATAAAACTGCACAGTCTGGTGAGGCGCGTAAGTGTCACCATTTGAACGAAATAAGTAAGGGATCAAAAGCTTAAAGGGGTTGGTGCACTATTCTGGAACTTCTGTTTACTTAGAAATATGTATAAATTTTAATAAACTTAATTGTTCATGATTAAGTGTCACAAACACCTTTGTCTCCAACTATGCTATTTCGAGCGATTTCGTTCGACTCTAGGTTTTACGTTAACACAATAACTTGCCACGTATAAAACAGACTAATATGCATGTACATTTTAAGAAGTAAGCGGTTCAGATGTTTATCTGTAACACAACAAATAGTGGGACTTTCATGAACTACAATTTAATTGTGTGTTGCATCGCCTTGGCAAATCAACTAACCTCTCATGTAAAAGTTTTAACATTAACATGAATTAAAGTAGGTGTAATGCGTGACAAGACTGAGAAGTCGGAAAATTTATTAACATAAACATTATAACAAGAGCCCCAAGAGGGCCTGTGGTTGCTCTACTTGCTTAAATGACTCTTATATCAAGGGTTGTCATCACAAACAACTATCATTAACAATCTGGTAAAGATCGAATGAAAAATGAAGGCCCCGTCGTCTTAACAAGGCAAACTATAGCATTTTGAACTAAATCAAGGGCCATTTCTTTAATGTCTTATTATTAGTACTGGTCACAAATGCTTTATTTGGTGGTCCTCATTATCTGATAGGCTCGAAATATGTATTATGGACATTGGCAGGTCAAGTTTTGACAAGAAGTTTTATCAAGTGCTACAAGCGTCTCACGGACAAAAAGCGTTACTTTTTCTGAATTTATGTGGACAAAAAGCGTCACTTTTTCAAATTTTGTGCGGACGAATAGCGCTATGCGGACAAAAAGCATCATTTTTTCATTTTTTTCTGCGGACAAAAAGCGCCGCGCGGACAAAAAGCGTCACTTTTTCAAATTTTGTGCGGACAAAAAGCGCCGCGCGGACAAAAAGCGTCACTTTTTCAAATTTTGTGCGGACAAAAAGCGCCATGCGGACAAAAGGCATCAATTTTTCATTTTTTCTGCGGACAAAAAGCGCCACGCGGACAAAAAGCGTCACTTTTTCAAATTTTGTGCGGACAAATAGCGCCATGCGGACAAAAAGCATCATTTTTTTCTGCGGACAAAAAGCGCCGCGCGGTCAAAAAGCGTCACTCTTTCAAATTTTGTGCGGACAAAAAGCGCCGCGCGGACAAAAAGCGTCACTTTTTCAAATTTTGTGCGGACAAAAAGCGCCGCGGACAAAAAGCGCCGTGCGGACAAAAAGCACTGTCACACTCGTGTAAACAAAGATGACAGCTGACAGCCATGTTTAACGTTGAATAAAAATGATATATCAACAAGGACCAACATCATGTCATGATGATCATTTTAAAAACAGTCCCATATCAATACCATTTATAGTTTTCAAGAAGTAGTCGCTACAAACTTGTTTTTTTAAAAATCTAGTTTAAGCTGTCGCGGCTATCTTGAATATCCGAAAATTTGCTAGAATAACAAGAGCAACATTCCTGTGAAGTTTAATGAAAATCCGTCAAGTAGTTTCAGAGGAGTAGTCGCTACAAATTTGTAGTATATCACTATATGTAAGCATAGATGGTCGCCGGCAGCCATGGCCGCCGGCAGCCATGCCAAATCAAAATGATTTTTAACAATGACCAACATCATGTCATGCTGATCATTTTAGAAAAGTCCCATATCAACATCACTTATAGTTTTCAGGAAGTAGTAGCTACAGATTTGTTTTTAAACGGCAATCTTGAATTTCCGGCCGCCCGATCAGGATCAATTAGACATCAAGCGCATCATTCCTGTGAAGTTTCATGAAAATCCGTCTAGTAGTTTCAGAGGGGTAGTCACTACGAGTTTTTAAAATATAACTCTATGTAAAGATGGCCCATATCAGCCTTGTTTAACGTCGAATCGGATAATTTTAGGAAAAGTATCACTGATAGTTTTCAAGAAGTAGTCGCAACAAATTTGTTTTTTAAAAATCTATTTTTAACTTTGGCGGCCATGTTGGAGTTCACATCAACGTGACATCATGGACAACATTCCTGGAAAGTTTCATGAAAATACATTCTGTAGTTGTAATCGCTACATCAATCTCTGATCGCAGCGCGCACACGCGCTCGCAAACACACACAGACACACCCGACACACGCCTTATCAAACTATGTAAAGTATCCTAAAAGTGTTTAAATATACGCATCAAGCATCTTTGGGAATAGGCCATAAACTGGTCATGTTTGGCGAAATAGCAAAATACTTCGTTTTAGATAACATTAATGCATGGATATATTTTATACATATATACCGCTTTAAATAAAAGTACAAGCAGCGTCATTCAGTAATAATCCACTTTACTTCCATCTGTTGCACATTAAATTAGAAAATGTCTTACCATGTTTGATTCCATTTAGTACGATATCAGACATCGGTTATGTATGGAAAATTATGCATGGATGCGAAGAGATATGATGCGCAGCCTTAATCAATGATATCGATGATATCAATGATATCGATTAATCACAACTTAATAAGATACACTATTATTCATGAAGACACCGATCTAGATTCCAGACAGTATGCATTCGTAAAATTATGTATATCTATAAACCTCCGACATCAGTGCTAGACATTTTCAAATTGTATTTAATATCGGAGCTCTCATCTGAATTTGAACTATAAAGTAATTAAGTATTGTACCACAATATCCTAAATACACACTATGCATCGTGTAATACCCGAGGATGTTAGTTATTGTGGTACAAATACAATAGAGCATGAGTCTTGCACGTGTACGGACGATAATGCATTCTCTAGCGCTCGTGCATTATCTCCGCTTACACGTGCAAAACTCATGCTCTATTCTATACTTATGGTTTTCCTTTGTTCTTGATATGATATATTTTTCAAAAACCTAAAGGTCTGAGCCTAAACCGTACTATACATGCCGGTATATTTCAGGCATGCTATAAATGACAGATTCGGCAGTTATACCATGGTCTACTCAATTTTACACGAGCGTAGTTGTAATATTTACACACAACCTGTCAATCAAATAATGTAAAACAGGACCTAAATACACACTATGCATCGTGTAATATTCGAGCATATACACAGCATATTTTAGTTATTGTGGTATAAATACAATAGAGCATGAGTCTTGCACGTGTACGGACGATAATGCATTCTCTAATGCTCGTGCATTATCTCCCCGTACACGTGCAAGACTCATGCTCTATCCTATACTTGTACCATAGCTCTTATGGTTTTCCTTTGTTCTTGCTATGATATATTTTTTCAAAAACCTGAAGGTCTGAGCATAAACCGTACTATACATGCCGGTATATTTCAGGCATGCTATAAATGACAGATTCGGCAGTTATACCATGGTCTACTCAATTTTACACGAGCGTAGTTGTAATATTTACACACAACCTGTCAATCAAATATGTAAAACAGGACTACCCATTATCAAAACTGCACTCCTTGACATTGGATTTGCCCAATAATATAGATAGGCGATTGGCTGTAATAATCAAAACATGGTTTTACTCATGCCGCATGATAATGCTATTTCTTAATTGGATCGAGCTATTATTTTTACTGAAAACGGCAACGCCCTAAAAACTTTTTGCACATGCGTAGTTGGATAAATGGGTCTGGTGCAAAACATTTATAGCATATTTATCTCGTTGGCGATTTATACTGTTGGCGATTTATACTGCACTCTCAGGCATGCGGCCCTCTAGAAGCAGTATAAATCACATATACTCGAACAATTATGCTATAAATATTACTTATTCTACGACAATGAGTATCGCACGTCTATGGTGACGTGATTTCAATTTTGACATCGTTATCCTTACTTAGAAGGGGGTGTTCCCTGAGCAACATATTTTGTATATGTGTTTCTCAACTTATTCGTTTTTCTGGAACCTAATGTCGAGTTACCGACAGGAACAACTACGAATAAACGTTACACAATTTTATAATCGTAACCCTGATTAACTTTTAAAACAGAGAAGTAACTCAATAACTATTGTGCGACAAGGACTATCACAACATGACTTCTGTGTTGACAACATACACACTTTGTAAGGTGCTTGGCATGATCAATTGCATACACTCTTTATCAAATTTGTTTAAATGTTCATCCAACGAGATTATGACTACCATTTTGTAACGTGCTGCATGTTTAGTGGTTGACCCATTTACAGCTGACCACTACGCTTTCCTCTTTGATTGTGAGATAACCAGAAAAATTGCAGACCATATGATCACGTCTACTTAAATAATCAAAAAGAAAAATTTGTCCTCCATACTGCCTTGTCGTATACTCTTAACAGTTTATTATTGTTGTTCAGACTTCTGCCATGTTATTGTGTACTTTTTTTGAGGCTGTCGAGGCTTTTGATATATACATTTTACATATATATATATTATATGTATATACACTTGATCAGCTTTATATTTTACCTATATATTATATATTCTGTGATGAATTGAAGAAATTTCCCAGTTTGAGAAAATCTATAACATAACCCTTCCTCTACTGTGCTATCTCGCCTAGTGTGCAAGATGGCACAGTAGCCAAATGTTATGAACTAAACGATAAACGTCATGATATTACGTCACGAATTGACGTCATGATATAACTCCGCGCTGTCGCCAAAGGAGTGACAGAAGAAGGAATACTTGTGTCAAAAGACGATTGGAAAGAAATTCATCACAGAATATATATTATATAGTTTAATTAACATTTTTGTCGTGATACGGAAAATAATTCACTCGTGAGAAATATTCTTGCGATATAGAAACTCGTGCGAAAACGCACTCGTTTCTATATCGCAAGAATCTTTCTCATTCCGGAATTATTTCCCGTATCACTTCAACAATGTTAATTAAACTCTATATCTGCCTATTATTGCTGCCCAGTTTATTAGCGGATTTAACATGGTGGTGGTGAGGGCGGGGAATTTCCTTTTTTTGGCGCCTCTGTGGTCGAGGTATTAACAAAGTTGCGTTGTAAGACGTCTCGCCTATCACCACTGCGGGTTTGAATCCCAATGGGAGCTCAGATTGTAAGTGAGAAAGTGTCGATTCTTAAATACAGTACTGGTTTTACTTAGGAATAAGCGGGTGTTCTGCCTCCGCGTAAACTGTATATCCGTTTTGTGTCATATACCTTTACCTTATTTTCAAAATGTCCTATAGGCTGGAATTAGCGCACCTAACGGCGTGTGCTCGATTATATGTATATGCGATATCTTGGACGGTATATTCATTTTAAATACGCAATATATCGGTAGTTTTACTAGCACTAATCACTCGAAAACGACCAAACTATTCCAAATTACCGGATGCCTCTTGCTCCGCTGACGGCAGACCTATGTTTTTATCTCGTACATCAAAAGTAGGCCATTAATTAGAGCTTGGAGCTGTAGGAATTCTGTCAGTTTGAAGCAGGTTAGCATCACATTGAAAAGGAGTGCGTTCGATTGTGTTTCTCTCAGTTTTTATTGAAGCACACCGTTTTTAACATTTAGTATTTGTTCAATTGATGTTGTGGTGCTTCTGCATTTGCATTTTTCTACTCTGCTATTTTCACCACGTCATTGAACATCAAATGCACATGTCACTTAACGATAAAATACACAACTCGACCCATATGACTCTTTGAAACGGCGGTTTCTTTTGTCACTGACTGTTCAAAGAAAATACACATATTGTCCACTCTTTTATTTTTGTCATATATCGAACTTTCAAATAATTTGAATCGATACATTCGAAATCCTACGTAAATTATGCAGTATTTTTTAGGTCACACCTGTATAATTATGTTATTTGATCTATACTAACACAGAATATCATAAACATGCGCAGGGTGTGATTCCCCATGCGCACGTGTCGACGGCTTTCCATCTCTTTAGAAGTATGGCATAATTCTCAAAATAACTTCTTGAATAAGGTTCTGAGAGAGTTTGAACAATACGAGACCTGACACCATCGGGAATAAAAGTCCGTACCTCTAGATTGAGACGAACATATTCTAACCACTCGACCAAAGCAACCCCTCAAGTACATGCCAAACGAGCGATCACAAGTCTACTATCTATGAATGCTATACTTTTTGTCCGAATTTTGCAGCTATGTGTACCATTGGATAATGGTACAATTAATTATCCAGGATGGTTTAGTAAAATAATCAATGCTGATTGGGAATTCAGGATTTTTTAAAATGTTATCATGTCCTCTGACGTTACAGTGGGAGCGCCAAGCTGCCGCGGAGGGATATTTACTTAAAAACGTCACGCGCAAAAAACGTAAACAAACTGCTTTTTGAGCAGATTTCAGGGTGGCGGTCAGAATGACACAAGTGATGTAAACTGTATTCAACTGACAATGTACAATGATGACAAACATAAACAAATGCATCAATTCGTTTGTTACAGAATGAATTTTAAGATTTTACGTGTTTTGTCGATTCTTTTTTATTAAAAATATGATTTCTAGGCTTTTACAAATTACAGATCGTTTCGAAAATTTATGTGAAATTTTAGCTTTTAATCAAATTGATAATTACAGTTTGTTCTTATAGCGAGAAAAAAGACGAAAGCATTAAAGTCAAGAAAAAGTCTTCTTCTACAGGCCTGTAAAATTTCATCAAAATTTGGAAAAAGTACTTTTTTCAACCCAAAAAAACGTTTCATGACCGTTCATAAAATTACACACAGAAAGGTGAGACTCTCTTCAACCGTGTGCTTCATACAAAAAACTTTCAGAATCATATATGTATCACTACAATTAAAACATAATTTATACAAACCATTTCCTTATAAAATAACCATCATTTTCATGGCCTACTTTTAAAAATAAATTTAGGTCTATGTTGTGTTATTGTGAAAATGATTTCAGTCAACAAACATGCGAAAGAGCAAAATGTCAGCTGTTTATCGATCGACTTCAATTTTTTTATTTTGTATCTCGATTTGTATGAAGATTTTAACAGCGAGAAAAAAGACAAGAACATGAACGATGAGTTTAATCCTTCCTCTGGCAGTATGTGAATTTTCAAGCGAATTTGAAAAAAGTACTTTTTTCTACCCAAAAAAACGTTTGGTCACTGTTTTACGCAAGCGTTTCGAACGTTGTTTTTGTGTAGTTTTGTTACACGGCATGGAATACGGCATGCAATACATCGGTCAGCTCTGTGTGTGATAAATTCAGAAATTATCTGATATATTGTAGTGAACAGACAGTCGATAAGAGACAAAATATTTATGCTAACATGATATATTTTAAATTCGATTGTTATTGAAAATATTGCAAAAAATCAATACCGTATTTTCCCGAAGACCACATTCCAACACAGAATTGTGACGTCACAATGCTTGTACTTATTATAATCACAGTGTGAAAAGGTGTACGCGGACAATTTTTTAAATCTTCGAAAGGACGTGTGTTTTTATTGATTTATTTTGGTCGAAGAGCCCTTTAAAAAAAGTATCATTGGCTATAATTCTTTCGACCCATCCACCCCCGCCCCCGACACCAACCCAGCACATTTTTTTTAAATGGGCAAAATTAATCTAGAATGCGAACTATGATTTTAAATATATTTTAAAGGCCATTTGGATTGTCGACGCAAATATAATATGAACTAGGGCTTTATTGATTTGAACAGCGACCGCAGAGAGAAGTAAGATGGGTGAATATTCCCATTAGACATGCCATCACCAGGGCTCTAGCTCCCTAGGATCAACGCCTTTTCCACTGTATAACCGATGCCTCTTTATGGAAAGTCTGTGAAATAGCATCTTTGAAACAATCTGTGTATAAAACCGTGCCAGCGCCTTAAAAACTGAGATACCAATAACACATGATTGGCAATCGACCACTTACATGTATGTGTACCCTGCTGCACCCCCTCTCCTCCCTCCGCCCCCACCGCCACCACAGACAGTCCCTCCCGCCCTCACTCCGTTTAACTTATCCTAGTGGGGTTCGGGGTCATGCTACCCGTATTATGTATTTTTTGATGTTACAATGCACGTTCTGACGTATATTTCAGAGTTATATAACGGTAGATAAAGGTAAGTACACACAAGTACCTGAAAATATTTTTATGTTTTCGATTTCCGAGTTAGGCGTAGGGTCGGGCGTACCGTGCTTACGCAGAGCTACGCCAATGACACCTACCATCTTTTATGAAACTATATTAGTATCAATCAGTAAGGGATGGGCGGAACCCTGCAGTCTATAGGGTAGATAGGCTCGCGAGGGTAATAACCCTAAACTTAGTATCCTTTTGGAGAATTTTTTTTCTCAATAAAATTCGGATTCGGCCGGATTAGCGATGACCAAGACACTTTCCCTTATGTCTCGTCCGTCGGATTGGGACGTAAACCGGGGTGTCCCGTGTATCGGTGCACGTTAAAGAACCATAGGAATCTATTCGATAACAAGAGTAGGGCAGGTTCCCAGATTTCTATGTATTCCTTCCCCTCTCTCTGGGGCGGCTCTAAATAACCTATACTGTGTTGATGAGCCGTTAAACAACATTCAATTCAATTAAAACGTATATTGTCTCGTGGTCTAGCTTGTGTGTCGTCTCAACATAGGATAAATAAGAGCTATTAACATTATATATTTACTTATATATATTAGGCAAAAAAAAATACCTGTGTTTCCGGTGGCCCGACCGTATTTTTAAGGGGCCGACCCTGAATCGTTTTATGAAAAAAATATAAAAATATTGTTCCGAACAATGATTTATCACAATATATCGAGGTAAACTGACATCACAGAGAAACTTTCAGCTGTATCATCAACTTGAATGGGGTTTATGATATAAATACATGTAGAATCTCACAGTATCTTGCTCCAAAAAAAAAAATGCTTACCTACTGACCCTATTTTTATAGAGCATGCAATAGGAAACACACATATTTTTTTTGTTTGGCCTTCCTATATTTAACTTATAAATCGGCTACTGTGCAGCTTCTTCTATTTTTTAATTTTCTAACGTACTTAAAATTTTAAGATGGTCGCCAAAATGAGAAAAGCATGAAAAACAGCATCATGTATTATATATAACACACAAGTCTGTCATGTGCTTTTGTCAGCAAGGACATTTATCATTCCTGATTTATTTTAAATGGATAGGAGGCGGTCTGGAAGACTATAGGCGTCTATTCAAATACGTAAGGCGTTTCATTTTCATATTCAATGTACATAATATTATGCTCTAACCACAACTTTGCCAAAATAATATTCATATTTATTAGACATGTCAATAGCATTGAATAATTGCTAAGGAAGAACTTTATACATATTTTCATAGAATAAGACGAAAATGTGTTTCATGAACATAGGTAATAGAGGATCTTACATGAGAGCTGACAGAGCTTAAAGTGATCCCTAAGCGTCTGCCATGTCCACTGGCACAGATATATATATAGTATAGGGAGGTCAAGTGTAGTTTAAATGTTGGATATACTCAGGTTTAATGAAGTCATACGTCATTCAACTGGAAAAGTGATCATTTGTTTAATAGGCATGTCAAACATATAATACTCACTGGTAATGGCTTTGAGTGAAATGTATAAATTATTGGTGCAATATTATCAACAGTTTAGTAATATAATAATAACTTAATTAGCTTTGCACTATTCTAGTATTAATATTAATGATTGCAAAAATGTGAATTATGTAGAAAAACTAATGGGACGCTGCGAGTTGTTAGCTTTTCAACAAATCAAGATTGCTGTGTGTCCCTTTAAGGTCCATAATTAATATGTTAATAAAACAAGTTACAACCCTATGCTGTTTTTTTTTAAAGTTGTGTCACAGGTTTTGAACATAGTTCAGCATCAACATGTATTCTCCGTTATATGTACACGTAACAGTCAGTTCAATAAAACTGTATACTTCAACGTCTCAAATGGAATGATGAGTGTTATTTTATTGAGTATTAAATAAGCAAAACTACTTTTCACATCACTCTCATTGGCATTGATGACAGGCTAAATGCATGTGGGAGGAAACAGGCATACACAGATCATTGTGAAAAAATTGAGTGTCAATTAGTGTTGAGAACAAAAACTGTAGATGTAGTTCAAGATAATCCATTCAATTTATTGTTCAATACTTGGATCCATTACAGCTGTATACCGTAACATTGTGTTGTGTAAATGGCAGCATCTTGTCTGAAAAATAAAGAAAATGCAAACACTGAGTATTACAACTTAAATATCTGCTGTACATGAAATACTAAAACTTGATCACTTTTAATAATATACAAAATATGTATTTTATATAGAACCTATACAGGCCAAATAAAATAAAAATTAAACCTGTGTTTACATATCATTGTCAATAAAAGTGGGCCAGTATATTTATTTGGTATCAAATATTTACTTGTTATCATGTTTTTACTCCATGAATTATATTTAGACCACAAGAACATTAAATAAAGAAAAATCTGACTGGCTGCAGGCTTAAACATATTAAAACAGATTATATTATTTTTTTACCTCACAATAACTGATTATTATTTCATTCCCAATAAAAAGAGGAGTCAGCAGTGTATTAAGGGAGTTGGTCTGGTTTAATACAGTAAACACAGACCTGTATATTTAATTCGGTCTTAGTCAATATAAAATTTACTTAAAAAGATTACCAAATGTTTTGTTTTTTTAATACTGAGAACGTATGTATTGTTTACGATCCTTTTCATGCTTTAATACTGTCTCTCAGTTCCACCTTTCAAGGTAAGGTTTCCAGGTGTTTTAACTAGATTTATCTAATTATTATTATTTTATTTATTTTTTTGGCATTGATGTGATATGCTTCCCCACCATACAAATAAGTTCTGCTTACAAACCTCTATGAAATCCATCATGTTTTTGTGAGCTCCTCCAACCTCACCTCATCCAGCCAAGAGTCGCATTTCAGATCAGAATATGTAAGATGCAGGCATCATGTCTGTGAGACTGATGTCTCCCTATGAAAAAAATAATGACACAGTGTATAAACGCAATTGCCAAATTTCATTTGGATCTGAACATTTCGCTGAAATTAAATAATAATTAGATAGATCTATGCATTCAATTCTTATTTCTATGTAGTGTTACTTAGAAAATGTGTTCATCAGGGCTTTTTTCCACAAAATTGAGAAGAGGCCCAGGCCTGTCCATGTTGGGGAAAAAAGACGAGCTTATTTCTCATTTTGGGAAAAATGTAAGATTTTACCAATTAAGTAAATTTGACAATACTATGCTTTATTTATATTTTCAGCCAACGGTTATTATAATTACTGTTTCTCAGTCAGAACTGACTCCACAGACAAAAATATGGTGCAGAATTAATGCTTTTTCTCAAATTCTGAGACAAGGCTGCTTTCTGATTGGCAAATATTTCTGCCACAATTGGGGAACAAACAGTCAAGTTATCAATTGGGAAAGAGGCCTTTTAGAGGTGTCTCTGTTACATAAGGTAAAAAAGCCCTGTTCATGGTACACAATTCACTTTAGCGGAGTCAATCACATAAAATTGAACTGGGATGTAGTGTATATTTTTTTTTTAATTGAAAACCAAGTGTTGCAGTATTTAGTAGGGTTTGTAGAGAAAATATGCAGGAGGGACGTAGAAAAGAGGGGAAGGGGGTTGGGGATAGTGGGCAGCAGGGCCTTTTTACCAGTTTTGCCTTTGGGGAAGGGGCCTTTTGCTCTTAATTGGGGGTGGAATACATAAATTGGGAATGACATTTCCAAGGTAAGTTTAAAAAGTGGGGAAGTCTGCATGCTTTTTAGAAAATAATATGAGCGTGAGGAACGGGCCTTTTACAGGCCGCTTCAAAGAAAGGTAAAAAGTCCATGGGGAGGGTATGCGTCAGCTGCCTGTGGGCAAATGTAGAGAAGGGGGTGGCAGGGATGTGGTTTAGGAATTGCTGTGTCCCATGCCATGGCCATGCAGCACATGTGGGGTTTGACACTGGCCATTACAGGCAAACCATAAGGTGTACCCCTTCACAGGGTTCAGGGCTGAGGGTCTCCCAGCGGGTTTGGGGAACAAGGGAACATATTTTTGGGAAACAAAGCAAAACGTTTTGGGGATCACCGGGTCGTATTGTTAGGGAAAAAGGGAACATGGACCACCCCTGGAAGGGCCTCATGTCTATGGCTACAGGTCTTGTTATACAAACAAGAATGATTCTGAGAGAGGAATTATATGAATAATTCAATGAAATCAACAACTGTCACGGCTGATCCAGTTATGTTTACTATTTACACAGTTTGTCAACATTAACACCATCGATGTGCTTGGCAAATTTCAAGAAAACACTGCATAAACAAACCAAAAAAAGAGTTGTACATGTACACATTTGAACTTACGTGTTATTTGCCTGCAGAGTTCTAAGACAGTCAACTGTTTCCTTCATTACGTTAACCTGTGTATATTTCCAATTGTTTATCCCAGTGCGAACACTCTGCATCAGATAAACTATCAAAACTCAGTGGATTCAAAGTTTACCAACGTGTAAACACATTCTACGTATTGATGACGTAATCCAAAACTGACATTTTACAAAAAGCGTTCACTCCTGTAAACTAGGTACGCGTAAAATTGATAACTGCGGTCTGAATCGACGTTTTTACAAAAAGAAAATGGCGGCGTTTTGTGTTTTTTTTAATTAAATAGTCTAAAACACTTAAAAAATAATCCTTCAATCGTCAGAACGTCATTTTAAACCAATTTTGCTGCTGAGAGATGGACATACAATGTAAGTTGTCAGAATTCGTTTGTAATATGTTCAGTCTTTTGAAATTATGTGTATAAAATACATTCAAAACCATGTCAGATAAAAATAAAATATTGTGTGAAGTCAAAACCTAGGCCCGGTTTTATGAAACAACTTAAGTTAATTTCTTAAATTACAATTCACACATGAACGCGATTTCATTTCTTTTTCTCATACATTTGATTTTTCTGCACATAATGCACACATAATTGTCTACATTGAAATTTAAGGTGCAAAAACGTGAACAGTTTTAAAATTTGAGACTTATCGTAAGATGATTGATAAACGGGGCCCTGATGTTTGGGACATGAAATGAAATACATCAAAACCTCAGGCCTACAGCCCTTGGTATCGATGGTCTTCAAGTCCCGCTCACCAGATATTGATCTGGGACAATATAAACCAGATGGAAATGAAAATGCGCAAACGTATGCATCCTGTCTGATTGTACATTTTGATTCGTCTAAAACACAAACGCAGATTATATTTCCTTAAGAGTGATGCTTAATGTGTTTGGTACATACAAATCTGGTATCCATTTCTGTAGAAACATTTTATGTTGTGTATACGATTCTTATACTGTAATGGGTAAGTTGACAGTTACTTTCATCAGACAATTTAGTAATTAAAACATGCGTTAATTGTGTTTGTCATATTAGGTTGTAAAATTATTTTTGAAAATGTACTGCGACTTCGTCAAATGACTGGATTGTATGTTTGTTGAATATTAAGTTTGATATTATTGAAGTAAACTGTTTCATCTTACAATAGTTCTAATTTGACTGAAACATGATTGCGTCTACAAATTATTTGCCAAGTCGATTATTACTTTTAGATCCAATATATCATTGAGAATATAACTGATTGGCAAGCCTTGCGAGTTACAGAATAATCAATTGTGAAAGAATAAAAGCTTCAGAATAAGGTGAAATATCGTTTAGAGAGGGTTCCTTATTCTAGACAGACCAATAAACATTTTAATTGCGATATTAATCCTTTTGAACATGTTATTGCTGAACGCGAACCAGAATAAGACATAACATAACTATGTGTTATACTATAATCAATTTTTTTATTAATTTATCAAATTCTTTTTTGGTGGTAGTATTAGTACACTCATTTTTTCAGACAGACTTTTTGGATGTATGTTTACCGCAGTAATCAAATATGCCGTGATGCTTCGAACATTGTATAGATAGTTTACAAATCCTTCTATAATCACGTGCTTTTGCAAGCTGGAATACTCTGAAAATAATCACTCGTTTTATCTTGTTTTTCTTGCTGCTTCAAACGAGTATGGTTAGTTATATATTGAGTTTAGCACGTGATTCAAAGGTCTGTCTTTTTTGCACTTACGAGTGTCAGACTATGTACTGACTTCAGATTGTTTTCCGGAAAAGTTAATCTCTCCAAAGTACCGATCTAGACCAGTATCTACCCTATTACCTGTTTGATCCGAATTAAATCTTTCCCACGTCCTTAGCTACGATTGTAGCAGTTGACTCTTTAATATTTCGGGAAGCTATCAATACTGAAAATATATATTATGCTTAAGATAAAATTCGTGTACAAGTAAGTCACTAAACAATGGAAACAGCATGTATACTGAAAGGAAAAACAAACGCGACACTGGAATTTCCGCTACGTATTGTATATACTGCACACTTAATTCCATATATATTCCAAGGAAATCCCAAGATGTTTTTTAAAAATCCCAGTTGCAGTTAGAGAAAGGACACAACTAAGATGTTGTAGACGTTTTAATCCCAGTACACGTTGTAATAAGAAATTCATAAATGTTGAAGTTCCTCTTTGAAAAATTGAGACAGTTCAGTACTGTATTTAACGTAAAGAGTTTGCAAAATTTTGCATCCTAAGTTTGCGTCAAACGCGTACTCTGTCAATAATGAAACTCTGCAGGAATACTATTTGCTGTGTTACGTGTTGTAACAGTAGCATATCGTACATACAATATATATCGGAAATTCCCGTGTCGCGTTTCTTTTTCCGTTTGGTATATATATAAATTCCACCCATAAAAAGGGTCCTGTCTAGGTTGAAATTCAAGTTGTCTACTGGCCATGTATTGACAACTGACTTTATGTGTTTCAGAATGTGTGAGTCAGCAGTTGCTGTGGAACACATTAATGCCAAGGACGTGACCACATTGTGTTTCAGATGTGTGAGTGACCAGTTGCTGTGGAACACATTCATGCCAAGGACGTGACAACATTGTGTTTCAGAATGTGTAAGTGACCAGTTGCTGTGGAACACATTCATGCCAAGGACGTGACAACATTGTGTTTCAGAATGTGTGACACAGCAGTTGCTGTGGAACACATTAATGCCAAGGACGTGACCACATTGTGTTTCAGATGTGTGAGTGACCAGTTGCTGTGGAATACATTCATGCCAAGGACGTGACAACATTGTGTTTCAGAATGTGTAAGTGACCAGTTGCTGTGGAACACATTCATGCCAAGGACGTGACAACATTGTGTTTCAGAATGTGTGAGTCAGCAGTTGCTTTGGAACACATTAATGCCAAGGACGTGACCACATTGTGTTTCAGATGTGTGAGTGACCAGTTGCTGTGGAACACATTCATGCCAAGGACGTGACAACATTGTGTTTCAGAATGTGTATGTGACCAGTTGCTGTGGAACACAATCACGCCAAGGACGTCATTCACGCCAAGGACGTGACCACATTGTGCATAAGGTTGACATCCTGTTGCAAAATTGTTGTTGAAAATATTACATTATTCAATGACTGTTCTTAGGTCAACCCAAAAACCCGATTTTTTTATTTTAATGATTGTTGTACGATTCGTTTATTAAATTTTTATCCATTAAATACATACTTATATATTTGAACAATTCTAAAAAATAAAATAAGAATTCTGATGTACTTCCTTTAAATATATCAGATAAGAAACGTGGGCGGGAGAGAAACTTAACCGTATAAGTGATTTGAAAAGAAAACCGTGTTCCGTTTACAAGCTGAATCCAAACAGTTAAATAAGGGATGGTTTAAAAGCCACTTCTCACAAATAAAGACATTTTACGCAGAGGCTTTGATATAAAAGGTCCTTAATATTAGGTATAAATAGTTACTGTAATATCGTGCACTTAAATGGCTTAAAACTTCGCAGCATTTGACATAGCAATCCATCGGCTTATTTTAAAAGCTCTAAAACGTGAGAAACGCTAATTACATTTCTGAATACTGGTTCTTTGATTTCAGTCAAAGGCAGATTAATATCTGAGTTATTATGAAAGCATATTTCTATCTTATTTTTAGTCAGTGGTCCATCACAAAAGTTGATGGCAAAATTTAGTAGAATTTGGCTTGCATGCTTAACGTAACGTTATCCTTAGGATATGTGGATAACCGTTCCAAGGCATGCCAAAGCTGAAAATGCTCATATGAGCCTCAAAATTAGGTCAAAGGTCAACTGAATGCAAAAACATGACATAGGGTTCTAATAACTAAAATGATGTTGAATGCATAGCATTTATTCTCCCCAAAACAAGCATCTTTTTGTAAGGTACATGTTACAGTTAACAGACATAGCAAAATTAAGGCAAAATGATTATAAAAAAAATAATGTCAAAGGTTAATAAGTGCATTTTAAATGCAGTTTAATGAAAATATTCTGATTGAAACATGAATTCAACCAAACAATTATTGAAAACCTGTTCTTTTGACATTGCTTTACGCAACAATTTACATCATTATGTATGGCATACAAAATTGCCCTGCTTAAAGTTCCTGAAAGATTTGTGAATTCAAAATATTAAGGGTTTGATTTGTTTCGGGGAAAAAATACTGCCGAGATGCCTACAAACAAACTTCATTGCTACTCAGCATCATCTTTTGTCCATCTATTTTGGCAGTTGCTTGGCATGTTGCGTTGACAGAAAACAGTACAGTGTAACAACCACATCTTGCAGTTGAACAAGGTTGCTCGGATGCACAACCGATTTGGCGGTATATTTGATCGCATTGTCACAGGAGCGAGAGAGACTTCACATTTGACCAGTTTGTTAGAAATATAGCTCTAGAACTGGTCACGTCTTGAACTGTACCATTTGACGGTCAATAACCACAGGACGTCTTTACCATCGATAAAAATGACTTCATGCTTTGCTAAGGTTCTCTATTCTATGCCTGGTATTTCATACGACCTGCATTTCTTCTTTATGGTTGTCTTGATCACGCATGTAACGATGTTAAGAATTTCAATGATCGAAATTAAGTTATTACAAGTAAACTCCTTCAAACAGGTTTTCGTTATCACAAACTTGGCAGATCTTTCTCAACATTCTATCGGCGCAACGAAAACCTACTGGAGAAGTAAAACACCAACCTAAAAACTGTTCTGCGACTAGTAATATCACAACCTTTATTCTACAGAGATGTATACATAAACTTAGGAAATTAGAGGTGTGACGGTTTTCCTGACCGCTTTACAAAATTAATCGGGAAAATCGTCAGAAAAGTAAATATGACCCTTTAGTATTTCAATGCACATCATGCTTGGTAAATGACCCCGTTACAGTCAGTTACTGCGCTTCACCTTTCTCTTGTGCGATGACCGGACAACCTCATGGGACTCCACGACTCGAGTTTTGTGATCATACCCTAGATTGGTTTTATCTTTGACTACAACTGCTGTGTTTCTAATTGTGTTTTATACAGTTTTACAATAACACATACATGTATCGTTTCCTAATTTCTCTGCATGTGGAATTTATTGTTAGATATTTTCTATTGATTAGATGTACTTCTATTTACACTTTCTTGTCAATTTGAGTGCCGAAGACAAGATAATAGCGAGGTTATATACACTTAAAATCAATTTAAGCTAACCAGTGGGTCATATTGCCTACTGACCGTTCCAAGTCGGTAACCCTGTCTTCACCACTCAATGTGTTGTGTATCGTCCTTTTGTATAGTTAATTTTCTCTTTGTGGTCAACCGGATCTACACTGCCATTTTGTTTGCGTGCAGTGGGGACCATTTTTCTCATTTTTTGTAACCTGTAGCGATTTTGTATTAACTTCTCTCATATCGGCTACATATTTGATGTGCATACATAGAGACTCAATGCCCATCTTTGCAGAGCAGATGGGTTAAGTGTAATACCAACAAGCCGCCCAAGACCATACCACATACACATTGTTTCGATAGACATTTCTGAACATACATCATTCCATACCCCAGGCTTCATATGTCTAACCACAGTTTAGATATTCTACAACGAGCAGTTCTAGTATGACCTTCGATACATTCTAACACGCAGTGCAAGACTTCCTTCGTGACTATCTTAAGAGCTCTAGTGTTCTGTGGATAGTACTTTCTGGAGAGCATACGTGATACGCCTCCAAAAACAGCATTTAGAACCTCTTCTAACCCACTATTAACCATTAATACACATACACAACCAACAAAGCTCATTAGCAAATGCATACCCTCAAGTATTGGAACGAAATGTTTGAACAATGTAGGATGTCCCCACATAATAGTAATCATCAAACGGTCCTGCTGTTGATCCCCTCTAACGTGTAAAAGCTTGTCAACACTGTATTGTTAGTTCATAGCAGTCACCAATGTGTCTGGACCAGATAGTACCATATCTATGGCGTATACATGCATTTGGTTGCAGGTTTTGTGTTTACAGCAGCCGTCTAGATAACAAAAACAGCTTAATTAAAAAGATGAGTCACCAAGATGATCCCCGAAATTTAGTCATAGACACCAAAAGTAGTATCCAAGCTGATCTATTGTTATGTTAATGGCACGGCAGTCATTTTGATTGGCAGCCATCTTGAATATTAGTATTTTACTTATAAGTTAATAATCATGATAAGCTCTGGAATAAGTCAGAAATGGATTCCTTGACAAAAAAAAACCTATCCATAGACACAAACATGAGTGGCCTAGATAATGCAGAAGCCAAGATATTGTCACTGTAATGTCACGCCAGCTATCTTGGATATGTGTGTTCAACTTATAAGTAAGGTGGAGTCTGGAATGGATTCCTTGACCCCAAAAACCTATGCATAGACACCAACATGATAGTCCTAGCTAATGCAGAAGTAGACATAGTGTCATTTTAGTGTCACAGCAGCCATCTTGGCGGCCATCTTGGATATTTCAATTTCCTCAAAAATGCCAATGTGGCATCATTCAGATTTAAAATCAGCCTACCTTAAATATATTAAAACCGTCAAAAAACATTGTGTGGACGATTATTTTGGGTTGTGTCGTCTACTGCCGGACTATCTGATTAACCAGTTGAAAACTATGACGTATTATACCAGTTGAAAGCATGCAGATTTCATGCAAAATATACATGTTTAACTCTTCCTAACTAGTCAATCTAAGTGTATAGTATCTACAAAACCTAAATATTAAAAAGCCGAATCCTGTCTAAATATTGAACTATTTCTTAATCTCGTATTTTCAATTGCATTTGTTTGTACTTATTGACTTTTATTAGCATAAAAAGACCGAACGTACGGACAGAAAGGGTTTTAAAAAACAACTGTGTAAATGCTATCAAAAGTAAAATATATCAAAGTTAAAGAAATTGAATGTGTAATAAATGACGATAATTTGATTACATAGCGATTTGGCCGATTTTTGCACTCATTTGATCTTTGACTCATTTTTTACCTTAATATGCAAATTCACGTCTGGCATGCGTCTAAACCATAATGTATACATATTATATATACACATTATACAAATACATTATATTAGTCAAACAGTTCTACTAAATTTTGCCATCAAACTTAAAAATAAGCGTCTTTTCGTGGTTTAGACCACTGACTATTTGATGTTTTTCGTTATAATACAAATCTGAAAACTGACGACATTTCCATTGAGAATCAGTACTGAATTAGATAAGTACAAATGTCGGTTAATCTGGTGAAAAAGTGCCCAAAGTTTCTTTCCAGTCAATTTGGACAACATAAATGATTTTCTGAGCGAAAATCAATATCGTGTTATAAAAAATCACATCTTAAATAATACATATTTATTTGCGATGGAACATTTGCATAAACTGGTCGATAACAATATAAAACGAGATCCGTGACTTAAACATGACAAAAAAAACATACATAATGAGCTTCTCGACAAGACCTGCGATGATGTCAACTATAGTGAACTGTGAAAATATTTAAATACACACTTCCTGATGAGCAAATATGAAGTAATTTTGTCTGACCATGCTGACTATGCAGATCTGAACAAACATGTAGTGATCAGTAAATGAATCTAAACAAAATTTAAACATGTCCATTTAAAAGGCATATCTGGCAGGACACATATACTAGTCAAAAGTACTCACCTACGAATATGTCAATAGTATTCTCATTGTTTTGTGAAATGCACACTTGATTGGAGATACGTTTGAAATGAAAAATAATGAGTTTAAATCGCATGATTGCATGAACACATTTTAAAGCCTGCAAGTCGATGTGCTTTCTTAAAAACAAATCATAACAAGTATACAACCGGGTACTTAGGATTGTGTTAAGTACTTTGAATTAGTGCAGCTTTTGATGTTCCTAATTCTAAAATATGCCAACTAAAACAATTATGACATCATGTTTGACTAGCATCTCCACTATAAATGCGTTTGCAAAAGAAATTTCTGAAATATTAAATGTTAACGCTGAAATACAGTTATTTGAATTCTGAACGATATTCAATTAAAAGAGAAGTAATTTAGGATTATCCATGTTTCATTTTATTATAAACCGAGCATCTGATTTAAATGGGTCAAACTTTTACGTACTTTTTTATATTATTTACTGTCACTTTTAGGAAGTTTATATCTTTAAGCGGACTTTGTTTTATGTTATTTGTTTTATCAACACATTTCATGTTTTCATATAAAACTCTCAAAAGATGTAACAATTTAAACAAAAAATAAAAAGTTTGTAAACTATTGCTCATAACGAATCCTTATCACACAATTATTCTAAAATTTATTTGAACTAAGAAATTTAAAATTAGATATAACAGTATTTAATATTATGTTAATGCAGAAAATAAAATGCATATATTTTATTATTGTGAGCAGACTTATTGGGAGCATACTGATACATTCACGCTATTATCGGGAAAATATTGATACATTCAAGTTATTACTAGGAACACATTGATACATTCACGTTATTATGGGGAACATACTTTACATTCAGATTGTTATTCGGAACACACTGATACATTCAAGTTATTAATGAGAATACACAGATACATTCAAGTTATTATTGGGAGCATACTATACAATCACGTTATTTATATTAGGAGCATACTGGTACATCCAGGTCATTATCGGGAAAACACTGATACATGCACGTTATTATTGGGGACTTACTGTATGATACATTCACGTTATATCTGAGAGCATACTGATACATTCTCGTTATTACTGGGAGCATACTGATCCATGCACATTATTATTGGAAACATATTATACATTCACGTTATTATTGGGAGCATACTATACATTACTGTTATTATTGGAAAAACACTGCTACATTCACGTTATTATTGGGAGCATACAGGTAAATTCACGTTATTAATGGGAACACAGTGATACATTCACGTTGTCATGTTGAGCATACTGATACAATCACGTTATTATTGAGAGCATACTATATATTCACGTTATTATTGGGAAAACACTGATACATTCAAGCTATTATTGGGAGCATTCTATACATTCACGTTATTATTGAGAGCATACTATATATTTACGTTATTATTGGGAAAACACTGATACATTCAAGCTTTTATTGGGAGCATTCTATACATTCACGTTATTGTTGGGAGCATACAATACATTAACGTTATGGTTTGGAGCATACTATACATTCAGGTTATTATTGGGAGCATACTATATATTTACGTTATTATTGGGAAAAGACTGATACATTTAAGCTATTACTGGGGTCATACAGGTACATTAACCACATTAACTTAATATTGAGAACATCTCGATACATTCTCGTTATTATTGGGAACACATTGATACATTCACGTTATAATTGGGAGCATACTATACATTAACGTTTTTATCGGGAAAACAATTTTACATTCAAGTTATTACTTGGGTGACGTATAAATTTACGTTATTATTGGGAAAACACTGATACATTCACTTTATTATTGGAAAGATACGTATCAGTTTACGTTATTATTGGGAAAGCACTGATTCATTGGCGTTATAATTGGAAACACATTGATCACGTTGATAATAAACGTTATTATTGGGAAAACACTGATACTTTTACGTTATTATTGGGAACACACTGATACCTTCACGTTATTATTGGGTAAACACTGATACATTCATGTTATCATTTCGAGTATACTGTACATTCACGTTATTATTTCGGAAAATATTGATGCATTCACGTTATTATTGGGAGTATACTGATACATTCACGTTATTATTTCGAGCATACTATACATTTACGTCATTATATGGAAAGCACTGATACATTCGCGTTATTATTGGGAACACACTGATACCTTCACGTTATTATTGGGAACACACTGATACATTCACGTTATAATTGGGAGTATACTGATACATTCACGTTATTATTTCGAGCATACTGATACCTTCACGGTATTATTAGGAGCATACATATACATTCCCATTACTACTGGTAACACACTGATACAATCACTTATTATTGGCAACACATTGATACATTCACGTTGTTATTAGGAACACACTGATAAATTCTCGTTATTAATGGGAGCATACTGATCTATTCACGTTATTATTGGGAGCATACTGATCTATTCACGTTATTATTGGGAGCATACTGATCTATTCACGTTATTATTGGGAGCATACTGATCTATTCACGTTATTATTGGGAGCATACTGATACATTCTGGTTATTACTGGGAGCATACTGTGCATTCACGTTATTATTGGGAACACATTGATACATTCGCGTTTTTATTGGGAGCATACTATATATTTACGTTATGATTGGGAAAACTGATACATTCAAGCTAGTATTGAGGGCATACAGGTACATTAACCATATTAACGTTAATATTGAGAGCATCTCGATACATTCTCTTTATTATTGGGAACACATTGGTACATTCACGTTATTATTGGGAGCATACTATACATTAACCTTTTTATCGGGAGCATACTGATCCATTCACGTTATTATTGGGAGGATACGTATAAATTTACGTTATTATTGGGAAAGCACTGATTCATTGACGTTATTATTGGGAACACATTGATAATAAACGTTATTATTGGGAAAACACTGATACTTTCACGTTAAAATTGGGAACACACTGATACCTTCACGTTATTATTGGGAAAGCACTGACACATTCATATTATCATTTGGAGTATACTGTACATTCACGTTATTATTTCGGAAAATATTGATGCATTCACGTTATTATTGGGAGTATACTGATACATTCACGTTATTATTTCGAGCATACTATACATTTACGTTATTATTTGGAAAACACTGATACATTCGCGTTATTATTGGGAACACACTGATACCTTCACGTTAATATTGGGAGTATACTGATACATTCTCGTTATTATTGGGAGCATACTGATACATTCGCGTTATTAATAGTAACACACTGATACCTTCACGTTATTATTGGGAGTATACTGATACATTCTCGTTATTATTGGGAGCATACTGATACATTCACGTTATTATTTCGAGCATACTGATACCTTCACGGTATTATTAGGAGCATACATATACATTCCCATTACTACTGATAACACACTGATACAATCACTTATTATTGGCAACACATAGATACATTTACGTTGTTATTGGGAACACACTGATAAATTCTCGTTATTAATGAGAGTATACAATGCATTCATGATATTATTGAGAATACTGATATTCACGTCTTCATTGGGAGCATACTGATCTATTCACGTTATTATTGGGAGCATACTGATACATTCTCGTTATTACTGGGAGCATACTGTGCATTCACGTTATTATTGGGAACACATTGATACATTCGCGTTTTTATTGGGAGCATACTATATATTTACGTTATGATTGGGAAAACTGATACATTCAAGCTAGTATTGAGGGCATACAGGTACATTAACCATATTAACGTTAATATTGAGAGCATCTCGATACATTCTCTTTATTATTGGGAACACATTGGTACATTCACGTTATTATTGGGAGCATACTATACATTAACCTTTTTATCGGGAGCATACTGATCCATTCACGTTATTATTGGGAGGATACGTATAAATTTACGTTATTATTGGGAAAGCACTGATTCATTGACGTTATTATTGGGAACACATTGATAATAAACGTTATTATTGGGAAAACACTGATACTTTCACGTTAAAATTGGGAACACACTGATACCTTCACGTTATTATTGGGAAAGCACTGACACATTCATATTATCATTTGGAGTATACTGTACATTCACGTTATTATTTCGGAAAATATTGATGCATTCACGTTATTATTGGGAGTATACTGATACATTCACGTTATTATTTCGAGCATACTATACATTTACGTTATTATTTGGAAAACACTGATACATTCGCGTTATTATTGGGAACACACTGATACCTTCACGTTAATATTGGGAGTATACTGATACATTCTCGTTATTATTGGGAGCATACTGATACATTCGCGTTATTAATAGTAACACACTGATACCTTCACGTTATTATTGGGAGTATACTGATACATTCTCGTTATTATTGGGAGCATACTGATACATTCACGTTATTATTTCGAGCATACTGATACCTTCACGGTATTATTAGGAGCATACATATACATTCCCATTACTACTGATAACACACTGATACAATCACTTATTATTGGCAACACATAGATACATTTACGTTGTTATTGGGAACACACTGATAAATTCTCGTTATTAATGGGAGTATACAATGCATTCATGATATTATTGAGAATACTGATATTCACGTCTTCATTGGGAGCATACTGATACATTCTCGTTATTACCGGGAGCATACTTTACATTCACGTTATTATTGGGAACACATTGATACATTCACGTTATTATTGGGAGCATACTATATATTTACGTTATTATTGGGAAAACACTGATACATTCAAGCTATTATTGAGGGCATACAGGTACATTAACCATATTAACGTTAATATTGAGAGCATCTCGATACATTCTCGTTATTGTTGGGAACACATTGATACATTAACGTTATTATTGGGAGCATACTATACTTTAACGTTTTTATCGGGAGCATACTGATCCATTCACGTTATAATTGGGGGCATACTGATACATTTACGTTATTATTGGTAGCATAATGATACATTCACGTTTTTATCGGGAACATTTTGATATATTCACGTTATTATTGGGAACATACTGATACATTCTGGTTATTATTGTGGGCATACTAATACATTCAGTTGATTATTTCAGCATACTGATTTTTTTACGTTATTATTTTTAGCATACTGTTACATTTACGGTATTATTTCTAGCATACTGTTACATTCACGGTATTATTTCGACCATACTGATATATTCACGGTATTATTGGGAACATACTGATACATTCACGTTATTATTGGGAACACGCTGATATATCCACGTTATTATCGGGAGCATACTGATACATTCACGTTGTTATTTGGAGCATACTACAATTTCACGTTATTATTGGGAGGATACAGGTACCTCCACGCTATTATTGGAAAGACATTGATACATTCACGTTATTATTCGGAGCATATTGATAATCAACGTTATTATTGGAAGCATACGTATACATTCAGTTTATAATGGGAAAACACTGATATATTCACATTACTATTGGGACACACAGGAACATCCATGTTATTATTGGGAGCATGCTGGTATATTCACGTTAATAATGGAAAAAATTGATACATATACGTTATAATTGGGAGTATACTGTTCGATTGACGTTATTATTGGGGGCATACTTTACATTTACGTTATGTTTGGGAGCATAATGATACAAGCACGTTATTATAGGGAGCATACTGATCCATTCTCGTTAGTTTGGGATCATACTATACAATCATGTTAGTTTGGAGTATACTGATCCATTCATTTTATTATTGGGAGCATACTGATACAATCACGTTATGATAGGGAGCATACTTATCCATTCTCGTTATTTTGGGATCATACTATACATTCACGTTATTATTGGGAACACACTGATCCATTCGCTTTATTATTGTGAGCATATTGATCTATTCACGTTATTATTGGGAGCATACTGATCCATTCACGTTATTATTGGGAGCATACCGATTCAATCACGTTAATTTTGGGAGCTCACAGGTACGTTAATGCTATTATTGTGACACACGGATACATTCTTGTTATTGAGAACTTTGGCACATTTACGTTATTATTGGGAGCATAAAATACATTTACGTTATTTTTGGAAGAACATTGATATATATTCACGGTATTATTGGGAGAATACTGATAGATTCATATTATTATTGGGAACATACTGACATATTCATGTTATATTTGGGAACATATTGATACATTCATATCATTGTTGGGGACATTATTGGAAACACTTTGATAAATTGACATTATTATTGGGAGGATACTGATACATTAAGGTTATTTATGGAAGCATACTGATACATTCATGCTTTTTCGAGCATGCTGGTCATGCGGATACGTTCATGTTATTATTGGGAGAAAACCGATACATTCACTTTATTATCGGGAACATACTATATATTCACGTTATTATTGACAACATACTGATACTTTCACGTTATTATTGGGAGCTTACAGATACATTCATGTTATTATTGGGAGCATATTGGTACATTCACGTTATTATTAGGAGCATACTGATCTATTCACGTTTTTACTTGGAGCATCTTGATACATTCACGTTATTATTAGGAGCATACTGATCCATTCACGTTATTATTTGGAGCATACTGATCCATTGACGTTATTATTAGGAGAATACTGATCGATTCACGTTTTTACTTGGAGCATCTTGATACATTCACGTTATTATTTAGAGCATACTGATCCATTCACGTTATTATTAGGAGCACATTGATCGATTCACGTTTTTACTTGGAGCATCTTGATACATTCACGTTATTATTTGGAGCATACTGATACATTTAGGTTATTATTGTGAGCATACTGATACCTCCACGCTGTTAGAGGAAGCATACTGATACAACCATGTCATTTTTGGGAGTATACTGATCCATTCACGTTATAAGTGGGAACATACCGATCCATTCACTAGGAGCACACTGATCGATTTACGTTTTTACTTGGAGCATCTTGATACAAATAGCGAGGGAATAGGTATATTATTCGATAAAAACTTAGACGTTAATATCTTAAATTCAACGGAAATAGTTATAGACAGGCTGTTTGCAATAGATATATACATAAACGGAAAAGACATAACTTTAATAAATGTTTATGGTTTGAATAACGATGACCCAGTTTTATTTAATAAAGTAGAAACACACCTTCAACATAATGAGAATAAAAATGTTATTATAGGAGGCGATTTTAATTTAGTCTTAGACCCAACTATGGATAAAAAGGGAGGAATATTGATACGCATAAAAAATGTCGCGCAAACCTATTACATATGATTGACTCGTATGAATTGAATGATGTATGGAGAATGTTTAACCCTACAAAACAAACATATACTTGGCATTCAAATACACGACCGACAGTTTTCTACCGACTAGATTATTTTTTAATCTCAAGCAATCTTATGAATTGCATTACCCGAGCAGACATTCGAAGTAGCTATAAATCTGATCACTCAATATCTAGCATTAATATACAACTGCAAGATATACCAAGGGGTCCTGGATACTTTAAACTGAACTCAAGTTTATTACTCGATAATGAATATCAAACAAAATTAAAACGTGGAATAAATGAAACTTTAGAATTTAATAAAGAGGCAAACCCAAACACTATATGGGAACTGGTTAAAGGTACTATCAGAAATAACACTATTCAATATGCAACAAAAAAAAAAGAAAAAATTGGAGGATGAAAGCTGTAAACAAATTCAAAGTGAAATTGAAGAGTTAGAACACAAATATTCAGAACTCAACGAAACCCAAATTTTAGAACAAATAAATACAAAACGAGAGGAATTAAATAAGTTTTATGAAAAGAAGACAAATGGAATAAAAACTAGAATAAAGGCACAGTATTTAGAAAGTGGAGAAAAAAATGTTAACTACTTATGAGTCTTGAAAAACTCAGAGCAGAAAGAAAAGTAATGAACAGATTAAACATAGATGGACAAGTACTTACTGGTCAAAAAGATATATTAAATGCAGAACGTCAATATTTTGAAAACTTTTATCAAAAAAGGGAGCAAGTAAAACCGAATTTCAATTTTATTCAAAACAATGTAAGTAAATTATCAAATGAAGACAAAGCTTACTGTGAAGGCATTATAACGGAAGAAGAATGTAAAACCGCAATAAAATATATGAAAAATGGGAAAAGTCCGGGTTCAGATGGGATTTGTGTTGAGTTCTTTAAATTATTTCGTCCTGAAATAAAATACAGTCTTATAAATACATTAAACTATTCGTTTGAAAACGGAAATTTAACGGAACTTCAGAAACAAGGTTTAATAAGCTTAATACCTAAAGGAAATAAAGACTTAACTAGTATCTCGAACTGGAGACCAATAACATTATTAAACGTTGACTATAAAATAGCAACAAAGGTTATTGCAAATAGATTGAAAAAAGTTTTATTTAAGATAATTCATAATAGCCAGACTGGTTTTATTAAAGGACGCTACATACATAGGAGAAAATATAAGATTATTGTTCGATATTATTGAATTTTTGAAGAAAGTGAGCTTCCTGGCCTACTGTTTTTTGCTGACTTTGAAAAAGCTTTTGACAGTGTTGGACATGATTATATATACTCAGTTTTAGAATTTTTTAACTTTGATCCTATGTTTATACAATGGATCAAGTTATTTTACAGTAATGCAAAAAGTGCTATTATAAACAATGGCTACATGTCAGAATTCTTTAATGTGAGAAGAGGTGTTCGACAAGGCTGCCCACTTTCTCCGTATATATTTATTTTAGCAATTGAAATACTTTCAATATCCATACGTAACGATACAGATATTGCAGGTATAAAAGTAAATGATCAAGAGATAAAACACACAATGTTTGCTGATGACGCGACCATTTTACTAAACGGGTCTGAAAAAGGTTACAACGCTATGCTAAACGTTTTTGAAGAGTTTGAACATATATCCGGCCCAAAATTAAATCCCAACAAATGTGTTACATTAAGAGCAGGAACATTTAGAACGCAACATGACTTAATTTATAGTAGAAAACAATGCATAAAATGGACATCTGAATCGGCAAAGGCACTTGGCATAACTTTTCATGCAAAAACAGCGAACATGTTTGAAATTAACTATACAGATATATTAAAACAATTTTATAATAGTATGGATCAATGGAAAAGGCGTAAACTATCAACAATAGGAAACATCACTGTTTTAAAATCTATTATTATTCCAAAATTAACGTACCTTTTTTCAACAATTCCAAATCCACCAGAGTACATACTAAAAGAACTAAATCAAAAATGTTTTCAATTCATTTGGAATTCAAAAAGAGATAAAGTCAAAAGGAGAGAAATAATAAAACAATATGAAGATGGTGGTTTGAAAATGATAGATATACGAATATACATAACCTCCATTAAAGCATCATGGGTAAAAAGAATAATAGACCCAAATAATAACGGAGCGTGGAAAATATTCTACATTAAAGAACTCGAACGCTATGGTGGGAATTTAATTTTCAACTGTAATATAAATGTAACAGATATTATGTGCTTTACATTTAAAAACACATTTTTAAATGACATTTTGAAGGCGTGGTGTACTGCTAATTTTACAAAAAGCCCAAAACATATAAATGAACAAATATTGTGGAACAATAGTAATATAAAACACAATGGTAGACAATTAATATATCTTTATTGGATACAGAAACAGATTGTATGCATCCATGATATATATAATACAACTGATAGAAAACTAAAAACATTTAATTCAATCCAACATGATTTTGACATACCTGCAACAGAATTCTTAAAATACCACAAACTTATATCTTCAATACCAAAGCAATGGTTGCAAGAACTCAACGTAGAAAATGTCAACATACTAAAACAAAAAACAATATGCGAATGCATTAAGGGAAAGCCTTCAAACTCAGTCAATAGATATCTCACAAAAGTTCAAATAGATAATTTAAAAGATGACACAAAATCGAAATCCCAAATTACATGAATTAAGTGGGAAAATATATTTTCACATACTGCTATGAATTGGAGGTACATTTATAGAAACATATTCAGATGTAGTAAAGATAATAATTTACAAATGTTTCAGTACAATTTTATATATAGGAATATTGCCACAAATAAACTTTTATATAAATGCCAACTTGCCGTTTCAAGCATTTGCACATTCTGTAATTTGGAAATCGAGACTTTAGACCATCTATTCTGGGAATGTATGTGGACGCAACATTTCTGGAATGAATGCCGTTTATGGATGGAGAGAACAGACATGACTACCGAATTAAATAAATATAATATTTACTTTGGAGAGCGAGATAAAATATTCACTTACATAACCATGTTGGGTAAACAATTCATATATAAATGTAAATATAAAGATGAGATACCGAAATTTGAAGCGTTCTTAAGGAAATTGAACAATAGGATTAACATAGAAATGTACACTGCCCTTAAAAACGATACTCTTAATACATTTGAAGAAACTTGGAGAAAACTATTAACAACACGTGGGCTGGCCAACGGTGTTCTCTAGCAAACTCATTATCTATTACCTTACACTATTCCCTTCTAATACTACCTTTTTTTCCTTTCCTTCCTATTACACCTCTTAAAATATAGTCATACAATATATTTATTATGATTTAAACAGTGTTATGCAAATTCACTGTTATGTGCTGTTTAAATGTGTGTAGTAATTGTTTTTTAATGTAATGTTGTATGCCAAAAAATAATAATAAATAAACAAATCTTGATACATTCACGTTATTATTTAGAGCATACTGATCCATTCACGTTATAATTGGGAGCATACTGATCCATTCATGCTGTTATTAGGAGCATACTGATTGATTCACGTTTTTACTTGGAGCATATTGATACATTCACGTTATTATTTTGAGCACACAGATCCATTCACGTTATTATTAGGAGCATACTGCTCGATTAACCTTTTTACTTGGAGCATCTTGATACCGATACATTTACGTTATTATTGTGAGTAGGATACCTCCACGCTGTTACAACCATGTCATTTTTGGGAGCATACTGATCCATTCACGTTATAGTTGGGAGCGTACTTATCCATTCACGTTATTATTGGGAACATACTGATCCATTAACGTTATTATTGGGATCATACTGATACCCCCACGCTGTTAGTGGAAGGATACTGATACAACCATGTCATTTTTGGTAGCATACTGATCCATTCACGTTATAATTGGGAGCATACTGATCCATTCACGTTATTATTGGGAGCATACTGATACACTCACTGTATTATTTGGAGCATACTGATCCATTCACGTTATTATTGGGAGCATATTGATCCATTCACGTTATTATTGGGAGCATACTGATACACTCACTGTATTATTTGGAGCATACTGATCCATTCACGTTATTATTGGGAGCATACCTATCCATTCACGTTATTATTAGGAGCATACTGATACACTCACTGTATTATTTGGAGCATACTGATCCATTCACGTTATTATTAGGAGCATACTGATACACTCACTGTATCATTTGGAGCATACTGATCCATTCACGTTATTATTAGGAGCATACTGATACACTCACTGTATTATTTGGAGCATACTGATACACTCACTGTATTATTTGGAGCATACTGATCCATTCACGTTATTATTAGGAGCATACTGATACACTCACTGTATTATTTGGAGCATACTGATCCATTCACGTTATTATTAGGAGCATACTGATACACTCACTGTATTATTTGGAGCATACTGATCCATTCACATTATCATTGGGAGCATACCTATCCATTAACGTTATTATTAGGAGAATACTGATACAGTCGCGTTATTATTGTGAGCATACTGATACATTCACGTTATTTTTGGGAGCATACTGATACATTCACGTTATTTTTAGGAGCATACTGATACATTCACGTTATTATTGGGAACAGCTGGCACATTCACGTCATTACTGGGAACAAATTGCTACAAGCAAGCTATTATTGGGAAAATACTTTACATTTCCGTTATTATTAGGAAAATATTGATATATTCACGTTACTATTGTGAGCCTACTATACATTCACCTCATTATTAGGAATATTTTGATACACTGACGTTATTTTTGGGAGCATATTGATACATTCACGCTATAATTGGGATCATACTGTTACATTTACGTTATTATTGGGAACACACTGATACATTATCTTTATTATAGGGACCATACTTGAACTTTCACGTTATTAATGGGAACACACTGATCCATTCAAGTTATTATTATGAGCATACCGATCCATTCACGCTATTGTTGGGAGAATATTGATACGTTCACGTTATTATTTTGAGCAGACTGATACATTCACGTTATTATTATGAGCATACTGATACCTTCACGTTATTAGTGAAAGCATACTGATACAATCATGTCATTTTTGGGAGCATACTGATCCATTCACGTTATTATTGTGAGCATACTGATACAATCACGGTATTATTGGGAGCCTACTGATACAATCACTTTATTTTTGGGAACATACTGATCCATTCTCGTTTTTATTGGGAGCATACTAATCTATTCACGTTATTATTGAGAGCATTCTGATGCATTCGCGTTATTAGTGGAAACATACTGATCCATTCACTTTATTATTGGAAGCATACTGATCCATTCACGTTATTAATGGGAGCATATTGATCCATTCACGTTATTATTGGGAGCATACTGATACTTTCACGTTATTATCGGGAGCATACTGATGCATTCGCGTTATTATTGGGAGCTTATTGATACATTCACGTTATTATTGGGAACATACTGATCCATTCACGTTGTTATTGGGAGCATACTGATACATTCACGTTATTATTGTGAGCATACTGATCTATTCACGTTGTTATTGGGAGCATAATGATACAATCATGTAATTTTTGGAGCATACTGTTACATTCACGTTATTATTCGAAACACACCGCTACATTCTCATTATTTTGGGAGCATACTGATACATTCATGTTATTATTAGGAACATCTTGATACATTCTCGTTATTTTTAGGAGCATTCTGGTACATTCCTGTTATTATGGGGATAATACTATACATTCACGTTATTATTGGGATCATGTTGATACATTTAATTTATTGGGAGTATGCTGATCCATTTGCGTTATTGTTAGGAGTATGCTTTACATTCACCTTATAATTGGGAGCATGCTGGTATACATTCACGTTATTTTTGGGAGTATATTGATACATTCACGTTATTATTGGGAGCATACTGATCCATTCACGTTATTATTGCAGACACATTGATATTTTCACGTTATTTTAGGGAGCATACTGATACATTCACGTTATTATTGGGGGCATACTGATCCATTCACGTTATTATTGGGAGCATACTGATACAATCACGTTATTATTTCAAGCATACTTATACATTCACCGTAATATTAGGAGCCAGCATATACATTCCCGTTACATTTGGGAACACACTGATACACTGGTATACTCACGTTAATTATTGGAAGCATACTGATACATTTGCGTAATTGTTGGGAACACACTGATATATTCACGTCATTATTGGGAGCATAGTGATACACTCACGTTATTATTGGGAGCATATTGATACATTCCCGTTTTTATTGGGAGCATACTGATACATTCACGTTATTATTGGGAACACACTGATATATTCACGTTATTATTGGAAGCATACTGATACCTTCACGTTATTATTGGATGCATGCTGATACATTTACTATATTATTAGGAGCATACTGATACATTCACGTTATAATTAGGAGTATACTGATACAATCACGTTATTATTGCACGTTTGGACTCTTTTCAGACCCCAAGGAACTTTATTGTTGGAACTATAGCGACGGGAAAATAATGTAAATATAGGAATTAATGCGTATCCTTTCGTTAGTAATGCGAATTAAACGCAGGTAGTGGTTGCAAATACCATAATTCCATTGCTTGCTTCATGGATTTTGCCATTCAGTACCGGCGTTTAAACCCGCATAACGCTGAAAAAATTGCAAATGCATTTTAATTAATATCAGTATGCCACTTCATATTTGACCTGTATAGCGGTTGCTCAGGAAACTTTATTTTGCTTCGATATTCGATACACAGCTGCAGTTTTGTTAAAAGTATTCATTCCACGTATAATCTATAAGAATAAATACATTGCACGACAGCTCTATAAAGCTGATATTGATTTATATATTATCCAAAGCATTAGATGCCAACCTAACAACGCCAATATCAAAAATGAAATCAAGATGTATTAATAAAAAATCAAACAAGAACGATATTCCTAGTATCTTTCAACATAACATACAATGTAACTATTGGTTTACATAAATTGCATGTCTCCGTTTGCGAAGTGTATGTGTTCTTAAAACATACGTGATGTGTAATATGATCCAATTTATGTAAACCAAATAAATGTACAGAACTCATGGACATGTTTCAGTGAATAGGTTAAGACATGTACACTAATCTGAATGTGTTGTATTTATATTAGGGACCTCTGCATTCTAGAACAACGTCAATGAAACGACTAGGGCAATACTATTCAAACATAACATTTTCTTGCATACCGGGTAAGGTTATCCGCGTTTTACATAGCTGATGGAAAATCTGATCTTGCACATGGGGGAAGATAAACGTCGCGCGCTGATATCTACAATGACAGTTGCATGACATCATTGTTTAAATAAATATGCAACGCGTTAGTAGCTGGCGACGTCAATGCGCAGACTGTAAATCATATGCAAGAAAAAAAATCAATCAAGGATATCCGTTTCAGATAGGGAATGTTGGAAATCTCTATCTTTACCGGATACTCATGAAAGATTCGTATAAGCGTCACTAACGTGACAAAGGCATTAACATAATAATTAAAGTCGTATTTCTTATATGTCATTTCTAATATTTTTATAGTTAACAGACGACTCTGTCTATACCGAACAACAACACAACTTCTGCTGGTATTGATGTTGATTACTTTTGAGAATAAACAGTTAAAATGTGCATTGAATCCGTTTGAGTTTAGTATATATCCTTACTTGAACAGTTACAAATAACAACACGTTTTATTATCGAAATAAAACTAGCAGACGTTTTTGTAATTATAGTACGATTACAAAAATCGCACTTTCTATATCGTGTATGGTCCCATCGTATAAAGCTTTGTATTGTGGCCATACACGCTATTAACATGTGCGACTTCTGAAGTTGACCCATGTTTCCCAGTAGGTTCTTTCCATTTGCTTAAACTACATTTTGCAGTTTCAAAGTACTTTTTAGCTCGACTATTCGAAGACTAAGAGAGCTTATGTAATCACCCCGGGGTCGGCGTCGGCGTCGGCGTCCCACATCAAGGTTTGCGTGTAAGCTGTGTTTACAAGTCTATATCTCTTACATTTCTTATCCTAGCACAACCAAATTTGGCCATGGGCTTCCTTATAGCATTATCTTAAGGGCTGCATAAGCAATTTTGGTTCCTGTAACCCATGGGCTCCCATGGAACTCAAATTATGATAGCCCTTAAAATGTGTCCCATTTCACATCAAATTTTGCGTGTAATTCTTACCCTAGCACAACCAAATTTGGCCATTAGCTTCCTTATAGCATTATCTTAAGGGCTGCTTAAGTAATTTTGGTTCCTGTAACCCCTGGGCTCCCATGGAACCCAAATTCTGAGAGCCCTTAACATGTGTCACATCAAATGTTGCGTGTAAGCTGTGTTTACAGGTCTATATCTCTTACATTTCTTGTCCTAGCTGAACTAAATTTTGGAATTGGTTTCCTTATAGTATGGTGTAAAGGGTTAGATAAGTAAGTGCATCGAAATTGTTTGATGGGGGGCGTAAGATTTTGATCAGTTTTCGGGTCCGTTTTTAGCCCCATAAAATGGTTGCGGTAATGCATTGATAGGGTAAAAAAGTCCGTTTTCAAATAAAAGGATTTAACAACGTGTTAATTGAACCACTCATTAGCCATTTTGCGTCGAGGGGGCGAAGCGAGCGAGAATTTGTTTTATACTGAGGGCGTGCATCGAAATCGTTTGATATTTTATCTACAGTAACATGGACATACGTGTATGATCCGGAATATGACACCCCCACCCCGCCCCTACCCCACCGACCCCATCCCACAGTTTCCGCTAGTGGTGTGTGGGTTGTCATCAAATGTACACTCGAACAACATGCAGTACGCATGATGCATATGTACTTACCGCATACATTTTCATACAATTACATATTAATATATTCTTTTCGGATGACATAGGGAAAATATCCCGTTTATTTTGAATATTTCAACTACAAACGTTTCTACCTAGTATATGAAATTGTGTTAAAGTAGATATAGTTGAAAAGATTGTTTGTACTTTACAGAAAAGTCATTTTCTAAAAATAAAATTCGTTTCGAAAAGCGAAAATCCACGAAAATCGCGAAATTCGCTTTTCGTGGATGGCCTGATAATACCGCTGATATACATGATGAAAACCATAAAGAAAAATGTTTACAGAGGAAAATCGTCGTTGAGTAACAGTTACATTACAAATGATGTCGTCGAGACGCAATGACACTTTCAGGGAGAAACCGTGACATGCATTTGTTTTAAAAACAGTTATGTTAAACCCTATGACAATCAATATGAACTAATTATTATTTTTTACTGATTTGCATACATGTTTTGATAAAGCATAATGTATTAAAGTGTATTACAGTTTAATTATACCGCCCAGATAATATTTGGATCAATTACTAAGTGACATTTTCATTATTACAGGAATGTTATTTTAAGCTTGTCAATTATAACCAAATAAACATTCATCTAGTTTAATATTTTATTCACAAGTAAGAGTTTGTTCAGCAATATTTAAATGTCATGAAGTACGTTGATTTGCTTTTTAAAACAGGGGAAATATAACATGATAGCTTAGTGTGCATGCCCATCTATTTATATATACCATAGTAGTGTATTAGCTTCAGTCTTAATAAAGTAGTTAACATGCTCACAGCGTTGTTTCATATATAAACATTATATATACACGTTTTTAAGTTTTTAAGAATTCTTTCTCTTTATAAATTGATGTATAAAATGAGGTTTATATAGAAACAATTCCAAACACTTTTATTAAACATAATTAGTTAACTCATATTAGCGTATATAAGGATGTATTTCACGTGAAAAAACTCCCTAAAAAGCAAAATACTAACCACTTTCATTCAAAATCCACGTTTGTAAACAGACATCATTGGGAATCATTGACTATTCGTGGCGAAACCGATACCACTGTCGATGAGCAACCGTGAATGGTTTTCGTCGAGAACTTATTTACGTTGATACCGGTTTACACCCAGTGATATGTATTATTATATATAAAAGCGCACCAGTAGATTATATGGGTGTTAAATTTTATTGCTAATGTAATTGATAATATTACGTGCATATTTTGAAATTGAAGCATACTATTTTAGAATATAGATTATTGAATTTGTATGGCTAAATAATACAACGAGTTCCAAGTAATATTTAGCCATACAAATTCAATAACCTTTTTATTGTATACTTTCATATTGTTTTCGATCAATGTTAATTGTTTTTATTGTATTTGTGTTATTTATATAGCTTTTGATGGAATTCCTATCTTGTCATTCAGTTTCATTTTGTGTGGATGATTATTTCGCGAGAAAACAACGTCGACGTCGGATGACGTCATTAAAAACATCAAGCAATTTTCTAAAGTTTGTTTCCATTCGATAACGTTAAAAACAGTGGGTGAGTGACCATTTCAATTATTTTATCAATTTCTGCCATAAAAAGGTTGAAAAAAAACACGTATTTGTGTGTTGACAATACAGGAAGGATTCCGTTATTTTTAATTGAAAGTAGTTCCTTATTTCTATGTCGCGGCTCTTAGCAAGCACGAGAAATTGTTCCGGTGCAATATCAATGTGTGCAATATCGTAGAATATTGCACACTTAGCTCAATGCAAACTAAACGGGACAATATGAAAGTATACAATAATTGCAAATACTGATTGTCACAAAACTGATATATGTTGCTGGCTTCACTAAACCGTGTTCACAATGTATTGGGGGAATGGCTGCTCGCGCTATACTTTAAATGTTAATAACTCGTGCACGGGTTAATTAGGTTCAGTTGGAAGAACATCCAAAATGTAGGTATTTAACAAATAAATGCGTAAAAGATAACAGTTTGTATATCCTTTGCACAGGTAACATTGACAAATACACCTTTCGAATATATTCCATGAACACAATTGTTTCCTGGAGCTAGATTTAAACCATTATTTGCACTTTTCTTATTAGATCTTCACCACTACACCTACAATATTATTTGACATTCTGTAGCACTTCGAAAACTACTTCACACAATAACAGGTAACTCTAAGCCACGCTTATAAACTACTATATAAAACTCGAGAAAAACATAGTTTTACATCATGCAAGGTTAATGTATATTAGCGACATGATGTAGCATATGTATCTTAAGGCATGCAATTATCCAATTAGTAAGTTATTTGTCGTTGTGTGACGGAAACGACATACCCTGTAGATGTAGCTTTGTATTATACTAAATGGTTATAAATATGCCATATTCTCAGGAATTCCATTAGCTAAGTGATTATATCGCTTTACTGTAAATCAGAAGGTTATGTTTTCGAGACTCGCGAAAGCTCGAGGCAACGTTTGTTTGTTTGTTCTGGAAACTAATAGTGCTACGTGAATGCATGAAGCATGTCCATTGTTCGATGTATATAAAGCAAATTATGTCCTATGTCAAAACTGATTACTTAAAAATCCGATTTTGCCAAGAGCTTGTGAACATAAATTTCAAAGAAATTACAAAGAATATGTCAGATGTAGTAAAAATAATACTCTTTTGAACAAATGCTGACTAGCAGTCTCAAGTATTTTAACAATTTGCAATATGGAAACAGAGACTATAATGCCATCTGGTTTGGGTATATATGTGAACTCAACATTTCTGGAACAATTTCCGACTATTTCCGTTTAAACAGGTTTGGATACTGAATTATGTGCATTTATACTTTGGAGAAAAGGGTAACACCTACATAGAATGTTGGATACACAATTTATGTATCTATATATATGAAAATACAAAACATGAGATTTAAAATACTTGAAATAAATAGTAGAATTTAAACAGATAATTATGTAACCCTAGAGATCGAAATGCTTTTAAGGCTTGAATAAATCTTGGAGAAAACTACTAAAAACATTTCGAGTGGTCTGCGAGTATCTAGTAAATTCAAAATCTAGCATTTCACTCTTATGCATATATTGTTTCTTTTCTTATATTAGTTCTATTCAAATATAGTCGAACAATAAAACACATATTGATTGATTTAGTGCAAAACTCTCAGATTAAATGTGTTGTATGTTAACATGTGAATCGAATTGTTAATTGTATACGTACAAAACCAATGAAAAAACATCAACCAGTCATGGCGATTGGGTATTTAAAGGATTATTATTAAACGCAGACTATCATTTTTTGTGTGTTTGATGCTTAGACTCGATAACACTGAGTCAGCTACTTTATTCGCTTGGTTTTCTTTCCTGCTTCCAAAGGATCTTCCTTATCAGTCTGTATTACCATTTACGTTAGTCTCGGCCAGCTAGACCGTATCGTGCATATGTCTTACTTACAGATATCGGTCTGGGCAGATTAGGCCAATTAAAGCGCCCACTAGCGATTAGTCCAATTTATTCGCGCGTTTTTTTCACTTGCATAAAGTTGACGTTTGCGTGACGTCATGTTGTAAATAAACGTACAACGTCAATTGTTGATGCACCTGTTACCATTTTTGACGTCATATGCTGCTTCTCAAAAGTTGAAAGTAAGAAATTATTATGAAATTCATTTACAAATAAGTGTTTTGAAAGTCTCGTTGAATCTCTTAAAATCTCGCCAAAATCGCCCAAAACGAGAGGGCGATTTTAAACGTCGTAGTTTCCCCAGGCCCTGGTTTTGGATCCGTATAGCATAGCGTAACGAAGAAATCAGAAGCGGGCCAGGTGACCGAGGCTACATTTACGTCTAGTGCAGTGTGTTGGCTGCAAAAAGTCTCCCCGTGCTCCGAATCAGCAGTGTTAGTTTTACTGAACCTTTGGGATCAGCGAGTCCTATATAGGTGTCTTTGACGTAAAATACCGCTTACGCCGGTGCTAGTGGGCTTGAGAGGTGTTTGCATCTTACATTGGCTCTCATGAACAGACTCAATAAAACCGAGGTTGCTACTTTATTCTCTTGGTTGTGTTTGTTGCTTCCATTAGAGACATCGAGTAGTGCAGATCATTCATCATGTACAAGGTTAGCACTAACATCTTCATATAAAGAAATAGCAGAAAAGACTTTCTCGGGCCTCGAACACAACACTTGTTGATTTACTATCAAGCGTTCTATCCAGAAAGATATGTCCTATCCACCACGGCTTTTGCCAAATTATCACGCATACTACAGAGTTGTCCAGGTGAACAGATCAAACATCGGTAGGCACATGAACTGTTCATTGTGGGTTTGCCAAAATGTAACATTAAAAACAATACAACATGTTATTACATGTCAGACTAGCACTTAGCCGAATGCCAAATACGTTATGTATTTGCTTTGTGCTGTATCATTACACCGGTTCCAACTTGCGTGAACAGACACCAAAGAAGTTAAAAGCGTTCGTATCACCTTGAACTCTTATCTAGTTTCCAAAAGTCAAGATGGTTTCTGTCTAGAATATCTCGAACGTGTATGTTATTTTAACAATCGAATACACATGCTGAACTAAATACTTATATAAACATTAAATCTGGTTAACTTGTAATATAATCGATTAATGAAGTAATGTGACGGCGCCGTGTGACTACATTCCGAACATTGTACGGAGATTGCCGAAGGACCATAGAAATGGACTATATGAACTTCCTGGACGCACCTTAGGTAGTATTGGTATATATGCCATTATGCCGCAGATGTAAATTAACATAGTGTGGGGTAAAACTATGCATTATCAATTGAAAGAGAAGTCCGTTTAAAAACAACTTTATCTCGATGCGTTATTTAGTAGGTAATAACAAATACTGAACATGTGATCTCTTGAAAGCAACACATATACAAAAGAAGAGAAAAATAACAAACACGGTTTAGCGCGTGTGCGCTAGTTATGGTATTTATTGCTTATTTTGTGTTATAAATGCTACAACGTTCAACATATATCGGTGGTTTAGTGTTACAGAGCACGTAAAGGTTCAAATCCCGCACCGGGCAACTATTTTGTTTTAAGAATCTGTTGACCTATCGATGTTAACTGAACGAAGGCTAGAAACATGTTACATTTTATCCATCGAAACTACGTCACCCATGACTCATTCATATTCATGAGCTAAAACCATTTAAAGCTTAATATAATATATAGCTTTTAGTATCACCAATTCATCGTCAAGTATACAGCATAGGTTCGTCAATGATGTTGGCAATATATCGATGCCACAACAACGTGTATTGATGCACACACGTATTGAGAACATTATTTAATGAAAGTGACTTAATGTATTTAATTTGTGACCTTCTAGCTTTTTTATATTATATTTACATGATATTTTATGTAATTTACTTAAATTCCCTGTTAATGCTGCCTTGTTTATTAGAGAATACAACCTGGCGGGGATATCTTTAAATACACTCTCCCATTTATTGGGTAATAGGATAAAAGTGAGGTTTGGTGCACCCTAAAACCTGGTGTAAAACCATTTTCTCCACTGACCTTTCCAATGCGTAGCCCTATTGTCAACCATTTTATGTTTGTGATGTCATATCTTTCTTTTTATTCATCTTTGTAGTTGTTGTTTATTTCTGTGCGTGTTTGTGGTTGACATTGTTCCTTGATCGTTACATTTCCTGTTCGACTTTTCATTACGTGGTCCGAGTTATTACTTTTATATCCCATCCAACTCATCCTCCAAGAAGCGAAACGGGGTTGGCTGGGGTTTGACATAAAACCTTAATGTCGGCTTAAATATTAAAACCTTAATTTCGGCTTAAAAATTAAAACATTGCATTGGTAATTTTAAATAGGTTGTCTCATTTGTTTAGTAAACCTTTTTTTAAACGTGTTTTAATGTCGAAATATCAGTTAAAATATCCTGCTAATATAAGCTTTCCCATCGCTTGGAATTAAGGCGGGACCACTTAATGATATTTACTTTTAGACATGCATTTACGAACATCAATCACAGAATTCCGTTTCATTTTTAAAGTCGATTCAAGGCCTTATTGCCTACTGACCGTTCCAAGTCGGTAACCCTGTCTTCACCACCCTTTCTGTTGTTTTTTTGTCTCTTTCATTGTATTATCAAGTCCTTGTTTACAGCACAGTGCGGATCTACGATGCCATTGCGTTCGGACGCTGTGGTTTCTATAGGACCCTATATCTCATTTTGGCTCCTCTTCAATAAGGCCATAAAGTGATAGTCATTAAACCGAAATGATGAGGAAGTGATAATGCCGATTAAGAACACTTTTTACACTTCATTTTAAAATTTGAAGCTATACAATTACATTTGTATACACTCCGTTAAAAATAAAAGTAAAAACATGCATTATTGAAAAATATAATAAAACTATTATAGTGCAATATTGTAATTACATGTACTAACTCATGTAAACTGACACAAATCATGTTCTGTTTGTTCAAAGACAACGTGTTGGCATAGTTCCTCTTACCGGAGAAGCGCATGGTTTAAAACGTAATTATTTTAAATAAATATTTATTCCCTCTAACGTGTTTTCCACATATTTGGACTTTCCAAAAATATAATATTAATACTAATTATAACACACGTTTTCATATTTTGATTTTATATTTAAAAGCAATACGTTCAATTATATACATGTATAAGTAGATATTCGGTTGTGTCGCGCTTTTAATAATACAAATGATTGTCCTAGCAAACGTTGACTTTACCCTTTTTGTGTTTGTGATGTCGTTTGCATTTATTATTGCTTTTTCCTTCTTGTTTGTCTGTTTGCGTGTTTGTTTCTGTGTTTTGTGGTTTACTGTCCTCCTTGAATGCTACTTTCCCTGTCCGATCTTTTTATATTTCTTTATACTGTACCTTTTTTTTATATTGGAATCTCTATTTGGACGATGTGCCACTCGGTACTTACAGTTAATAAATATGAATTTAAATTTTTTTATGACACTTTCTTTACTATATTCCATGACGTAAAACATATAGCAGAGGTGGAATGTTGTTCATTCTGCTTTACAATAGGCACAAAACAGCGAATTATTATATATGATACACACACTGCTATCCGCTATGGTGTAGAAGTTCGGAATAATAAAAAGAATTTCATTTTACTAATGAACACACGTATATGCGTTGTATCACTAGACATTTACCAGAGTAATTTGTTCTTAAACTGAATCCTCGAACTTCTAAATGATGGCAATAAATATTATAAGCTTAAAAATACGTTTAAAAACCTACACAATATGCACTCCGAACATTTAGAAACGGAACATTTTAGATTTTTGATTTTCAATTAATTTCAGTCCTGTGTTTTTTTTTTTTTTTGTTTTGTTCAAATCAAGACTGTATTTAGTGTTAGTACACAAGTCTCTTTGTCCCAAAGGTTAACATATGACCGTAAACAGTTGCATAATAATTTCTCTACTTCTTTTAGTTAAAACACATTTTCTTCTAGCTCTTTAATATCTCTAGAAATTCAAAAAATATCAAGTGTCGCGTTTGCAAATGTACTGAGTACATACTGTTGACAGTCCAACTTTAACGGATAGTGACTTTGACGAGTTCAATTTGAATCAATAGTTAATGCGTACCACCATATCTTAATACGCCTAACACAAATTGTTATCCTCACTTAAACCAATTCCTTGAATCAACTATGTTGTTCTAACACCATTATCTATAAAAACACAATTCGTCGCATCAACGCGATATCTCCACAAGCGACATATTTTCAGAAAATCACTTTTTTGCATAAATGGGTCTCTCATATTGAGATACATGTTCTATCAAAAGAATAGAGTTGATTTTGCACTTTTCAGGACTTTATTTCATTACTTGCATAACTCACTATCTGCAGTAACAAAAACGTTCAATGCAACAACTCAACAACTCAATAAGTGATGATACTCAGATTAATTGAATGCAATAATAATGTTGCATTGAAACACAACATTATTATTACATTCAATTAATCTGATTATCATCACAAATGACAAGAGAGTGATGTCACTAAATTAATATGATGTCATAGTTTGTTTTATTTATTATTTAGCTTATAAAATATATATTATTCATACAAAAAGGAAACATTTGACAGTTTTTCCACCAAATAAAACTTAAATCACTGATCAACACAGGTTGATAATGAACTCTAAAACCAGATTAAGAAGAAAATATTAAATTTTATTGTGATTATTAAGATTAAAGTCGGATAAAAATATCGGACAGGGAAAGCAGCATTCAGAGGACGACAGTCAACCACAAAACACAAAAACGAACACGCAAACCGACAAACGAAAAGGCAAAAGTAATAAAACATGCAAACGACATCACAAACACAAAAGGGTTGACAATAGGGCTACCGCCTTGGAACGGTCAGTGGCAAAGTAGGCCACTGGGGTTTTAAACCGGTTCTAGGGTGCACCAAACCTCACCTCACACTTACCCTACTGTCATCCCATTAAAAGAGGACGGTGTAAATAAAGAAATCCCCGATCTAATCTCTAACCACCAAGGCAGCGTCAATAGGCAATATAAGTAAAACACAAATATGCTCCTGTAAATATATTACAAAAAAACAATAGCCTAGAAAGCCACAATGAAGGTACTCAATGACTTGGCAGAAGCCAGAGCAGTAAGAGAATACACCATTAAGGGCACGACAAGAAAGATCATGGAAAAACATCAAACGCCTTAAGTTATATTTGAGCAATTTACATCTTTACAACAGAACTGTTAATTAGAAATTGACAACAATAGTAATTTTGTTTTTATCAATATAAAATTGAATATGATTGCCCGTGTTTTATCTTCCCTAATAAAATAATTGTTAGATATTAATTTTATCCTTATTGAATAATAGAATATAATTCCCTATTTGATGTAATTTTATCCTAGTAAAAAATAATTATCTGTTTTATTATGTCAATGGTATCCAGAATATTACATTCATGTGAGGGTGAATATTACCTGAGAAAAATAACGTAGGTAGACAATTTCTTTCTGAATGTTGAAGCCGAGGTACACAATTTCTTCCTAAAGGTTGAAAATATTCACTCACCCTCACAGGAATGTAATACTCGTATTTATTTTATTATACTGAAAAATACATTTGAAATTTTTTTTCGGTTTGCTGGCTATTCTTTTAAAATAAAACATTAGTTTAAAATAAAACATTACAAAAATGGTTTAATTAATCAACAGTAAAAGCAAAGATGTATAGTTTTATATGTATACATATGTCAAAGAGTTTTTCTAAACAAGCGCTCATCATTTGTGTGCATGTAACAGTGTATTTAGCAGGCAAATATGAAAGTGTTTCATGGTCCGTCTATGGAAATTCAGCATGTTCAACATTGTGCTTAATTTTTTTTGATTCATTTGTGTGCATATAATGGTGTAGTTAAGAACTGAGGTCAAACCATTTATTATTGATAAACCAATGACATTAAGACAAGTCATACTAGTATTTATTTTGACCTGTAAGAAGTGTTATGTCTACCCCATGATACTATGCATCAAGTTTACACTCCACGTCCAAGTTAAGCAATGTTAACTTACCCATTTACTCAAAGGGGTCAGGTGACGGCTTTTCGTTTATTTATGGTATGAAATAATTGCAAAAAGGGAATCCTGTGAGGTGTTTATATGCTTTTGGAAGCAATGGCTGCTACCGGAAGAAGACTGTTACACTATACTCTTATAACTGTTTTGTGGAGCGCTGTGGTCTAGTTGTAGAGCGTTGAACCCATGATCGAAATGTCATGGGTTCGATTCCTGCCGTAGCCATATACGTTGTGTCCCTGAGCAAGACACTTTATCTGCATTTGCTTAGTACTGGTTCCACCCAGGAAGACGTCAAGGTTGCGGTATCCTAAATATAGCATGGACTTGGCCACGCCCCTTTCCAGGAGTGACCTCAGCCAGAAGTGAAAGGTCACACAAATTAAAACGTGCCAGATAAATGTTTCAAAATACATTTTCCGAGTTGTTAATTAATTAATAAATAACATTTATTAAAATGAGAGCATTTATTTTCACCAAATGTATTTTTTAAACATGAAATTATGAGATTAACCCCCACTCAAAAACAGGTAAATATTTACTGCGGTTTTGCATGTAAACAAATATGGCGGCCCCCATGGAAAGTTCTGTAGGCGAAACATGCTGAATTTTAACTTTCAGCACATTGGACTTGGACTTACCTTGAAAATAAGACACATCATTTTGAATTTGTATGTTTATTTTTATGTTTTATCTTCGGAAGAGCTTGCATGGTGGCCTTTGGGAAAGCAATTAGTGTACCGCAACCTAAAGAGTGGTTCAAATAAGTTCAGAGATTTTGTTACAATCGATGTAAAATAAATAAGTTTAAACGAACTGTTCAGTTCCGAATAATAATATATACTTTGTGACCATGCTGTGTATGCCATTACATATTTCTGTGTATAGCAGAGGCCACTCTCAAAACAAAAAATATTATTCCGTTCATTCCACCATTGAATGTGCAACCAAAAATACAAAGTGCTCAGTGGACTTTGCCATACAAGCTTCCAGAATTATGTATGTTAGTGAGGAATAGTCAGTTCTTATGGATGGCGGGAGGTGTATAGTACTGGTTCTACCCAGCCCAGTGAAAGTGGGTGGTCTGCCTCCAACACCAAAAAATAAATTCGACCGTCATATAATTATAACCTTACATGTGATGAAAATGATGTTAAACACCATTCAAACAAACAAGCAAATCATATAATAAAACCTATACTTTTACTCAGTTGGTAATGAACTGATGGTAATCCTTAAAGATAAGTCTAATGCCATGCGTTTTTTGTTTCTCCTGAACAATTTACCAAAGTGCACTTACGGAGTTATTGCGTTGATGACACGACTTGTCGTTACACATGCATTAGCCACGACATTGCTATTGCGGGTTTAAAGTCAAATTAAACAATTAATGTGTTTAATAATGACAAGAAACCTCCTAGGTGTCTCCTAGATCACTTGAAAAAAGGCAACTGCCACATATTGCAACTAGCATAAAACACAAATGTTGTGAGTTGCTGTGATCTAAATTTAGCTCCATTTTTGTCGAAGATTTGTTTTGGGTAGCTATCAAAGATATTTCATGTTGAGTCTTTTATCAGATACTCAATCAGATGTCATCGAAACATTTTATAACCAATCTCGGTATCTGGATGATGCTTTAAACATTGACAAACGTTTTGTTTCTAATAAAAAGATATATGCTAGTATCCTACATATAATCAAAGCACTGAACGTGCTGATGGACGGTTCCACTCAGAAAGTATTGATCAAGATCAAATTCCGAAAAAAACAGGTTTGCGTACTAAGGTGGTGAACATTTGTGCAAATTGTTATTGAAATCGGATGAGGAATTACCAAAGTTAAGTGAAGGACAGACGGACAACGGCAATTATATATCCCTCCGCCATATTGGCGGGGGATAAAAAGTGAAATTATGTAAAAATGTTTAAATTTTATAAGTGTCAAAGAGGAATAATTGTAAAATGAAAATGTCAGAGAAAGTTGGTCACAACATACGTATACTTCAGATCTTGGTTCCTGTGGAAAACCAATCAGATTCAATCATGCATGACAGAGGTATCGCTCCTTGAATGTCTAAAAAACAGGATTTCTGCAAAGACGTTTTCGGTGGCGATATGGCTAAAACAAAACAAACTTCACAGAATTAGGATAAGTATAGAAAAAAAAATACACATAGTCTGATGTAACGGTAGTCAGATTTTCTATGTATTTCTAGTTTGTTTTAAAACATAAATGCATTTTAAACACAATATTGATAATGGTAATAAAATGTGATAAAATGCCATTGACAGAACGTAATAAGTATAATTAATCCACTGTGCTATATGTATTCATTCTCTAAATGAAGTATGTTTGGGTGTACATTGTGTATTGTAATCCGCCTTGTTTAGGCAATAGACATGTAAATAATCGTATGCCAAATAAAATACTGAATTGAATTGAATTGATGAAAATAATTGTATGATTATCAATACTTTGACTGCAGAGCACTTCTGCTATCTAGCCACTCCTTTGCTGGAGAAGGAATTGTTTCACAGCATGTGACCTTTAGTTTAAACTTATTTACTTTACATCGATTGTAACGAACTCTATGAACTTTGAATCACTCTCGATGTCTTCCTGGTTAGAACCAGTATTAAACAATGCAGATAAAGTGTCTTGCTCAGGGACACAACGTATATGGCAATGGCGGGAATCGAACCCACGACATTTGGATCATGGGTCCAACGCACTACCACTAGACCACAGCGCTCCACTAATGTGACCTTTATGGAGACTGTAAAGGTTTCTGTAAAAAATAAGCAAACGAGGCTCCCTACAATGTACCGGATACCCAAACTCCTCAAAATGTATTGCTAATTCAAGTTCATGTACCAAGACCAATATATCAAACTATTGACTTCCTGACTTTCTGCGATTAGAAAACATGTTATTAAGCTTTTCAGAAAGGCTTTTGAAAACTCAGGAATCAATCTGTTTCGGTCTATCAAAAACTCTTCAGAAGTCCTTGATAAACTATGGTGTAAGCATTTTCATGCCTCTTCTGTAAGACTTTTCCACAACTATACTATTCCACCACATAATATAATCAACGATAAATTCAGAAGACATTTGCTAGAGAAGGTACAGATTTTCTAGCTTACAATAATGTCAGGACTTTTTTCACTGACGCCCTTATTGATAATCATAATTTGTGAACTTGTGCCGATGGTTGTAGAGCGTTATCTTTCCTTCTTGATAACATCGTTATAAGATACGGTAAAACTGTTTACCGCCAGGTTATTGGTATTTTTATGGGTGCTAATTGTGCGCCAGATGTCGCAGATTTGTTTTTGCACTGCTATGATAGAGATTTTATGTTGATGTTGTAGCGAGAGTGAAGTTATTGATGCGTTTAATAATACATCTCGGTATCCAGATGGCATACTCAATATTGATAATCCGTTCTTTACTCATATGGTTACAAACATTTATCCACAAGAGCTCTCGTTGAATAAAGCCAACAGTTTGGATACTGAAGCAGCATTCCTCGATCTTCATCTCTCGATTTCTAATGATTTCATACATACTAAAATCTATGATAAATGAAATGACTTCATCTTTAACATCTTTAACTATCCACACCTGGATGGGGATGTACCTCGTGCTAAATCCTACGGGGTTTATATCTCCCAACTCATTCGTTTTGCTAGAGCTTGTAATGATGTTATAGACTTCAATGATCGAAATCAAGTTATTACAAGTAAACTTCTTCAGCAAGGTTTTCTTTATCTCAAACTACGTAGACCTTACTCAAAATTCTACCGCCGCAATGAAAACCTACTGGAAAAATACAACACCAACATTAAATCTCTTCTGCGACTAGGAATATCACAACCCTTATTTTATAGAGATGTGGTTCTATAAACTTCATAATTTTTGAGATCTGGCGGATTTCATGACCACTTTACTAAATTAATCACCTCAACCTCATGTAGACGCCTGTTTATGTTATAAGACATATGCGCTTTAATTTGTACAGGATCAAATCCCTTCAAAAACAGCGTATTACTTAAACTTAAGTTAAAATCACTTATTATTTACCAACGCTTACATATTTATCAATATGTTGTCAATATACTGATTCTTTGCCCATTTACAGCCTTGCAAATGGTACTACTTTTATTTCGCTGTAATCTGCTGCTCTTTGGTTTCTAGTAGAAATTCGTTTTGCGCCAGACTTCCCACTACTCAGGAGAGTTGCCTGACGGCATCGTCCATAAAAGTCAACTTAACACAGATAATATTTCGAATACTGTCACTTCTTTTCTCGATTTGAATCGCTCAGTAGAAAAAGGAGAATAATACGCCAGCTGATAATAACAATACAGATGATTTCAATTTCGATATCGTTATTTATCCCTGTGTTCATCTTATAGCGTACAGGTTTCTCAATTTATTCGTTTTTCTAAAGCTTCTTGTCGTGCTGATGTCTACTATTAGTAATGTTTCTATAACTAAAATATTCTACTCCATCAAGTATACTGTTAGTATATATTTGGAAAATTATGTGTAGCATTTTATTATATTAACCTGACCTGCTTTAAAATATAAAAGTAATTTAAGAATTATTTGTCTACAAGGACCAGCACAACCCGACGTATATGGTGACGTGATTCACAAACTTCGTCAGATCAATTTCATACGTCCGTTACTAAAATCGTAAACAATTTGGCAAAAGAGATTCTACCCTTTCATTTTTCCACGCACTGCCAACGCACCGCCATGCACTGCCACGCACTTCATGTTTAGTGGTTGGTCTATTCATAGTTCGAATCTATGCTTCTTTGATTGTGCGATGACCGGACAGATTGTAGATCATATGATGACGCCTACCTAAATCATGACAGGACGGCAACGTTTGATGTTTGTCTTCAATATTGTCTGGTTGTGCTCTTATTGCCTTATTCTGGTATTGCTCTGGCTTCTACCAAGTCACTAAGTATTTGTTTTGTTGTTTTGTAGAATGATTATAGTTATATATACATAATTATTTTTGTGTTATAAACTTATAATGCCAACTAATGACGCGTAGTTTTTAAGAGAATATATCCTGTTTCGTTTTCTTCAGAATTGGGTAAGAATTTGGTGCTCCCTAGAACCTGGTTAAAACTCTCAGCAGCATCTTTGTCACTGGCTGTATGTTTGCTATGTGACATACAAGGCTTCTTCTTTATCCTTGTAATTGTTGCTTGTTTCAACGCGTACTGGTGGTTTCCCGCGGTCTTGGAATGTTACATGTCCTTTTCGATTTTTTTTTCTACTTTAAACTTGTAATTTCCCTTAAATGATCAGTCATATTGTCGGATGAGAGTGACGAAAATCGCCATAGCTAATTAAAAATACATGTACAAATAAGATTATATAAACACGATTAATGTTTTAATAGCAAAACAGTTATTTCCAATTAACGACAAATCGTGTAACAACTTCGATTACGTAATAGCGCATAATAATAGTTAGTAATCGATTTTTATAGTGATTTATTCCATATCATTTTCGTTATGTAATTACAGGAAATTAATATTTGTTATATCATATTACACTGTTTCATGCAATATTACGTGACTATTATTTTAACGATAAAAAGCATTCACACACTTGTGAATAAACAGTCACATTGTGGCACACAGACTAGTCCTTGTTACTTACTTCCCGGAATAAACAATGCGCATAAATGAGTTTACGTACAGGACGGGTTTATTACTTCATCAACGTTTGCGTCAGTTAAATGCTTTCTTCGTGGACATTTTAAATCAAATTTAGTATCTACGGTTCAGCAGTTAATGTCTATGATTCAATTTAAGGTAAATGCCAAATGTGCCTGTAGGCACTTAGGAATAATTTGAATTTAAATTGGAGACACGTGCAGTGAAATTGGGTTTTAAACATGTGTAAAGGTTAAAGTTGAATCAAGACTGTAACAAGCAAAGTTTTACGCAATCGTAAAATAGCGGCCGAGAGGAAATAGCATACATTTGGGTTGGGACTGGAAACGAAGTTTAATATAATAACATATCAAGTCACGGGTGTTAAAACAATATTGAAAAAAATAATGTTGACGTTAACACGCCACGACCGTTTTTTTTTCTTACCAGACACATTCCTCCCGAGTTTTACCATCAGTTGTTTCTACCAAACATTTTGAATGAAGGTGGGCGACCTCGTTTCTTTCTGTTCAAATACCTTGATTTGCCTTACATTCTGATTACAATTCAGCTTTGAAGCACGACTTGCTAGAAGTACACATCAGCACAGAAATACATGTGTTCACATATAGGGATGCGTGTGCGTTAGCGTGTTCATTACGTCTCACTGCTACCAGATTGCGTTATCAAAGTGAAAAACTCAAAGCAACTGTTCATTGCTACCTTACCATTACATGTGCAATTATGAAAACCATATAGGCAGCGAACTTCGAATAAACCCATCGACTAGTGTATAACACCGCGTAATTTACAAGAATACCGCATTATAAATGGGTATTATTCCATAAAAAGGTATTATTCCATTAAAATACAGATATGCACTTATTCCATTCCAATACTTGCGGTTTCATTCAGTTTCACTTACGGTTTCATTATGCTTCGTAAAATATCCCGGACGTGAAGATCCCGAAAATATTGCCGCATTCTACATTTTAGTAGACTGCTCTACGAAAACGTCATTTGAGGCAATAAAACGGCAAGCTTTGAACATTGAAAAATATGTGTTTATACCATTCAAGATTTTTAGACGGGTTCCCTAGGAATTGAAGTTGTAATGCATGCTTATTGTCGGCTACATGATTCACAGTCTGTTAACCATAGACATATTCTAAACCCATATAAGAATAATTCGTTTTAGATTGCACGTGTTTATACATTGTATAGAGTAGCGATCAACTGCAAACTGTTATAACCTCTTGTCTCAACTTGTTTAAGAGTAAGCTATCATTACTCACTGTTATATAAACAGAAATCAGGATTCAATATCGTTCATGTTTAATTAAGCCTTAACGTTTAGACTATTAATCATATATATACGAAAGGTAAAAATAAACGCAACTCGGGAATCTCCGCTATATAATTTATATACAGCATACTTAATGCCATGTAATATTCGTGAAAAATCCGAAGATGTTTGTTTAAATAAAGGGTAGTAGCTAGTTATAGAAAAGATAAAACTGTGATGCTGCTTTTAATCACAGTACAATTTGTAACACGAAATTCATAAGTGTTGAACTTCCAGTTTTGTACCATTTCAGTATTGTATTAAATGTAAAGAAATTGCAACTTTTTACATTCTAACTTTGATCACCTGCTTGAGCCAAGCAAGTGTTATATCAATAATGCAACTTTGAAGGGATAACATGTGCTGTTTTATTATTCTTTACTGGTCCTTTGGGACCATCAAGCCCATTCTGAATTGCTTTAAAATAGAATATTGCTTAAGCCGGTGCTAGGAAACGTGAGAGGTATTGCATCTTAAAATTACCTCTCATGAACAGACTCAATACAACCGATTCTGCTACATTTCTCCCTTGTTTGTGTTCGTTGCTTGCAAGGGATGTATGTACATATAAATGTATATAGTAGAGTTCAGAACAATGCCCAAACACACCGAATCCACAATGGATGTTAAATGTCATTCATAAAACTAGAACAAAGTAATGCCATTTATTATCTTGCACAATCTTTGTTACGAGAATGTAATTGAATCGAACTGATAACTCACCAAAGATAAATGTGATCTAGACATTTTTATTGTTTCCTTTGAGACAACCCATTTTTTGTCTGATTAATATTTTATGTATTGGTTGCTTCTGCCAAGTCAATGAGTATTTACTGCATGACTTTCGAGGTTCTAGCCTTGTGTATGTCATATGACACTAGGATAAGAGTGAGGTATGGTGCACCCTAACTTTCAAAATCGGTACCCCTGTTATGTGTGTGATGTCTGATACTTTGCTTGCATTTATCCTCATTGTAGCTTATGTTCTCAATGTATGCATTTGGCATGTTTGGAGACCAGTTTTCTGTATGTTACATTTCCTGCTCGACTCTCAGATCTATTGTCGTGTATATAAAATCAAACAGTTTATCATTTACACAAATTAAATACGTACTCATACAGGCTGTACATGTTGAGTACAGCTTTGTCAAGATATATTCCAAACTGAAATATGCATAGCTTAATAAGCACGCACGCAGATTCTCTAACATTCAACATGTTCACTGACACTTGTTTTGGAGGATATGCGATAAAGAGCAAAAATACGTGTTCTGTACGTAGTTAGTTTAGAGCTGATTTAAATGTACTTCTTTTAAACTTTACGGTTTATAACAGCACTGTGTACTGCCAATAGTCTGGAATTATACCCTTAATTTATTAAGCTTTAAATTGTCTCTAAATTTATAACCCTCTTTCACATACAGTATATTGTATCACTAAACTTTCTCAAAACAATGTATCAATGCACAGCATACTATATGTACTTTTAAAAACTTTAAAAGTGCAATGTGTCACCTATTGAAGATATTGTACACATCTTTATATAAAAGTTCATTTCAGTTAAATCCATTTCGAAACCACTATTTTAATTGCATTGTATGGATGAAGCGATTATTGTAATAATAGATAATGAAGCAGTGCCATCGATGCTAGTTAGCCAAATGAGTCGGAAAAAATTGACTTAAACCAAAATTAAACGAGGTATTTTGCTAACGATATGGGAAAAATCGGAAGTAATATGACAATTAATACTGCTCGGGAACCTCACAATGATGCACGATATAAATAATTATCATCTGGCAAGGTGGTTATTGTCGCTCCTTGTGCGAAAAACTAAACACTTTTGTACTTTATAAACTACTGATCATAGTCGTGTGATTTGAGATTAAGTATGACACTCGTCGACATAGTTAATCATTGATTAAAATCGCTATTATCAGAATGATATATTTCATTAAAAAGTTGTTCAACACCTACTCTTAAATTGATCGAGCCGCACCAGATAGAAAAAAAATACACCTAGTAATCCTGGAACTATGCTCAAATGAATATAGTCATATGGCTTTTGAAAGTTTGAAGAATAGAGAGTACAACACTCTGCATTCAAAGCACTTTTTCTCTTCATATAGTGACATACAGTTTCGATTATATATGTAATATTGCAACCAAATCAAGGCTCCAGTCGTCTCAAGCTTATAAAACCAATTTTATATTCAGAATATCTTTCTAAATAGTTAATTGTTGAAAGATAAACCATCATGAAGTGCTTCAGTTTCGTACATTAATAATAATTTGTTTAAACGTAGATATATACTACATGTAAGAGCCGACGAGTAAAGCATTTACTTACTATAATATAATTATGCAAGGAAAATTCTGCATTGATCAAACGGTTTTTGTACTGCTAATCGCTTGTAGAGATTAATCTATTTTACTTTAGAAAACAACAACATACAATCTTTCAATATACTAGACTTTCATTATGAAATTAGATTAGCCATAACACACCCGTTTTCCCTTCCTCATCAACATTCAACCATGGAGTATCTGTTCTAGTATATCATGGAGTATCTGTTCTAGTATATCATGGGGTATATGTTCTAGTATATCATGCAGTGTCTGTTCTAGTATATCATGGAGTATCTGTTCTAGTATATCTTGGGGTATATGTTCTAGTATATTATGCAGTGTCTGTTCTAGTATATTATGGAGTATCTGTTCTTGTATATCATGAACTATCTGTTCCAGTATATCATGGAGTATCTGTTCTAGTATATCATGGGGTATATGTTCTAATATATCAGGGAGTATCTGTTCTAGTATATCATGAGTTATCTGTTAAGTATATCATAGAGTATCTGTTCCAGTATATAATGGAGTATCTGTTCTAGTATATCATGGAGTATATGTTCTAGTATAACATGGAGTATATGTTCTAGTATATCATGGAGTATCTGTTCTAGTATATATCTGTTCTAGTATATCATGGAGTATCTGTTTTGGTATATCATTGAGTATATTTTATAGTATATCATGGAGTATCTGTTCTAATATATCAAGGGATATCAGTTCTAGTATATCATGGAGTATCTGTTCTAGTATATCATGGAGAATATGTTCTAGTGTATCATGGAGTATCTGTTCTAGTATAACATGGAGTATATCTTCTATTATATCATGGAGTATCTGTTCTAGTATATCATGGAGTATCTGTTTTAGTATATCATAGAGTATCTGTTCTAATATATCAAGGGATATCAGTTCTAGTATATCATGGAGTATCTCTTCTATCATGGAGTATCTGTTCTAATATATCAAGGGATATCAGTTCTAGTATATCATGGAGAATCTGTTCTAGTATATCATGGAGTATCTGTTCCAGTTTATGATGGAATATCTGTTCCAGTATATCATGGAGTATCTGTTCCAGTATATCATGGAGAATCTGTTCGAGTATATCATGGAGTATCTGTTCCAGTATATGATGGAGTATCTGTTCCAGTATATCATGGAGTATCTGTTCTAGTTTATCATGGAGTAGATGTTCTAGTATATCATGGAGTATATGTTGTAGTATAACATGGAGTATATGTTCTAGTATATCATGGAGTATCTGTTCTAGTATATCATGGAGTATCTGTTTTAGTATATCATGGAATATCTGTTCTAGTATATCATGGAGTATATGTTCTAGTATAACATGGGGCATATGTTCTAGTATATCATGGAGTATCTGTTATAGTATATCATGGAGTATATTTATAGTATATCATGGAGTATCTGTTATAATATATCAAGGGATATCAGTTCTAGTATATCATGGAGTATCTGTTCTAGTATAGCATAGGGTATCTGTTCTAATATATCAAGGGATATCAGTTCTAGTATATCATGGAGTATCTGTTCTAGTATATCATAGAGTATCTGTTTTAATATAACAAGGGATATCAGTTCTAGTATATCATGGAGTTTCTGTTCTAGTATATCATGGAGTATCTGCTCTAGTATATCACAAATATGTAAAAGAAACAACGCGTGAATGAGTGTTATTGATGCGTGTCCTCTGAATGAGTGTTAGTGATGCGTGTTCTCTGAATGCATTTTATTGATGCGTGTACTCTGAATGCGTGTTATTGATGCGTGTATTCTGAATGCGTGTTGTTGATGCGTGTAATCTGAATGCGTGTAATTGATGCGTGTACTCTGAATGCGTGTTGTTGATGCGTGTAATATGAATGCGTGTTATTGATGCGTGTACTCTGAATGCGTGTTATTGATGCGTGTTCTTTAAATGCATTTTATTGATGCATGTTCTCTGAATGCGTGTTATTGATGCATGTACTTTGAATGCGTGTTATTGATGCGTGTACTCTGAATGCTGTAATTGATGCGTGTCCTCTGAATGCGTGTTATTGATGCATGTACGCTGAATGCGTGCTATTGATGCGTGTACTCTGAATGCGTGTTATTGATGCGTTTCGTCTGATTGCGTGTTTTTGATGCATGTCCTCTGAATGCGCGTTTTTTGATTTGTACTCTCTGAATGCGTGTTATTGATTTGTGCCCTATGAATGCGTATTATTGATTCGTACACTCTGAATGCGTGTTACTGTTGTGTGTGCCGCCTGAATGCGTATTATTGATGTGTGTGTCATCTGAATGCGTGTTACTGTTGTGTGTGTCCTCTGAATGCGTGTTATTGATGTGTGTCTCCTGTATTCGTGTTATTGATGCGTGTGTCCTACGCATACGTGTTATTGGTGTGCACCCTTTTAATGCGTATTATTTATTACCCTCTGAATGTGTGTTATTGATGTGTACCCTCTGAATGCGTGTTATTGATGCGTGTGTCCTCTGAATGCGTGTTATTGATGTGTACACCCTGAATGCGTGCTATTGATGTGTATACTCTAAATGCGTGTTATTGATGTGTAACCTCTTTTGTATCTACATTTTTCCTGAAATTATAATGCACAGTCTTGATAATGTCCTTCATTATGTCCATTGGAATTGGTCTAACATATAGCGTGATTGCAAAACAATTGTATCTATAGCCACAGACTCGAGTGGTGACATTGCCATTAGGTATATTGAAGTATTTGATAATGTCAAAACAAGTGGGGATATCTTTGTTTACACTGTTCTATTTTATTGGGATGACAATAGAGTAAGAGTAAGGTTTGGTGCATTCTAAACCCTGGTTTAACACCCCACCCAGGGGCCGGGGCCGTTTTTGCCACAGACCGCCCTATTGTCAGCCATTTTATGTTTGTGATGTCATATCTTGCATTTTATACATCTTTGTAGTTATTGTGAATGTTACATTTGTTATTCGACTTTTATATCTACTGTAAAGCATTCGTTTTTGATGTCAAGACTCGAACCCGCGAAATGTAACACGATGAACCCACAAGAAATAATTTAATTTGAGGACTTAAATCTCATCTACACGCGATTTATTTTTGCTAGCAATTGTCGCCTATATGGCAAGGAATGCCTTTGTCCATAAGTTCAAGTTGCCAATCTATAAAACACGATTTTATTTAATTAATAGAGAATACGCGGTAGTGTAGTCTTACATAATTGAGCCGCAACACACGAAAACGTCCCTTCGGACGTTTAGACGACAACGTCATAAGTAACAATTTATGACGTCGGCCGGTAATCAATGAATTACTAATCAAATTTCTCGTCACTCTGTGTTTTACCTAATTATATATCATAGGGAATATGTTTTCTTAATATAAATAGTTGATGCTATAGAACATTGTAATTGTTTATGTTTGTTGTTGCTATTTAATCAACGACGTCGTCCAAGACGCCGACGTCAGCGTCAAAATTAATGGTGAGTACAATCATTAATTTTCAAATTGAGATAAAATCATTTTTAATTAAGATATCAACATAAAACAAAAATATTTTTAAAGAGAAAATCACTGTGTTTCATAAACATAAAAAGCATAAAATGTGAACATTTTGTCTGAAGGGTCGTTTTCGTGTGTTTCGGCTCAATTCTATAAATTTAATCAAGTATTTTCAAATCTTGCAAGACTAGTACAATTGATCAAACGATTCTTTTCCGGGTTGTTTGCCTTTTTAAGCATCGTATTAAGTTTAGTCTCTTCGTGTTATGGCATTGTTTTCAGCTATTATGATATTTTAGATTTATCAAAAAATCATATGTTCACTCTCTGAATATATTTAGATTTGCCATAAAATACCAGTTCTTATTTCTCATCACAGTCACCTTTAACAATTGATGCAACAGCGAAAGTTGCAGTCTATTTCTGACCAAGTAAGATCATTAGCGACATCAAACGTAAGCCTATTGGAACAGACCTCAAGTCGACCAGTACCAACAGCTCAGAATAACGTAACTGGACGTCAGACGTTGAGTTCTATTCCGGTAGCAATACAAAGATGCCGAAAGCACTAATTATTGGGGATTCATTGCTGAAAGGCTTCCATCCAAGAGGACTGGGAGATGATGTATCAATGGGCGACATTAAATCGCGATTGCCAAGCTGGTCATTAGAAGAATATTCTAACATAGTGATTTACATGGGCGGAAATGACGTTAATAATGAGCGAAATATTGATACACTCCGTACCGAACTCAGCCAAACCATCAATAATCTGAAAACAAAATGGCTGTATATGTGTGCTCTTTGTGTTCAAGAAGGGATTGAGATAATACTCCTATAAATCGCATGATCAAGTCATTATGGGATGAAACATCAGCAACCTTGATTGACTGCCATAGTAGTTTTGTATACGGCGACGGGAATGTCGTATATCAATATTTCCACAGGGACGGTATTCATCTCAACCCAAATGGTACAATGGTCCTCATGAAAACGATAAATAGATCGAGCAGCATTATCAAGGTCAACTTTTCACGAGACTTGCCTCTCAACGATGTCAGATCCGATGATACTCTGAACGACAATCGCCCTAACACTACTGCAAATCAGAGTTCGAAACATGAATCCAAACTGGTCTGCACGAATTGCAGAATGTCAAATCACAGGTGAAAGCCGGAAACAGACGATTTTGCACTTTCTGCAGAATTAATAATCATAGAAAAGGGGAATGTGGAAGGAAACCGTTACTGCAGCCGGAAGGAGGTTACGAGCACGTGCAAGCCGGAAGCAGACGATTCTGTGTAAATTGCAGAATGACAAACCACAATATGAGCGAATGCGTTCAATCCTGTCAAGCGACCAGACCGGCCCAATACGTGGGATCAAACATACTAGGGAGACGTAGATGGACACTCTATTATTAAAAATAGATATGAGCTGCTTGCAGATATTTGCTTCGAATGCACTAAAATAAAATGTGAGTGTCATACATTTCATTCGTTGAAATAAAAGCTCATATTATTCAGTCAACACACATCGAAGTCGCCAATTTGAATTTAATGTAGATAGTATTCAGAACAGAAGCAGTAGCAAAATAAAATAATAACAATAACCTCAACACCACCATCACAACCACCATCACCATCACCACTACCACCACCACCTCTACTACCGCTACCACCACCACCTCAAGCACCACCACCATCACCACTATCACCACCACCACCACTACCGCCAACACCACCATCACAGCCACCACGAACATAATCGCTACAACCACCACCTCTACTACCGCTACCATCACCACCACAACCACCACAATCAACAACAACAACACTAATGATAATGATGTTTACACAAACACCACCAACAACAACATCACTACTTACAATACTGTTGATAATATCAACAACAACAACAACATCTTCAACAACAACAACGAAAAGATGACAATAACAACAACAATAACAACAACAACGACGACAACAACAGCATAAATAATAATAATAATATTAACAATATTAGTGAAGAGTTTGGTTTCAAATTCGAAAAGAAATATGATAGCACATTTAAATATACATCATGTTCTACCTAAACTTGATCAAATAGAACTCATAAGGGAATGGAAAAACCTGTGATATTATCGGTTTATGTGAAACTTTTCTGAATGAAACAACGGATAATTCTTTATTGCAGATTCAAAACTATTCGATTGAAAGGAATGATAGACACAATAAAAAGGGCACGGGTATAATAGTCTACGTCAATTCAAAGCTACAATACACTCGTCGTTATGACTTAGAAAAGGATGATTTAGAATCTGTATTTCTTCAAGTTAACTGCAAAAACAGTCAATCATTCGTAGTTAATTTTGTGTATAGACCACCTCAGTCCAAACAATCACGGATTTAAAAGAACGAGATACAGTTAGATAAGCTGGATAGTTTGAATTTGGAAAAAACACATCTATTAGGAGACAGTCACATAAATTATACACCAGGAGGGCAGATTGGCAATTTCAATAATAAATAAAAATGGTACGATTTAATCACAAAATTTGGTTTGACACAACTAGTTGAAAAGCCAACAAGAGTAAGTAAAGCAAGTTCGACAATAATTGATCACATATATACTACTTCTCCCGAGTTGATCGCAGAGATACTTATATCATGCTTTAATATCAGTGCTCATATATCTCATATGTTTCACACGATTGTTGAAATGCACAAGTACCAAGAACTATTACAAGCAACACAACATTTACCTAAATATATAAAATAAAGATCTTTCACGAACTTTAATGTTGACATTTTTTGTATGGATTAAGCAATTGAAGAGTTAAATATTTTTAATTTTTGTAGCAACCCCAATATGTCAGTAAAGAAATATAAAAATATCGGACAGGGAAAGCAGCATTCAAGGACGACAGTCAAAAGAAATATAACAAGAAAAGTCATAGTATACAATATATACTATGACGACGAGCGGCAATAAGAATGAAGATTGTAGAATATATTTGTTTTAAATCATTGCATTGGAATTACAGCATCATGTGTGGTTTGTTTGTGTAAAATTAATAGTGAGTTCTATTTGGTGTAGCAACGGCAGAGAACAAAATGGAAAAGCGTAATAAAGGTAGAATGCTTTTTATTTGAAACTAAACGTCCAATTTAAGTGCTTTTTATAACCAAGAAAGCGCTATATTCGCTATTTTTATATTAAGCAAAGACTGGAGGAGCTGGAATGTATGTATATGTATTCTTTTGACTATAAATAATGTTTTAATGCACAATTATATAAAAACACACTTTGAATATGTATGAATAATTACAATTTACATACGGTAATAATATGATGACTATCAAATGTACATATTTTTAAGTTCATGCTGTACAAAAGCAACATTACTGATGTGAAAAAAAAATTGTATGTACAACTCAGTGTGTCAGGTCCCTGCCAAGACTTGAACTTGAATCTCTTTTCTCGAAAGAAAAGCGTGTTTCCTTACACTACAGAGATCGCCCAGACATCACAAAAAGAGTGTACAAAACTAAGCAAAATTAAAAAGATGTAGATCAAACAAGAGGCCCAAGATTGCCTGTGGACGCTCTACTGGCTAATATGGCTCTTATGACATCAATGAAGCGAGTGACTATCGTCTTAAAGAGGCAAAATATAGCATTTTTAACTAAATCAAAAGCCATAACTCCGTCATTACTGGTCCGATCTGGCTGGTTTTCCAAGTTGGCCAGTAGATATAATAAAAAGAAAAAAAAAATAATAATAAAAAAAAAAGAAAAAAAATCACAAATAATAATAAAAAAGAAAAAAAGAAAAAAATTAATCAAAAAAATTAAAAAAATATATATAAAAAAATATAAAATACAAAAGTGTGTTCGTAAAACACAATGCCTCCGTCAGTGCACTTATCTACAGGCAAGGTTAAAGTTTTGTAACGGAGGTCACGGTGACCTTGACCTTTGACCTACTTACCTCAAAATGGGTGGGTCTTGTAGAAGTTGTCATGGGCAACCCGCATGTGAAGTTTGGTGATCCTAGGTGGAAGGGTTTGTGTTTTACAGGCAAGGTTAAAGTTATGTGACAGACAGAGAGACAGACAGACCAAAAACAATATGGCGCCGATTCATCATCGATGATGCGGGGGCATAAAAAAAAATAAATAAATAAATAAACAAGATGTGTTCGTAAAACACAATGCCCCCGTCAGTGCACTTATTCTACAGGCAAGGTTAAAGTTTTGTAACGGAGGTCACGGTGACCTTGACCTTTGACCTACTGACCTCAAAATGGGTGGGTCTTGTAGAAGTTGTCACGGGCAACCCGCATGTGAAGTTTGGTGATCCTAGGTGGAAGGGTTCTCTTTGTACAGACAAGGTTAAAGTTTTGTAACAGAGGTCAAGGTGACCTTGACCTTTGACCTACTGATCTAGAAATGGGTGGGTCTTGTAGAAGTTGTCATGGGCAACCCGCATGTGAAGTTTGGTGATCCTAGGTGGAAGGGTTTCTGTTTTACAGGCAAGGTTAAAGTTTTGTGACAGACAGAGAGACAGACCAAAAACAATATGCCCCGATTCATCATCGATGATGCGGGGGCATAAAAATAAAGACATTTAAAACAAGCATTTATGTACAACTGTGACTCCCGCGGCGGGGCCAGACGTGACCCCAGGGTCACCATTTGAACAAAATTGGTAAAGGACCATAAGCTTAAAGCAACAGCAGAATATTAAACCTCTGGCTCTTGCAGTTTAAGAGAAGAATTTTGTTTAAGTTTTTCCCTATACATGTCTATGTAAAACATGTGACCCTTGGGGCGGGGCCAAATGTGACCCAAGGGTCACCATTTCAACAAACTTGGTAAAGAACCATAAGCTTATAATAAATGTAAAATATCAAAGCTCTGGCTCTTGTAGTTTCCGAGAAGAACATTTAAAAAAAAAAAACCTATATAAGTCTATGTAAAACTGTGACCCTCGGGGCGGGGACAAATTTGACCCCAGGGTGTCACTGTCCTCATTTGTTTTTGTTTTTTTTAATTTATTGTTTTTGATCGATTTTGAATTGAATGTTGTTTAGCGGCTCATCAACACAGTACAGGTTATTTAGAGCCGCCCCCGAGAGAGGGGAAGGATACATAGAAATCCGGGGACCTGCCCTACTCTTATTATCGAATAGATTCCTATGGTTCTTTAACGTGCTCAGAGGATAGACCGATACAAGGGACCGCCTGGTTTACGTCCCCATCCAACGGACGAGGCTAAGGAAAAGTGTCTTGCACAAGAACACGATTTTGAACAGGCCCAAATGCCATTTGAAGCGGTCATTTCGGCCGGCGGCCGGTTCTTATTGAGAACCATGGAAGAGGTCTTTTATAGGCCTCTGTTATATAAGGTAAAAAAGCCCTGAACTTGTATCTTGTGTGCGATATTCACAAAATAAGCATCGCTGTCGTTCAAAATACAAATCATACCTTCACACAGACATTGATTCTGCATTCATGTTGTTGTGGGTTTGTAAAAAAGCAGAAATATTTTTTAAACGAAACAGATTTTAATGGTTATTTTCTAGTACGAAAACAAGTAGGAATATTATTAATTTATTTAGTTCACTTTTCATTCCGTACATTCAACATCCGTTAGGCCGCCTGTTTAAATGTACATTACATTGTCAGTGTATGAGGGACAAGTTTAACACGGTAATATTAGATATTGGTAGACCCTATGTAATTAAGATGTACATGATGCTCCTAGTGCAGTAATTACAAAAGGATAGGCAGATAAAAAAATGCATTAGGTCGAACACTTTTTTCTACTTAGACTACTTCAAATAAAAATAGAAATATGCATTAGGAAGTTTTTTCCTACTTTCACTTTCGTTATAGACAGCATGTAGATAAATCAGCAAGCTCATTTTTCTGTGTTGGAAATTGTTAGCATGGTATATGCCTAAATTTGACTGGTAGGTTCGTTTTTCTGTTAATAACTTTTTGAGATGTCAATTCTTCGAATAATTATCGAAAATTAGCCAAGGTCGAAGCAGATCTTGGATATATAATGGCAAACATGTTTCAAAACAAAAACACACCATTCCGTCATTGATCTCGGATTCATTCAGAACAAACACGGCATTCTGAAATAAAAGCATAAGCATTACGACATGCGTCGATAGTCTCTTTGCCCATCAAACAATGCCGTCAATTTGCCAATCGTTTAATTGCCCTACTTGTTTACAAATTGGTTCGATCGACTCGCCATTGTTTCACTTTAACATGTGGTAGTGAACGAGAGTTGTTTTATTGGCTGATAAAAATACATTGGTTATTTGATTGGATAATACAGTACTAGGTCAAGTATTGCGTCATGATTTTTAATTCTTGAAGAAAAGATTACCTTGGGTCAATACGACGCACCGACCGAAATACAAAGAGACAACACCATTTCAGTAACTGATTTACACATTGATGTGTATTTCACACTAATCTGGTGCGTGACTTACTTCCTGCATAGAGGGGCTCGTTACGGGTGTATATTTCACACAGTATACAAATTATAAACACTGCTCGTCTTTATTTGAAGATTGGCACCCCAAACCTCCCTCGGCCAATCAAATTCTGATAAACTGTCAAGTGGGAGGGATTAAACAATCACGAACAACACAGGTGAGTTTTACGACACATCAGTAATGCTCTCGACGAAAACAACGGGTGGTTAATTCCTACACAATTATCGGCAAACTACACAGTGAAGGCAAATTTCCCTCGATTTTTTATCTAATGCTGAAACGTCCATCGGGCAAGTGACGGACAGCCAGATTTACGAAGGTCACCCAAAATCCACTTGTCCGGGCGTCGGGCAGCCATATTTCCGGAGCCCTGGTACTGATTGTTCCCACCAAGGTTCTTTGAAATCCGGCAAGAACTTCATTAGCACCTATGCATTATTTTGTAACCTCAACACATGATTATAGTTTGCAAGAATGGTTTTATAGTGGAATTTGGCGCTTGCGTTACTTTAACAGGGCTAAAACTCATTCAACCAGTATACAGTTAGCTTGATAGTGATAATCCAGTTTCCCACCAAAACAACCACAGTACTCCAAACATATAGTTTTACATTGATTAGAAGCAGAAACCAGACAGAATGTATCTAGGCTCGCGTTAACCATTCGCCAAATCGCCATAGGCGAAAAGAAACCCGAACTGGCGAATGAAAATCGTAAGAAATACATATCAAATTCGCCAGACATCGGCCGTCTGGTGAATCCAAATTTCCGACAGATTTTGTCTACAATCTCGGAAAATCCCGAATTCTAATACACAAAGTCCTTCACTGTCTATAAGCCACTACCCCGCTGGGTGTTGTTAGCTAATTAGCGACAATCAATTATCTGGACTGATAAACTAATTATCGCAGTGTTTATTGAAGACCGCAGTCAAATTGTCGATGTGCGATAGACTCCGCCCACTGTTCCGACTCTTGCTGTCAATCAACTGGTTTGAGACCCCGTAACAAGAGCCTGTATTTTTATATTTTCTTAATATATGCATGCATTCATTATGTCCTTTCTTAAATGTCAGTCGACAATTTTTAAAAATTAAAATAGCATTAAAGTAAATACAATTTTTAAAACTTTTTGGATATTTTACAGCTCCACTATTATAAGTAATTGTAAGCACTAAAGCAGAATGCATATGATGTGGACATATTGATACCATATATACATGTAGGTTAATAACGCATACTTTTTTAACTAACTGTTGATGTGTACGCAAACGCAAAGTTTTAGCGCCTCCAATTCGTTAAAAAATATCTCGGCAAAAGTCTGGCTAAAGGAATTTTTAGGGCTTTAGCCAGATTTGGCTAAAGGGTTTAAAATCCTAGCGCTAGCCTAGTGTATGTTTAAATCTAGAATCTATGTAATTTTTTATGTAACCAGTCCAACTTGTCTGCCATTTACACTTTCAGCAGGCCACATCTATTATTTCTCTAATTCTAATACACCCGCACTATATAGCCTAGTTTAAAATATCTCGTTATATTGAACGATATATCACTGTAATTTGTGCAACGTTAGGAGAATAAGCATTGCGCATTGTAACGTATGCAACGTTAGGAGAGCAAGCAAAGCAATGCGAAAGATTTCAGATGTGTGCGTTATTTTCACATTTTAGGGGTATTAGAATAGAAATAGAACATCGTATACGGTGAATTATCTATAATATATCAGGGTTTGTCGTTCAATTGTAAACAATAATTTCACTCGCTCTTCGGGCTCCAGAAATTATTGTTTACAATTGAACTCCAAACCACGATATATTAAACGATAATTCACAGTAAATGATGTTCTATTTCTGAAATAAAAACATTCTAGACCATTCTTATAACAACATAGCGTCACACTATCAGCTGATATAAAGCATAAAAATACAGTTCTGCATCTAGTTTCATTGCATAGGCACATAATTGAATTGAATTGGATTTTATAGTCGCACCAACAGCTAAGGTCATACGGCGACTTAACAGCTTCCACTGGTGGAGGAAGACCCCAGGTGCCCCTCCGGGCAATTTTCGTGCACGGGCGGGCACCTGGGTAGAACCGCCGATGTTCCGCAAGCCAGCTGGATAGCCTCCTCACATAAAGATTCCTAGGCCCCTGAGGGATCGAACCTACAGCGGTGAGGGGCAAGTGATTGCAAGTCAGAGACTCTAACCACTGGCCACGGACGCCCCACGCATAGGCACATAAACTAGACTTTAACACATAGTAAAATGATAAACTTTCGCATATAACTTACAATAAATGGGTTATACTACGACGACACACTGCGTTGAATTGCTGAAAAAATAAAACCTGGCACCTATCACAGATACCAGTTTAAAAAAAAAAATGTCTTATATTCTATTAAATACTATTCTATTAAACAGTATTTAATAGAATATAAGAGTTTTTTTTGTTTTTTTTAAACCGGTATCTGTGGCACCTATGCACAAAATATGGCGGGAAAATTACCTTCCAGGTTTTACTTTACTCACCAAATACAAACAACGCAAAACAGAAACGTCACTGTCATGTTTGTAAACGTACTGCAGTCTCATTTCTAACCATGCAGATTGTACAACAAATCAGTTTTGTCAACACGCACAGTAAAACTTGTTTTAACTAGTATAGGCATATAGGTCATGCTCTGCAATCACAAAACAATAACAAACAATTCATCAAACTTGGTAGTATAGGCGTTGGCGATCATTTTAAGAAACTGGCAATATCTGCCTGGCGTTTCTGGAGAGGAAGATTTTTAATGTTTTCAACCATATATGGTTATAGCAGCCATGTCAAATGTCGCGCTCACCTAATTTTAACAAATCTAAAAAGCATTCATCCGAGGAACATCCTTGTGAAGATTGGCCAAACCTACTTTTAACAGAGGTTTCTGAGGAGGCCGTTTGAAGCAGAACTTTACGACACCGACAACGAGTGTTCCCTAAAAGGTACATTTCACAGCGACAGAGGAAAGTGTTGTCTTTGGTTTTTGTTATTTACTTTGTTGTGACGCAAAAGGGGGAATGGGGAATATACTACTTCAAGGGTAAAGGGGTCGAATCGCGGCAAATATCTCCGGTAAAAGAATAGAATGAGCAGAACAACATTTCCTTACTGTTTTTCTGAAGACACTAACTTGCAATTGTACATGTCCTTTCTCGAAAGCGGCTAAGATAGCTCTGCGAAATGTCCTGCTTGATTACAGTGTAAGTGCACTGTGAAGTGTGTCAACGCCACAGTTATTGGATGTTTTACTGCACTTGCCAATTTCCATGAAAAATACCATGAATTCCTTAATGTAACAGTATCACTTATGTTCCAGATTTATACTAACCAAACACCACAAACAATAATTTATCACTAATTACCAAAGTGTGAAATACTAACCTGGCAAATGCCTTCAGCCACTGCAGCTGCCTGTGAACGCCTCAAGCAGGACACACAACAATGCAAGATATGTTTACACTGGAAATAAGAAAACAAGAGGTCAATGACCTTGAAGCTCTACTGATAGATTTTTGATAGCTAGGTCAACATTCCCCTGAAGTTTCATGAAAATCGTGGCGGCCATCTTGAATTTCCGGCCGACCTAAAATTTTGCTAGGATCAATTAGACATCAAGCGCAACATTCCTGTGAAGTTTCATGAAAATCCGTCAAGTAGTTTCATAGGAGTAGTTGCTACAAGTTTTCATTATATAACTCTATGTAAACAAAGATGGCTGCTGGCGGCCATGTTTAATGTCAAATCAAAATAAATTTTGACAAGGATCAACATCATGTCATACTGATCATTTTAGAAAAAGTCCCATATCAATATCACTTATAGTTTTAAAGAAGTAGTCGCTACAAACTTGTTTTTTGAAAATCTATTTTTAGCCGGGGCGGCCATCTTGAATTTCCGGCCGACCTGAAATTTTGCTAGGATCAATAAGACATCAAGAGCAACATTCCTGTGAAGTTTCTTAAAAATCCGTCAAGTAGTTTCAGAGGAGTAGTCGCTACAAGTTTTCATTATATAACTGTATGTAAACAAAGATGGCCACTGGCAGCCATGTTTAACGTCGAATCAAAATAATGTTTGACTCATATAATCATCATGTCATGCTGATCATTTTAGAAAAAGTCCCATATCAATATCTCTTACAGTTTTCAAGAAGTAGTCGCTAAAAATTTATTTATTTTAAATCTATTTTTAGCCATGGCGGCCAGTCTGAAATTTTGCTAGGATCAATTAGACATCAAGAGCAACATTTCTGTGAAGTTTCATGAACATCCGTCAAGTAGTTTCAGAGGAGTAGTCGCTACAAGTTTTTACTATATAACTCTTATGTAAACAAAGATGGCCACTGGCAGCCATTTTTTAACGTCGAATCAAAATAATGTTTGACTAGGATCAACATCATGTCATGCTGATCATTTTAGAAAAAGTCCCATATCAATATCACTTATAGTTTTCAAGAAGTAGTCGCAACAAACTTATTTTTTAAAAATCTATTTTTAGCTGTGGCGGCCATCTTGAATTTCTGGCCGTCCTGAAATTTTGCTAGGATCAATTAGACATCAACAGCAACATTCCTGTAAAGATTCATGAAAATCCGCCAAATAGTTGCAGAGGAGTAGTCGCTACAAGTTTTTACTATATAACTCTATGTAAACAAAGATGGCCACTGGCAGCCATGTTTAACGTCGAATCAAAACGATTTTTGACAAGGACCAACATCATGTCATGCTGATCATTTTAGAAAAAGTCCCATATCAATATCACTTATAGTTTTCAAGAAGTAGTCGCTACAAACTTGTATTTTAAAATTCTATTTTTAGCTTTGATGGCCATCTTGGATTTCACATCATCATGAATTTTTGCTAGGATCAACTAGACTTCATGGGCAACATTTCTGTAAAGTTTCATGAATATCAATCCATTAGTTTCAGAGGAGAAGTCGCTACAAATAAAAGTTAACGGACAGACAGACAGACGGACGACGGACGCCGCACCACGGCATAAGCTCCGCTGATCTCTGATCAGTTGAGCTAAAAAAACACCATGTAAACACGTGTACAAGACATAATGGGAGGAAGTAAAGGAAGTTTAACATGGCAACACTATATGTTTTTGTTAGGCATAAATCCACTGACTTGTACCTTAACCATAGAATAGAACAGAATTACTGTGAAAGTGAGGATACTAAATGCGTGTTTGTATGCCTCTTACGCCAATTGCACCACATGTAAGGTTATATATCATGTTGTTTCCCTCTTCACCCTTTTGCAAATGATACTAATACGCACTCAGACAAAAGCAGTCACATTACAGTGAACATGGTTGTATAGTGTTTCATTACCCTCACCTAAAAGAAAACAGTTCCCATCTTCATCTCTTTAAATAAAGTTCCACTGAAGAAAAACTTGTGTACGGAACACAGATGCGTCGGGCAACAATGAGGGAAAGCTGTGGGATTACTTGGTAATTTTTGATGTGGAATCAATATGCATATCTAAACTTCATTGGTAGGCATCCTGAATGGTTAAAACAAAGAAACGGCTGAAGACTGTGTGAGAAGATTCGCACACAACTAGGACTACCAGTTTTTACAAAACCACAGCCTTAGCTCCACCGATACAAGGTCTACTTTATCCCATAATCGATATGCACATATTGACCTGACAGTCATGGATCGTGTAAGTTAAAATATATGTATCTCCATTGCTTACCACTTGCAAGTGAGAGATGATGTAGGGAAAGTCATAATGCCAAAATAAAACATCACAGGTTACTCCAGTGTAAAATACTAACCTGGGAGGTCTTCACTCACTGCTGGTTTTTTTCAACACCTGTAGCAGGACTCACACCAATGCAGGGTACGTGTACACTGAAAATACAATCCAAAACATCCTGTGAAAAAGGGCACGGGGAATAAAGTTTGCTAAACCTTGGAAGGTAAACACATGGTAACAGTATCTGTTTTGTAAAATGTACCATTAATTCGAAGACTTGTGAAGATTGAAAAGCGCACGGTCTATTCAGCATGAACCACACAATGTCAAATTAGGGTATATTTCAATAACAACCACAAAGGAAAATGAGCCAGACAAAGCGGCTTCACATCTTGTGTGCCTCCACCATGGGCAATTGTAGGTGTTAATACATGAATGTCCATATAAGCCTCTACCATAGACAAATGAAGGTATTAATATATGAATGGCCATATAGGCAGGGTTTGAAATTTAACTTTACACATTTCAGTCGTCCCCAGTCACATTTACATGTAAAATTGATACAAAATACAAGATCTCTCTTGAAAGTGACATTACATTCAATCACATGCATACCACCAATGAAAACAAGATGTGTTTTCTTTGACATTTACAATATGCTCACCAACGTCTTGACATTTTTTTCAGTCATAAGTTTTAAGCATGTAAAATTCATTTCTTTGTATATGACTTTTGCCTACATACGCCTAACCGCCACTGGATTACTTTATATTTCAATAAATTTATAAAACATTTTGTAACATATTATTGGTTTGTATAAACACAAAGTTCGTAGCTTAATAAGTGCAACCGTATGCTTTTATTTACCACCATCTAACCATCTAAACATAACGCTTTCTCTTTCATGGCTTTCCAAGTACTTTTATTTCCAAATAATAAATGGGTATTCTGCTATTTTGCCGCAAGCTAATCAAGAGGTGGCGACAAACTGTTTAATACATTATATCAGTCAACTTGTGACAAATATTGCCCAATATATGGGTCTGACACGAGTATGTATATAGAAATTAACCTGTCAAAATTAGAAGATAGTGCCCAGTCCTCCCCGACAATATAACACACAGGAGACGGTACTATTGCTTACACCGCCATTGCTTACCGGCATGCCATGCGCAAAAAACACTCAGATCACTCTTCAGCGACACCTGTCACACACCATCAAGCATGTGTGGCACGTCATTTTTCAACACATGTAGGGTTACATATCATGGACAATTTTCTTTGGTGGAGGCAGACCACGTACTTTGTCTGGGTACAACCAGTACAAGACATCAGAGAGAATTATCCTTTTACATTTAAAGTGGAGTACGTGGCTCAGTGGTAGAGCACCGAACTTCATATCAAAAAGGTCGTGGGTTCGATCCTCGCCGTGGCCATGTCATTTATCCTTGAGCAAGATAATTAATACACATTGCTTAATACTGGTTCTACCCAGGGAACCTGCACATAATCGTCGAAAGGGGGTGTTGCAGTATCGGTAGATACATAGACACATGTAGGATCCAAGTCATTCTTTGAAAAAGGAGTCGCGCTCGTGGTCACCTTGCATCAAATGGAAGTCACTGAACTTCACTATTGTTTGTCAATGGAAATATTCAATTCTATTCTGATAACAGTTGTCCTGTCGCTATGAAGACACTAAAAATACGACACTTTTGTACCACTCTTCAACGCATATACGCACAAATTCCAATTAAAACACATTATACTGTTACAGTTTAGCATATTACTTACAATACATGCGTTTAATACGACGATTCACTTCGCTGAATCGCTGAAACAAATTAACGAATGGGTATTCTGCTATTTTGCCACAAGCAAATCAAGAGGTGGCGACAAACTATTTAATACATTATATCAGTCAACTTGTGACAAATATTGGCCAATTTATGGATCTGACACGAGTATGTATATAGAAATTAACCTGTCAAAATTAGAAGATAGTGCCCAGTCCTCCCCGACAATATAACACACAGGAGACGGTACTATTGCTTACACCGCCATGCCATGCGCAAAAAACACACAGATCACTCTTCAGCGACACCTGTCACACACAATCAAGCATGTGTGGCACGTCATTTTTCAACACATGTAGGGATACATATCATGGACAATTTTCTGTGGTGGAGGCAGACCACGTACTTTGTCTGGGTACAACCAGTACAAGAAATCAGAGAGAATTATCCTTTTACATTTAAAGTGGAGTACGTGGCTCAGTGGTAGAGCACCGAACTTCAGATCAAAAAGGTCGTGGGTTCGATCCTCGCCGTGGCCATGTCATTTATCCTTGAGCAAAATAATTAATACACATTGCTTAATACTGGTTCTACCCACGGAACCTGCACATAATCGTCGAAAGGGGGTGTTGCAGTATCGGTAGATACATAGATACATGTAGGATCCAAGTCATTCTTTGAAAAAGGAGTCGCGCTCGTGGTCACCTTGCATCAAATGGAAGTCACTGAACTTCACTATTGTTTCTCAATGGAAATATTCCATTCTATTCTGATAACAATTGTCCTGTCGCTATGAAGGCACTAAAAATACGACACTTTTGTACCACTCTTCAACGCATATACACACAAATTCCAAATAAAACACATTATACTGTTACAGTTTAGCATATTAATTACAATACATGCGTTTAATACGACGATTCACTTCGCTGAATCGCTGAAACAAATTAACGCGCCAAACAGGAAAAAAATGGCGGTAAATGAAAACATCCGAGGGTTTCCCGTTTTTACTTTAGTATAGCTACTTTCGGTTACCAAATGCGCAAACATCAACTACACATTTAAGGGGCATGTTTGTGGACACACTACCCTCCGACTTTTCACCCATATATTTAATCATGGAAATTGATTGACAAACAAGTTATGTCATCAAGCGCAGTAAACTAGGTCACGCTATACAAACACGAAGTTGACAAACAATAACAAACCAGTCATCAACTGCGTCTGCACACTTTATTCATACGTACAACAGTCGACGGTGTCAACCCTCTCCACATTACAACACATATTCTACTTACGACAAAGTCTATACGCCTAATTGTACAACATCAACTGCTCTCTTTGATTTCATGTGTGCAAAAAAGATGGCCGCATCAGCATCAAAATAAATAAATATGAAACAGAGGCTATGACGTCAGGGTATTCCAACAATACATTACTTTCATGGAACGCCTCCCGAATATTGCGTTTTTGGACAGTGAGGTCTAAAGCAACTTTATTCTCAATATAAAACACACATATATCTATACAACACTTCCTTGGAATTTTATTAGAACAAAATGTATTTCACATCGACTCAAAACATTATACAGAAAGTGGAATTCACAATTTACTAACTCCATACACGAGGGGTACAGCAAATTCACGCTTCACTGTGCACTATATACAGTATATGGAATCTCGAATTAGGTCAAACTCCATCACAGTAGTAGAGCGTTAATTATTGTTTACAATTGAACTCCAAACCACGATATATTAAACGATAATTCACAGTAAATGATGTTCTATTTCTGAAATAAAAACATTCTAGACCATTCTTATAACAACATAGCGTCACACTATCAGCTGATATAAAGCATAAAAATACAGTTCTGCATCTAGTTTCATTGCATAGGCACATAATTGAATTGAATTGGATTTTATAGTCGCACCAACAGCTAAGGTCATACGGCGACTTGACAGCTTCCACTGGTGGAGGAAGACCCCAGGTGCCCCTCCGGGCAATTTTCGTGCACGGGCGGGCACCTGGGTAGAACCGCCGATGTTCCGCAAGCCAGCTGGATAGCCTCCTCACATAAAGATTCCTAGGCCCCTGAGGGATCGAACCTACAGCGGTGAGGGGCAAGTGATTGCAAGTCAGAGACTCTAACCACTGGCCACGGACGCCCCACGCATAGGCACATAAACTAGACTTTAACACATAGTAAAATGATAAACTTTCGCATATAACTTACAATAAATGGGTTATACTACGACGACACACTGCGTTGAATTGCTGAAAAAATAAAACCTGGCACCTATCACAGATACCAGTTTAAAAAAAAAAAAGTCTTATATTCTATTAAATACTATTCTATTAAACAGTATTTAATAGAATATAAGAGGTTTTTTTGTTTTTTTTAAACCGGTATCTGTGGCACCTATGCACAAAATATGGCGGGAAAATTACCTTCCAGGTTTTACTTTACTCACCAAATACAAACAACGCAAAACAGAAACGTCACTGTCATGTTTGTAAACGTACTGCAGTCTCATTTCTAACCATGCAGATTGTACAACAAATCAGTTTTGTCAACACGCACAGTAAAACTTGTTTTAACTAGTATAGGCATATAGGTCATGCTCTGCAATCACAAAACAATAACAAACAATTCATCAAACTTGGTAGTATAGGCGTTGGCGATCATTTTAAGAAACTGGCAATATCTGCCTGGCGTTTCTGGAGAGGAAGATTTTTAATGTTTTCAACCATATATGGTTATAGCAGCCATGTCAAATGTCGCGCTCACCTAATTTTAACAAATCTAAAAAGCATTCATCCGAGGAACATCCTTGTGAAGATTGGCCAAACCTACTTTTAACAAAGGTTTCTGAGGAGGCCGTTTGGAGCAGAACTTTACGACACCGACAACGAGTGTTCCCTAAAAGGTACATTTCACAGCGACAGAGGAAAGTGTTGTCTTTGGTTTTTGTTATTTACTTTGTTGTGACGCAAAAGGGGGAATGGGGAATATACTACTTCAAGGGTAAAGGGGTCGAATCGCGGCAAATATCTCCGGTAAAAGAATAGAATGAGCAGAACAACATTTCCTTACTGTTTTTCTGAAGACACTAACTTGCAATTGTACATGTCCTTTCTCGAAAGCGGCTAAGATAGCTCTGCGAAATGTCCTGCTTGATTACAGTGTAAGTGCACTGTGAAGTGTGTCAACGCCACAGTTATTGGATGTTTTACTGCACTTGCCAATTTCCATGAAAAATACCATGAATTCCTTAATGTAACAGTATCACTTATGTTCCAGATTTATACTAACCAAACACCACAAACAATAATTTATCACTAATTACCAAAGTGTGAAATACTAACCTGGCAAATGCCTTCAGCCACTGCAGCTGCCTGTGAACGCCTCAAGCAGGACACACAACAATGCAAGATATGTTTACACTGGAAATAAGAAAACAAGAGGTCAATGACCTTGAAGCTCTACTGATAGATTTTTGATAGCTAGGTCAACATTCCCGTGAAGTTTCATGAAAATCGTGGCGGCCATCTTGAATTTCCGGCCGACCTAAAATTTTGCTAGGATCAATTAGACATCAAGCGCAACATTCCTGTGAAGTTTCATGAAAATCCGTCAAGTAGTTTCATAGGAGTAGTTGCTACAAGTTTTCATTATATAACTCTATGTAAACAAAGATGGCTGCTGGCGGCCATGTTTAATGTCAAATCAAAATAAATTTTGACAAGGATCAACATCATGTCATACTGATCATTTTAGAAAAAGTCCCATATCAATATCACTTATAGTTTTAAAGAAGTAGTCGCTACAAACTTGTTTTTTGAAAATCTATTTTTAGCCGGGGCGGCCATCTTGAATTTCCGGCCGACCTGAAATTTTGCTAGGATCAATAAGACATCAAGAGCAACATTCCTGTGAAGTTTCTTAAAAATCCGTCAAGTAGTTTCAGAGGAGTAGTCGCTACAAGTTTTCATTATATAACTGTATGTAAACAAAGATGGCCACTGGCAGCCATGTTTAACGTCGAATCAAAATAATGTTTGACTCATATAATCATCATGTCATGCTGATCATTTTAGAAAAAGTCCCATATCAATATCTCTTACAGTTTTCAAGAAGTAGTCGCTAAAAATTTATTTATTTTAAATCTATTTTTAGCCATGGCGGCCAGTCTGAAATTTTGCTAGGATCAATTAGACATCAAGAGCAACATTTCTGTGAAGTTTCATGAACATCCGTCAAGTAGTTTCAGAGGAGTAGTCGCTACAAGTTTTTACTATATAACTCTTATGTAAACAAAGATGGCCACTGGCAGCCATTTTTTAACGTCGAATCAAAATAATGTTTGACTAGGATCAACATCATGTCATGCTGATCATTTTAGAAAAAGTCCCATATCAATATCACTTATAGTTTTCAAGAAGTAGTCGCAACAAACTTATTTTTTAAAAATCTATTTTTAGCTGTGGCGGCCATCTTGAATTTCTGGCCGTCCTGAAATTTTGCTAGGATCAATTAGACATCAACAGCAACATTCCTGTAAAGATTCATGAAAATCCGCCAAATAGTTGCAGAGGAGTAGTCGCTACAAGTTTTTACTATATAACTCTATGTAAACAAAGATGGCCACTGGCAGCCATGTTTAACGTCGAATCAAAACGATTTTTGACAAGGACCAACATCATGTCATGCTGATCATTTTAGAAAAAGTCCCATATCAATATCACTTATAGTTTTCAAGAAGTAGTCGCTACAAACTTGTATTTTAAAATTCTATTTTTAGCTTTGATGGCCATCTTGGATTTCACATCATCATGAATTTTTGCTAGGATCAACTAGACTTCATGGGCAACATTTCTGTAAAGTTTCATGAATATCAATCCATTAGTTTCAGAGGAGAAGTCGCTACAAATAAAAGTTAACGGACAGACAGACAGACGGACGACGGACGCCGCACCACGGCATAAGCTCCGCTGATCTCTGATCAGTTGAGCTAAAAAAACACCATGTAAACACGTGTACAAGACATAATGGGAGGAAGTAAAGGAAGTTTAACATGGCAACACTATATGTTTTTGTTAGGCATAAATCCACTGACTTGTACCTTAACCATAGAATAGAACAGAATTACTGTGAAAGTGAGGATACTAAATGCGTGTTTGTATGCCTCTTACGCCAATTGCACCACATGTAAGGTTATATATCATGTTGTTTCCCTCTTCACCCTTTTGCAAATGATACTAATACGCACTCAGACAAAAGCAGTCACATTACAGTGAACATGGTTGTATAGTGTTTCATTACCCTCACCTAAAAGAAAACAGTTCCCATCTTCATCTCTTTAAATAAAGTTCCACTGAAGAAAAACTTGTGTACGGAACACAGATGCGTCGGGCAACAATGAGGGAAAGCTGTGGGATTACTTGGTAATTTTTGATGTGGAATCAATATGCATATCTAAACTTCATTGGTAGGCATCCTGAATGGTTAAAACAAAGAAACGGCTGAAGACTGTGTGAGAAGATTCGCACACAACTAGGACTACCAGTTTTTACAAAACCACAGCCTTAGCTCCACCGATACAAGGTCTACTTTATCCCATAATCGATATGCACATATTGACCTGACAGTCATGGATCGTGTAAGTTAAAATATATGTATCTCCATTGCTTACCACTTGCAAGTGAGAGATGATGTAGGGAAAGTCATAATGCCAAAATAAAACATCACAGGTTACTCCAGTGTAAAATACTAACCTGGGAGGTCTTCACTCACTGCTGGTTTTTTTCAACACCTGTAGCAGGACTCACACCAATGCAGGGTACGTGTACACTGAAAATACAATCCAAAACATCCTGTGAAAAAGGGCACGGGGAATAAAGTTTGCTAAACCTTGGAAGGTAAACACATGGTAACAGTATCTGTTTTGTAAAATGTACCATTAATTCGAAGACTTGTGAAGATTGAAAAGCGCACGGTCTATTCAGCATGAACCACACAATGTCAAATTAGGGTATATTTCAATAACAACCACAAAGGAAAATGAGCCAGACAAAGCGGCTTCACATCTTGTGTGCCTCCACCATGGGCAATTGTAGGTGTTAATACATGAATGTCCATATAAGCCTCTACCATAGACAAATGAAGGTATTAATATATGAATGGCCATATAGGCAGGGTTTGAAATTTAACTTTACACATTTCAGTCGTCCCCAGTCACATTTACATGTAAAATTGATACAAAATACAAGATCTCTCTTGAAAGTGACATTACATTCAATCACATGCATACCACCAATGAAAACAAGATGTGTTTTCTTTGACATTTACAATATGCTCACCAACGTCTTGACATTTTTTTCAGTCATAAGTTTTAAGCATGTAAAATTCATTTCTTTGTATATGACTTTTGCCTACATACGCCTAACCGCCACTGGATTACTTTATATTTCAATAAATTTATAAAACATTTTGTAACATATTATTGGTTTGTATAAACACAAAGTTCGTAGCTTAATAAGTGCAACCGTATGCTTTTATTTACCACCATCTAACCATCTAAACATAACGCTTTCTCTTTCATGGCTTTCCAAGTACTTTTATTTCCAAATAATAAATGGGTATTCTGCTATTTTGCCGCAAGCTAATCAAGAGGTGGCGACAAACTGTTTAATACATTATATCAGTCAACTTGTGACAAATATTGCCCAATATATGGGTCTGACACGAGTATGTATATAGAAATTAACCTGTCAAAATTAGAAGATAGTGCCCAGTCCTCCCCGACAATATAACACACAGGAGACGGTACTATTGCTTACACCGCCATTGCTTACCGGCATGCCATGCGCAAAAAACACTCAGATCACTCTTCAGCGACACCTGTCACACACCATCAAGCATGTGTGGCACGTCATTTTTCAACACATGTAGGGTTACATATCATGGACAATTTTCTTTGGTGGAGGCAGACCACGTACTTTGTCTGGGTACAACCAGTACAAGACATCAGAGAGAATTATCCTTTTACATTTAAAGTGGAGTACGTGGCTCAGTGGTAGAGCACCGAACTTCATATCAAAAAGGTCGTGGGTTCGATCCTCGCCGTGGCCATGTCATTTATCCTTGAGCAAGATAATTAATACACATTGCTTAATACTGGTTCTACCCAGGGAACCTGCACATAATCGTCGAAAGGGGGTGTTGCAGTATCGGTAGATACATAGACACATGTAGGATCCAAGTCATTCTTTGAAAAAGGAGTCGCGCTCGTGGTCACCTTGCATCAAATGGAAGTCACTGAACTTCACTATTGTTTGTCAATGGAAATATTCAATTCTATTCTGATAACAGTTGTCCTGTCGCTATGAAGACACTAAAAATACGACACTTTTGTACCACTCTTCAACGCATATACGCACAAATTCCAATTAAAACACATTATACTGTTACAGTTTAGCATATTACTTACAATACATGCGTTTAATACGACGATTCACTTCGCTGAATCGCTGAAACAAATTAACGAATGGGTATTCTGCTATTTTGCCACAAGCAAATCAAGAGGTGGCGACAAACTATTTAATACATTATATCAGTCAACTTGTGACAAATATTGGCCAATTTATGGATCTGACACGAGTATGTATATAGAAATTAACCTGTCAAAATTAGAAGATAGTGCCCAGTCCTCCCCGACAATATAACACACAGGAGACGGTACTATTGCTTACACCGCCATGCCATGCGCAAAAAACACACAGATCACTCTTCAGCGACACCTGTCACACACAATCAAGCATGTGTGGCACGTCATTTTTCAACACATGTAGGGATACATATCATGGACAATTTTCTGTGGTGGAGGCAGACCACGTACTTTGTCTGGGTACAACCAGTACAAGAAATCAGAGAGAATTATCCTTTTACATTTAAAGTGGAGTACGTGGCTCAGTGGTAGAGCACCGAACTTCAGATCAAAAAGGTCGTGGGTTCGATCCTCGCCGTGGCCATGTCATTTATCCTTGAGCAAAATAATTAATACACATTGCTTAATACTGGTTCTACCCACGGAACCTGCACATAATCGTCGAAAGGGGTTGTTGCAGTATCGGTAGATACATAGATACATGTAGGATCCAAGTCATTCTTTGAAAAAGGAGTCGCGCTCGTGGTCACCTTGCATCAAATGGAAGTCACTGAACTTCACTATTGTTTCTCAATGGAAATATTCCATTCTATTCTGATAACAATTGTCCTGTCGCTATGAAGGCACTAAAAATACGACACTTTTGTACCACTCTTCAACGCATATACACACAAATTCCAAATAAAACACATTATACTGTTACAGTTTAGCATATTAATTACAATACATGCGTTTAATACGACGATTCACTTCGCTGAATCGCTGAAACAAATTAACGCGCCAAACAGGAAAAAAATGGCGGTAAATGAAAACATCCGAGGGTTTCCCGTTTTTACTTTAGTATAGCTACTTTCGGTTACCAAATGCGCAAACATCAACTACACATTTAAGGGGCATGTTTGTGGACACACTACCCTCCGACTTTTCACCCATATATTTAATCATGGAAATTGATTGACAAACAAGTTATGTCATCAAGCGCAGTAAACTAGGTCACGCTATACAAACACGAAGTTGACAAACAATAACAAACCAGTCATCAACTGCGTCTGCACACTTTATTCATACGTACAACAGTCGACGGTGTCAACCCTCTCCACATTACAACACATATTCTACTTACGACAAAGTCTATACGCCTAATTGTACAACATCAACTGCTCTCTTTGATTTCATGTGTGCAAAAAAGATGGCCGCATCAGCATCAAAATAAATAAATATGAAACAGAGGCTATGACGTCAGGCTATTCCAACAATACATTACTTTCATGGAACGCCTCCCGAATATTGCGTTTTTGGACAGTGAGGTCTAAAGCAACTTTATTCTCAATATAAAACACACATATATCTATACAACACTTCCTTGGAATTTTATTAGAACAAAATGTATTTCACATCGACTCAAAACATTATACAGAAAGTGGAATTCACAATTTACTAACTCCATACACGAGGGGTACAGCAAATTCACGCTTCACTGTGCACTATATACAGTATATGGAATCTCGAATTAGGTCAAACTCCATCACAGTAGTAGAGCGTTCAATGGTTTCCATACACAGTAATAGTTATCTGAATTTCTATATTCATGAATAATAACGCTCTATGAAAAGATCGGACAGGGAAAGTAGCATACAAGGAGGACAGTAAACCACAAAACACAGAAACAAACACGCAAACAGACAAACAAGAAGGCAAAAGCAATATTAAATGCAAGCGACATCACAAACACAAAAAGGGTTGACAATAGGGCTACCGCCTTGGAACGGTCAGTGGCAAAGTAGGCCACTGGGGGTTTAAACCGGTTCTAGGGTTAGCCTATTTCATAAAATTATAAATAAAGTGCTTTCGAAACATGCACCTCTAAAAACAAAAGGAATAAAGCGAGAAATCCAAAATAACTGGTTTACAAATGAAATAAAAAAGGCAATATATTTAAGAGATAAATTACACAAATTTAAACGATGTGACGAACACAAGACTCAAAGGAATAGAATAATGTCAATAATCAAAAAAAAAAAAAGAAGGATGTTTTTAACAAAGCCATGAAATTATCATAGATCCGTATAAAATAATAAATGCAATGAACAACCATTTTATCAATGTAGCTAACATTGTTAATAAAACAAGATTCAGTTCAACCAATTTTACTAAACTTGAATATCATCTAAATTGTAAATTAAAAGATATCACATTTGAAATACAACCAATCACTGTATTTGAAGTGAAGGGAATCATCGATAAGCTTGATGTTAATAAATATACAGGTGTAGATGGAATAGGACCCAACATATTGAAAGATTGTGGTGATATAATAAAGCCAATAATAACTTTTTTTTATTAATCAAAGCATACAACAAGGGATTTATCCAGAGCGTTAAAGGACGCATTGTTTTACCAATATTTAAAAGTGGAAACAAAGGAGATCCAGGGAAATACAGACCGCTCTCTATTTACCAACAATATCAAAAATATTTGAAAGGCATATAGTAAATCAACCACATGCATTTGTTTTTCAAAAACTAATGTATTTCATGAAACACAGTCAGGATTTAAAAAGATGCACTCATGTCAAACTCCTTTAACATATTTAATAGATAACTTGCTGACTGATATTGATTCACGTAAATATGTTGGAGCTCTATTCCTCGATCTTAGAAAAGCTTTTGACCTTGTGGATTATGCAATCCTTCTCAATAAATTTAAATGTTATCATTTTACCGACAATACAATAATGAGATATAGGGTCCTATAGAAACTATAGAAACAGCGTCCGAACGAAATGGCATCGTAGGTCCGCTATGTACTGCAAACAAGGACTTGAAAATACAATGAAACAGACAAAAAACAACAGAAAGGGTGGTGGAGACGGGTTTACCGACTTGGAACGGTCAGTAGGCAATACGGCCTACTGGTAAGCTTGAATCGATTTTATATGCGCACAATCCTCGCTATTATCCTGTCTTCAGCGCCCAAATAGACAAGACAGTGTAAACAAAACTACATCCCATCGAAAGGAATTCTCTAACAATAAAGTCATCATCCTGGGAAACTAACTAAAGAAACACATACAAAATCATAAACATCTCAGGATGTACATCTCAATATCACTTTTCAATTCATATTTGTCAAATAGAACACAGTTTATAAAAATTAAAGACCAAATATCTGAAAGATTAACTGTGACATCGAGTGTTCCACAGGGAAGTATTCTTGGCCCTTTATTATTTGTTTTAAATATAAATGAAATGTCATTGTGTACTCATAATTGTGAACTTGATTTATATGCTGATGATGCTACCTTATATAAAAGTGATTTTCATCCATCACATAGGCAAAACAGCCTCCAGGAAAATTTAACACAAATCAATTCATGGTGTTCAAATAATAATATGTTGCTACACCCATTAACAACAAAATGCATGGTTATAACAACAAAATACAAACAAAAACGTATAGGACAACTTCAGTTAAACGTTAATGGAATACTCATAGAAAATGTGACGGCCCAGAAAACGATATACATTGATAACACACTCTCTTTGCAAACTCAATACAAGTTTGTTTGTTCAAAATTGAAAACAAAAAAAACGCTATTGAAAGACGACGTGAAGCAAATGTATTATAATGATTACACTATGCCTGTGTTTGATTTTTGTTCCTCCGTTTGGGGAAATGGGTGTACAAAAGCAAATTGCCAAAATAATTCTTGGTAAACAGATACTATTTAATTCGGAATCCCCGAGCTTATTAACATAATTAAACTGGCTTTCCATTCAGGGCAGGTGCCATTATCACACAGCTGTAATGATTTACAAAGCTATTAATAATCTTGTACCGAACTACATTAAAAACCTTATCACATTTTCCAGCAATGAAACGTATGACCTTAGATCAATAAAAATAAGAAAATAGTGAATATGAAACCACGATTACTTAAAACAAACCTTAAACTATAATGGCAATCAAATTTGGAACAAAATACCTGCAGAAACAAGAACAAAACCAACAATTTCTTCATTCAAAAGATTTACATTAAATATTTATTTAGTAATTCTTAAATACTCTTATGACATCGTTGTATAATTATAATAAGTAATTTGTGATTTGCGTTCATTTGAGAAATTCTTGTGAAATGACATATGTTTACAATAAGTATGAGTGTCTATGAAAGAATCTTGACATTATACATTATAAATACATTGATTATCATGAGTGTCTGTCTAGAATATATGTAATTGATTTGTCTTAATATTTTTAGAAATGTTCTATTATATTGATAAATGTTTTGCCTTTACTGTTGTATTGTTTAAACATGTTTAATATCCGAAGGCCGCAAAGTTTTTCAAAACTTTAAGAATTCTATTCGTCTGTTTGCATTTCTTTTGTGTTATTCTTCTCTAAAGGTGTTATTATTATTATTATTTTTATAAACCATGGAATATATATTATAATATATTATTATCTTGTTTATAAGTACAATAGTGACGGTAAAGACCTTGATTCAATTTGATCATGAGAAATGTCACCCATTGACATTTAAGTTTTTATCATAAAAATGTCGCTGAAATGGAGAGATCGTCGGATTCGGCATCGACATTAAATTATTTAGTTTAGCCTTTCATAGGAAACACATTAAAATCATCTTCTATGAAGAACTAGTGTACAGGTGGTGACTAGCTGTTTTGCAGACATGGCCGTTATAAACATTTTTTTTTAATATTATGTCAATGTAATGAAATCATAAATCGAGAGTTAAGTTATTTCCATGCCAATGATATAACTGTCATACCAACTTTCTGAACAAGTTGTTTTCGAAAAAAAAATTGATCCACCTGCTGTACTTTGCAGTAGTAATTCCTAAAATGTTTGACCTTTTTTCGAAGCTTATTTTATAAGTTGAAACATTTCCAAGTTAAATATATAATTTAACAGTTATTTTCTTAAACAGGTTCACTTGTTTATTTACATTGAAAAAAACAACTCTTTATTTTACAGTATGAAATAACAATTTTATTTCACTGCTTAAATACAGTATTCCATTGCCAATCATAAACTAAATGTATATATATGGCGAAGCACTTAACAAACTTCGCTAACACTTAGTCACAACCATTTAAAATTTATCACGTTTACAAATGATGTTGAATCTGTTCGATAGGTAAAATCCTATAATTACTGTCTTATACAGTCCAGTAGTACTTTATGCAATACATGGGATACTTTGAAAGCAACGAACACAAACAAGACAGGAAAGAAACAGCAATAGTTTTATTGAGTCTGTAAGACTCGATCAATATGATGCAAATCAAGTCAAGATCAAAACAAGTCCCGAGTAAAAGACTTGATAAAAAAAATAAGTCCCTGTTAAAAGACTTGATCCAAACAAATACGTCCCACGGCTCTACATGGTAAACACAATAACGATCTACAAAGTAAACATTTTCTTGAAATCGGTATGGGTCTAAACGAGTATCAAAGAAAACATAATGCGGGTCTACACGGTAAACACTGAGTTTCCTTTAAACTCGTATGTTGTTACAATATAACTTCTGCAGGGGCACAGGTGACATTAATTTCTCGAACCTGTCATTAGAAAGAAAAAAACTGAAAGGAATATTTATTTTTTCTCTCCTCGAGTCACCATTATTTATCGAGGCATCGTTTTCTATCATACATTTTCAATGCACTTACTGTTCAGTACATTTGAAGACAACCGTAGTTACGAGTATCTCCGGTTACAACTGTGTTAAAATTAATCACCAAACATACTCAGAGATATTTTGTTGTTTTGCAAGGAATACATGTAGCAGATTTTATTTCATCGCCAATTGAGAAAACGTTATATTTTCACAAATTCCTATGATGAAATAAAATCAGTTTTCACGACAAACAACACATATTCTTTTCATGTTAAGCCTTATATTCAAAGTGTATGCAGAAAAGATATATATCGGCGACGCCATTGGCTCAGTACGGTAATATTGCTATTTTTAATTTATCGTAACTTCTAAAATACTTATCTTCTTCTTTATTTCTAATTCAGTGATATAACTGTCATACCAACTTCATGAGAACATTGTTTTTGCAAACTGATATTTCCATTGTGTATGACAAAAAATCTTAAAATACCTGACCAGTGTTCGAAAAGTACAGCTCTTTTTCTTAGACGATTTTCCAAGCAAATGGTATACGTTAACATTTTATTCCTAAGCAATATGTGTTTGTTTGATATTGAATAAATTATTTCCAACAACGAAAAATGAAACACGGTTATACAATTCCGTGACGGATGCTACACGCAATACAGCGAATGTAAATATACCATGAGTCAGACATTTTTTTTGCTACCATCATTATGGAGAGCATTGTAGAGAAACAAAAATTCCATGATAGCAGTGCCAACAGGGTAGATGTTTCCTGTTATTAGAGTTATCTCCCCCTTATAAATAAAAGTCAGTTTTCTTTCAAAATTCGTTTTCATTATAATTGTAAGAGTTGCAGGTTTAACATTTTGCATAGGGTGCAAGCTTATGGTCCGCTACGCAGTTTGTTAAGATGGTGACGATGGGGACATATTTGGGAAACTCAGGGGTCAAATATTTACATAGAGTTATATAGGACAACATTATTTGTATATTATACAACAGCTAGATGTTTAATATTTTGAATCGCCAGGTGTCACATATTTACATAGATTTATGTAGAAACATGTTTAAAAACAATATTCTCTGAAACTACATCCCCGGATCACAGTTTTACGTAGTGTTGTAGAGGAATTTGTAACGTAGTGTTATATAGGAAAGTCTATACAAAATCTGTTTCTCTGAAACAACAAGAGATATGCGTCTTATACGTTTTATGTAACATATGATTATTGCCCTCTACCAAATGTGTTCAAATGGTGACCGTTGACTTAAGTTTGGCACTGTCCTGTGGGTCATACTATTACACGGAGTTATATAATATGAAAACCTTTAAAACATTTTCCGAATTACATGAACTAAGAGTCAACATGTAGCATAAGTTTGATATCCTCTACCTGGTTTAATAACTAGTAATACAATTTGATCCCGCTCCGGGGTCACATTTTTACATAGAGTATATGTATTTAATAGAGCATGAGTTTTGCACGAGCGTTAGCGAATGCATTATCGTCCGTACACGTGCAAGACTCATGCTCTATTGTATTTGTACATATGCTGTGTATATCCTCGGGTATTACACGATGCATAGTGTGTATTTAGGATATTGTGGTACAATAATAAATTGCTGATTCAATTGTTTTTTTAACAAGTAAGCACTTTAAGGCAACGCCCTTTGGCCTCTTGTTTATGACTAACATTTGCACACATTTTATCAAATCAGTTCACATTTATGTTTGAGAATAGCAATATTTATAAAGAATTGATCCTCTTTTAATTGACGTTTTACATTATAAAGACCCAAATTAATTGAAACAATTGAAACTTGTATCGTAAGGTAGTGCAATTACAAATCGCATATTTAATAAATCCATCGACTAAATCACAAAGGAGACCGCTGCATTGTCATGGCAAAGTGGGGGTATTTATATGAAGCATTGGATAAAATATGACTACTGTAGTTTAGCATTGTCAGCTTTGTCAGCATCTATATATACGTAAATTGAAAAACATATATTTCTATAGAAACTACAACGCCCAAAGCAAGGGCGCATTAGGTTCGAACTATACAACAAACTAATACAATGAACGACTTAAATAGTCAATGTATAGGACAATACCCAACATAAAGAGTGGTGAAGACAGGCTAATAGATTTGGAACGGTCAGTAGGGAACACAGTCAGTAGGCAATACAGCAATATGTGTACACAACCTCACTATATATCTTTAAAACTAAATTCAACATCTAGAAAAAATACTAAATGATAGACTTAAATGTTGTTGTAAAGTTATATAAAAAACACAATTAGAAACACCTCAGGATGGATCTAGAATTTTAAGGAGTAGCCACAGCAAAGAGAAAAACAATCAAGGGTACGACCAAAAAAGCCAGAAGGACGGAATCATGCACTGTTGCATTGTCAACGGCTTAAACTAATACTATTGAGGTGTTTGTTTTACAAATGTACAGCCTTAATTCGCACAAAGTACTGTGAAGAGAACCATGTTATTGTAACAGAACCGGTATTAGTATTCACCTATAATTATAACTGAGATCACCAAATGTGTACTGTCGCGATATCCTTATGTGTAAGCGTCCAAAAATATTTATGCTTTATTATATATTGTCATTTTAAGTAATACTATTATTTAAATAAGGTAGTATATATTCGTAATTGTCTTTTATTATCCGAAAGCCTTTGCCATTAATATGTATTGCCAATCAAACAAATAGCAATACGCTTAGCATATATAAGGCTTGAAGACATATTGCAACTCGCGACAGTCCAGACATAACGCCGTGCTATTTTATGCGATTCTCCTCTATGAACCCAGCTTCATGGATATAACATGGCAATAATGCTTGTTTAACAATGTTGTTGTATGCATTTCAACGCAGTCACCCTCCTTCAGCGTATACAGCCTGTGACCCAGTGGATAGCACAAGGTACTTGAAATCCGGAAAACTCGGGTTCAAACCCCGCCGGCGCCACTGATTTTTATCGGTGTGTTATTGGGCTTTACGTCGTCCCTCGTGAAGGTGGCCGTATACGTCGAATATGGGGAAGTAATCTTGGTGGTCACTTATATCGGAGTCTATTCTTCGTGCAAGATAAATAACCATAGTTATCTATTTGTTGTTAATATTAACATTCGACCTTGTTTAGGTAACTGTCATTCAGTTATCACTATGCCTGCGTGCACACAGATAGGAATGATGCTTGCTTATAGGTTGTATCTACAATAAAATAAGAAGGTATTATTGTAACAACTGTACCAATTATAAGAAATAGTCGTGGTTATTGGTTAAATACAGAGGTCAAGGTACTTTCATTAAGTTTCTCTTCGTTGTTTTGATCTTGGTTATTGATACAAAAATGATTCGTACAAATGCATATAATAATTTCCAAATTCTTTCTTGTGGTTTATGTGGGTAGAGTAATTCAAAATGGTGTTAAAATCATTAAATTAGACATGAATTTAGACTAGGAATTCGTATGTGTAATACATAATACAAATGTCTCAATCGTATTAAACATTGAAATAATAATACACCTAAAACGGAAACACTTACATTTCCCGTATCTAGAATCCTTTGGACGGTTTGTGTCTTTTGTACAATGTATGAATAAATCAGAAAATTAAAATTATATTGATGTTGCAATTATTCTGAGGAACGTTTACATTTTCTGTTCGATGCACGTATTCCCTTTTCATGCTTACTGAACTTATATATGCAAGCAAAGGCACGAATGCTGCATAGTATATTATTGAATCTATCAAAACAATCCCTAATTCATAATATAATATTTAAATTATCGTAGAAAGGTTTTGAATTAATGATTCTTACAATTGTATACGTCTAATTTCAAAATATTGACTAAACTAAATGCATACAAATGTGCCAATAGTGGGTTGGGTAATTTGACTTCCATTTTTAAATATAATAACGATTTCAAGCAGAATTCGGTGCTGAAACAACGATAATTTATTTTGTATTAAACTAATATGAATTATAAACTTAATTACCATAATAATTATCAAAAAAAAAAAAGTAATGCGCAAAAATGAACACAATTTAATGCCAGGGCTACAATGATACATCTAATTTGGTTCGAATTAATCTGTATAAGCTACCTCTACCGGGTTGCTATCATGGACAAATGTCATCTGCAGACATTGCAGTGATGGTATAATTTGGCACCTGAGTTGGTAGCAATATCGCAAGTTTTGGGTCCTGGCTCAAGGCCTAAAACTACTACTGAATTTCTCGGATTTGCTTTCGTCATTCGTTTCACTTAACCATTAAGTTAATCTTATAAAGCAATCAAATAATCGCAGTATCTGACATTTTCCGAACGACAGCCCGTGTCTTGATCATCTTCGACGCTTAATTTTAAATACAAACGTCTTTCAGTATTTATTGACATTCACAATAGCGTTTGTTTAGTGCTGTGTGGCGTCCGTAAAATGTTACTCCGGCTACAAATCAGTAATGTTATTACTTAATGGATCATCAAGCCCAATATTGGTGGCTTTAAAGTAGAATATCGCTTAAGCCGGTGCTAGGAGTGGTGAGAGGTGTTGCACTCGACATTATCTTTCATCAACAGACTCACTAAAACCGAGTCTGCTACCTTTATCTCTTGTTTGTGTTTGTTGCTTCCAAGGGATCCCATTTTCAGTATTTATTCATCCGTGCAGAAAAAATGAACCCGCAACCACATTCGTTGATCGTCGAAATAATGCTTTCCTATTTGTTATGCCCCACCACCGGATGGTGAGGGAGCATACAGCGTTGCCCATGTCCGTCCGTCCCGAAAATCGTATGTATCTATCTCATCCCACAGTTTTCAATCGATTGTTTCGTACCTTTACAGGGTGTCAAGATGTACATATCGATCCGGCGTCAAAATCAACATGGTATTTCCAGAGTTATGCCCCGTTTTCCTTCGAATTTTACGTTAACATAACTTGTGTGTCTATCTCCTCCCAACGTTTCTAACCGATTGTTTTGAAAATTTACTGGATGCTTACATATGATGTCAATTTGTACGTTATTTAATAATTTATAATATATATATATATATAATGAAGAAATAGTGCACTGTATTTTATGCCTTCTGTCGTGTCTAGGTGTGTCCGTGTCAGCCAATCAAAAACGATACCAGAATGTTGGTAAAATGACTGCAGCTTCAATTTCGAGGCATTTGTCTTTAAGAAAGCAAGCGTTGCAGATGATTTAGATTAGTCAAACCGTCACAACTATTCTCAGATACCTTTGTTTTCTTACTTGAATTTCAATGAGTGGTTCCACTACTCGTTCTGAGTATTATTTAATCACTCTTAGGATATGTTGCCTACTTTTTAATTTAGTATTTTGACTGTTACATGTGGTCCTTTGGGATCATCAAGTCTATTCTGTATTGCTTTAAAGTAGAATATTGCTTAAGCCGGTGCTAGGAGGCGTGAGAGCTGTTCCATCTTATAATGACCTCTCATGAACAGACTCAATAAAACCGATTCTGCTACTTTTCTCTTTTGTTTGTGTGTGTTTCTTCCAAGGGATCACCTTTTCAATATGTATTGACATTCACACTAGCGTTTGTTTCGTGCTGTGTGGCGGCCGTAAAAAATCGCCCCGACTACAAATCAGTAGTGTTATTATATACTGGTCCTTTGGTGTCATCAAGCCCATTCTGTGTTGCTTTAAAGTAGAAATCGCTTAAGACGGTGCTAGGAGGCGTGAGAGCTGTTGCATCTTATAATTACCTCTCATGAACAGACTCAATAAAACCGAGTCTGCTACTTTTCTCTTTTGTTCGTGTTTGCTGCTTCCAAGGGATCACCTTTTCAGTATTTATCATAACATCTGATTTCAACTAAATTCCGTTTTGTTTATTTCGCCCATTGTTTTCTCGTTTAAGGCGAAGCGTTTTGTTAGAAACCGGGACCGAACGCTGGCCATGGAATGGTGTGTAAATACCGCATTGAAGGTTCCATGGTTCAGAAGGATGGCATACTTTCACGGTACCTTGCCCGAGTAAGAAACCGCGAGAGTGCGTTTGAAGGGAATCGAACACATGGCTTCTTGGACGAGAGTCAAGTATATTAACCACACGGCCACTGCAGCTCCATATACATAATAATGTAAACAAGATCGTATAGCGAATAATACTACAACAGTTAGTAATGTTAAGTGCTGGCAAGTTTAAATAATTGTTTATAAGTCATATTTGCACACATCATTTGTGTAATTGCTATGCACGTGATTCTAAGTCAGTGTTACAGTGTATCATATGTTATTAAATGAATGTGCAGTGTCTTCCAGGAAACTGTGCTTACATTTTATTCATAAATTGTATATATTAAGTGATCTTATTAATATAAATCATGTAGTTTCGAAGTAAATAAACTATACGTAACATTTCTTTGTGGTACCAAACACGCTAATCAAGTGAGTCCACCAACACAATGTTGGTTGTAGAATTTAGAGCTTTGTAAGCATGCATATTGTTGAAATATCATTAACGAAGGTTTTTGATAAACAAAGAGCCCTATCAAAATTATTGCAATATATTATAAGTACCTACAGTAATGTTAATAACACTTAGAGAAACCGAGCAATATAGATGATTGTATGCTATTTTGAAGGTTATATAACCAGATCGTAAACTTATTACTGCATTCGTGTTGATAAACGACGTAATTGTTAGAATTTTAAACAAAAGACAACAAATTCTTCCATAAGAATGCATCTAAAGCATTGAACAATTTACACGTGAAGCGTAGTACTGTACTTTGAAGTGGGGGTATATCAGCTTTTTTTCTAGAAACTTCTTAAATTCATTCCATTTCATGATAACAATGTTATATCAATCAAAATAGTGTTACCAAAGTGTTGTTAAAGTCTAAAATTTGAATTCGACATACATTTTGAATAGAAGCTAGCGTTCAATACCCAATTATAATGCAACTATTATGTAACACGTTGCTACATTGGCTAACGTCTCAAACTGCGACCGTTAAACCCCCGATCTACCGTCTGAAAAATATGTGACGTCACATAACGGTGATACAAACGACGTCATTGGATGACGTCAACAAAATGCTGGATTCCGTGAATTTGAATGTTCTTAGTAAAACAAGTGTGTATGTATGATTTGAATTTATATTTGTAGCATTTTAATGGAAAAAAATTAGAATCGAGATAACCATGCTAAGATTTTCAAACTAGGACAGTATGCGGTTGGTTTTACAGTCTGAAATTACGTTTTACTGTTTCTCTATCGAGTCGACGTAAAAAGAAATTTCAGACCGTAAAACCACTCCCAGATTGAATATCTTAGCCTAGGATAGCACATATTACCATGCAGATTGAATTCTCTTGTGCATAAGGTGTCATTTGTAGGCTCATTCATTACTTTAAGGGACTTAAGAAAAGAGAATATTAGACCCATACAAAAAGCCTACTGTACCACTTTTAGTTTACATAATGGACGTAGGTAGAAACCCCAAGCGGCCATTTTGCCACTGACCTTTTCAAGGCGTAGCCGTATTGTCAACCCGTTTGCGTTTGTTATGTAATCGTTGTTTGCATTAATTTGGTAGACTGACTGTTCTATTAAACCTAAATTTAATTAAATGTTTAAACGAAAGAAAACGCGCAAAGCAAAAATTACGTCGTTTTAAAGCAAATCTATGTTCCAACTATATAATGTTAACTAATATATACATACACATCTATTTCATATAAGAAATGAAATATGTCCAGCGTTTTATATTGTGCGAGTATCAAAACCTGGAGTTTGGAACTTGAACAACGTCGACCAACAACGAAATATACATGTACGACGTGTGCGAGTGCAAATGCGCCTATAGAGGATGCATGATAGATCTAGCATATACTTTGAATGTCATATAAAAAAGTAGATATCAAATCGAACAGGAAAAGTAGCATTCAAGTAGCGACGTTTATCTGGCTTAAACGTATTTGCATTTAGAAATAAGTGATTCTAATGTAGCTATATTTTTAACGTCTCAAATTTACGACCGTAAAACGCTCGATCTACCGTCTGAAAATAACGTGACCTCATATAAGGTTGTAACAAACAGTGTCATTGGATGACACCACCAATATGAATTTGAGATTTTCGTAGAAAATAAAATGTGTATATATGATTTTGTTTTATATTTCTGGAATTATCTTGAAAATATTAGCTTGTTTATCTCTTAAATCACATCAACTACGACCATTTCCTTTTGTGAATTCATAAGATTCTGATACGCTTGGAACATAATTATATTTTGTTTTTGTCTTGTTTTAGATATAATTCATTTCTGTCATAATGACATGTTTGTAATTGAAGTTTGCACCATGTTTCATCATGCCATTGGTAAATATGCAAAACACATCTGTTTTCAGGAAATGGAAAACAAATCACATACATTGTGTAATCATCATTATAGTAACTTATTTAGACGTTTGGTGATGATAGCTTTTAGTTTAAATGATGTTAATAACTTTCATATCATTTAAGTCTGGGAAAACATTAAAATCAGTTTTACAAAATCACATTTAATTATTATTAATTACTGCGATCTTGAGGCTATAACATCAACGCCTTCGACACAGGCATTGCAATCTGGGGAAACATTAACATTTGTACAAAAACACATTTAATTATAATTTAAATCTGAGACTACATCTTCAACGCTTTTATTTATGGTAACGATAATTGACACTTAGTGCACCGACTTTAGGCGTGTTTGAAACATATTAGACTGTTTGAACCATGCAATGATCAATGTATACACTGTATTTGTAGAGAACCGGGACACAAGACCACACTCAGAAAACAGTATGATGGTGTTAAGTCTACTAAAAGAGTATGAGTGGACCTTTGGAAACGCCCGAATACGATAAATACGAAATATTGCAGTCTCGGTTTGATTGAGACTATTCATGAACGGTAGTGAAGTATGCTTGCTATCGTTCATGCCCCCCTAGCCCCGGGTTGAGCACAACTCAATATTCATAAAATCAATAGTACAGAATTTTAAACATCCCGAAGATGGCGGTGGTCATGCTATTTAACTGTCATTATTCCATGTCCAGAGGCATATGGTCCCAGTATCTAACAAAATTCTATGCCACGAAGAGTGAAATAAATAAAATGGAATTTAGTTGGGAGCAGCGGTTATGAAGCCTGCGCATCACAAGTAACTGTCAACAGAATAAATTAAAAAGCAGACAACATATCGTATGAGTGGTTAAACAATACCCGGAGCCTTTATCGGCCGGAGTAGTCGAACCACCGAATCGAACTTTAAGTAAGAAAACACAAACATGTTAAAATGTACCACCGCTATCAATATACAGCTATCTCCAAAGATCGTATGAATAACAATCCTAATTGCAAGCGCGGGGAGATGTTTTACTGCCGCCACACTGCAAAAGCAACTACATTGGTAATAAGACAGATACCAAAAACAGCTTTTGTCATGCTACAGAGAACAACTGGCAAATATTTGCATCTAGAAATAAGTGAATTACATCTACTAAGATAATCCAAGACATCGCGTGCTATAAATCTACTCCATTTTTTATTGGAAATATAATTACATTTTGAACATGTTGAACAATTGAACATTTTGAACAATTGAACATATTTTTGTCGTGCTTTAGGTTTGATTCATATCTGCCTAAATACCATGTTTTGTATTTGCATTTTCCACGATATATCCTCATAGTAAATAGGCAAAAGTCACCTGGTTGCATTTCATCAGGCAATGAAAAACAAATCACATACAGTTTAACCAGTTGGTGAAGTTAGCTTTTAATTTGAATGATGTTAATAGCGTTCATATCATTTAAACATGGGAACACTTTACATTAATGTTGTAAAAACCAACAACAACATTTAATTATATTTTAATTACTGTGATCTCCAGACTACACCTTAAACGCCTTTATTTATGGTAACGATAATTGACATTAAATGAAAGATAAACATATTCCCAGCTAGCACACTGATATCGGGCCGATATCGGATGAAGAGCGGAATATCGGTTAAATATACCAACATCGATGTTCAGCCGATGTTGTACCGATATTAAAATATTTTAGTAAAACATTTTTAAAAACTACACATTTATTGCAAGCAACTATTGCAATAAATTATTATAAGTTCATTTCTTTCAAAATATTTATAAATATTTATAAATATATATTTTTGATTTAGCAAAATCATTATCGTGCCGACGATGGGCCGATATCATTTTGTTAACAAGGGAGATTCATCGGGTCGCTGTCGGTCCAACATAACACCATAAATCAATAAAGTGGGGTAATGTCATGTCATTTTAAAAAAAGTGTATTCACTGTTAATGTGAAAAGATATTCTTCGCTTTGTACTTTCTTATATTGCAAAATGATGCTACCTAATTCACAAGAGTTTTATTTATTGCTAATGAATATTTTTCCAGTCGAGCTAATTTAGATAAACACTAACAGAAAGATATTATATATAGGTAGTGTATATACAATGAACATATTTCACTATTAAAGAGGGTCTACCTATATCTTTTTGTCCACGAATTGATATAAACTTTACTTAATTGTAAAGAGGACTATGAAAAAGGTAAACGGCAATAATTTCACCCCATGTAATATGCGTTTTGCTGGGGAAAAACAGGATAGAAAAGATCGGATTTTTGAAATTGTATTCGTAATTGTTTTAGACAAGCCGATTACGGAGATTTTCCGATCTTATTCGTTTACAATCGGAACTGCCTCGTCGGATTGGCGACGAGTTCCGATCGATTCGTTTACTATCGGAACTGCCCGAGTAGGTTGCTTTCGTTCAACTGAATGGCATTTCGCATGTCCGATAGAATCGTAAAAACTCGTAGTTCTCCGGCAGGTATAAACGGCTGGGCAGCATTTTATTCAAGATATTGTTTTGATCATAATTAATAATTTACAGAACTGGAATACGAACCTTGTTGCTTCTTAGAATACTCATAAAATATCTTTGCATACATATAAATGCAGTAATATTGAGTATTTAATATTTACATTAAAAATCGCGTAGATAAAGGTAATGCCTCTTTAATTGTATCGATTTGATCAAAAATTCGTACTGAAGTAAACGCCCGATAATATCGTATGTTGCGAAACATATATTTTGGATGGGTAATCCGATGCTCTACCTACTGAGCTAGCTGGGTGGTCAATAAAATCCACTGAAGGATGTTGACAATATAATTAATTTGATGTTTAGCTGACATCGGACACATATGTTCAGCCGACGTCGGGTTGATGTCGGGTCAATATCGTAAGTCGACTTCGGGCCGACGTCGGGCCTATTTACAGCCGAGATTATAACCGACATCGACATCTAGATAACGACATCGGTTTGCTGTCGGCCCGATATAGAATGCTGGCTGGGTTTAGACTGTTTGAATCATTTAAGAATCATGCATACACTGCATGTACGTGTGTGTTCAAATGTTGTGCCGACAAAAAGCGCCATGCAGACAAAAGGTATATATATTTTTTTTTTTCTGCGGACAAAAAGCGCCGCGCGGACAAAAAGCGTCACTTTTTCAAATTTTGTGCGGACAAAAAGCGCCGCGGACAAAAAGAGCCGTGCGGACAAAAAGCACTGTCACATACGTAGATTATTTGAATTTATCATGTCGATCTGTATAATTCTGCCGAGAAAAGGGTGGCTGAGATAAACTCTTATCTCGGCAATTACTTTCCTAACCCATCCGGTGCACCCACTTTGATGACGTCAGCAACTCTTTTGATGACGTCAGGGTATATTTAATGACGTCTGAGTAGTTTTGAACGGAAAGAAATGAGAAAAAGGTTCGGCACGAAAAAAATGAAACCCTCGGCACAACCTCGGACTTCATTTTTTTTTCAGCCCCACCTGATAAACTGGATGAGATCAGGCACTAACATTATTTTCTCTATATAACGTGTATAGCATCATGATAAAGTTTTGTCTGCTTTGGTAATGAGAGAGATAACGGAAACAGATTTTCCAGAGAAAACGTTGGTCGATGAAATTAATTTTCAAATGGTGATAACATTTATTGAAAACCGTTCATTGCCGACGAGATATTAAACTGAAGTTTATATATAAAGGAAACAAGAAACGCTACTCGGGACTTTCCGCTATATAGTGGATGTATAATATGTTCTACATGGCTACATTAGACCTTTCTTTCGGAAAAAACAACTAAAACAAAACATAGCAAACAAAATGATATCCCTTCAAACTTTCATTATTAATATAAGATGCGTTTGTTTCAAGCAGTCAATATACAACAGCACAGTTTTGTTCTTTTTCTACCTAGCTCCAACCTTTTTATTTTACAAAGCTTCTTGTGCTTTCTTTCAAATATTATGTGGACTAAGGTGCGCATTTTATAAATTGTATTGCGGAAATTCCCAGTTGCGTTTCTTTTTTTCCTTTAGTATACAAATGAGGCGGCACATATCCACAGCCATCACGCATTTAATGATCAGTGGAATACATTTTATCAAATTGTTTTAACTGTATTACGATCATAAATGTCCCTTGATTAGTTTATACAATAACTATATAAATGTAGTGAACAGCATCTTTTTAATGTTAATATTGATGCATAGGATACGGCTGACATATGTGCAGTACTACTGATAGTATCCCAGAGTTATGGGTTTTCAGCGGTCTAAGCATTAGGCTAATTGTAGATTCCACAAGAAAGATGTATCTCAGATTCGAAAAAGTTTCACTAAAACTAAACAATATATCATAAATTGTTCATGAAATAAAAACTGCACGCATGAGATCTTAGTTTGTTTACAATTGAAACATAATGGAGGGTACCCATTGTGCATGTCCGGTCACCAACGTCATATGTTTCGACGGTGTTCCTAACATGCATATAATTATAGTTTTGACTAAAATATTACGCACATTGTTTTATATAAAGTTTCTTCAACACAACCGTTTTAATTTACTCAAATGGACGTAAAGATACGTATTTTTTTTAAAAGGAGTTCCGCAGAAAGACTGTCTTGGGTGTCTTTGCATCCTGGGCACAAACACGTATCCTTCTTTAGTATTGGTGCAGAATCATACATACACCCACACATTGACCCCGGTTAAAAATAGGCATACATATAATAGACTTTGAACATTTTGGTAATCCGATTCTTGTATTGACAATGATTCTGTTCGTTCAGACGAATATTGTCGTTTTTAATCAATGACTTGTAAGTATTATACAAGTTATTTCAATGGATGTTTTGAGACCAATGTGAAAAGAGAAAACGGTTATCGGAGTTTTCGTGTTTTCTTGCAACGAACTTCTTCAATGTACATTTTCCTCAAAGACATTAGCGACATTTCATGATTGTCAACAAGTCTTCACAAGATTAACCCTGAAAACACGCGCAATCTGAAATAATACAAGATAAACGGAGACCGTCGAAAACACAAGAACGTCGAAAACATGTGACGGCGGGATATCTCGTTTTAAAGACAGCTTATACAATTGTAACAGTTACGTGGTAAATACAAACTCAGATGTTGTGCTGATATTCTTCAGGTCCAACCAATATTAATATATACTCCTGCGTTACTATATCGACGATTAGCAATCGATTTGAAGACGTTTTTCCGAAGGCTCTTATCCTACACCACCAACTCACACCCAAACAAAGAATTTACTGTGATATAACTAACATGAAAAAAACGCTTTATAAAGTAGGCGGTAACATGATTCACTATTCACATTATATTCATTCACTGTGTTACTTTTGAAATCCGTAATAGAATATGACAAATATGATTGTGTCATGTTTGTTCTTGGTAACATTAAGGTTTAATTTATATCTAACAAATAATGGCAAACAAGGCTGTTATCGACGAACTTTCTTTTTATTGGAAAAACAAACGTCCCACTTCTCGTTTAATATCTTACACCCCTTTTATTTTGTCCTCTTTAAACATTATGTAGAAAGGATCCTTTATGTTGGTGGCACTAGGGCTAATCATGTATTTCTGAACACTATTTGGCAATACTCGTGCCACTTTTAGGCGGAACATAAGTGCGCTCTTCGACTTTTTAGTTAAAATGTTATGTCCGCTGGGTGGAATGGGAGGTCTGATGCGTTAGTTTTATATGAGTATACTCTTCACATATTCTTGGCATTTGTCTGTCGAATATCCACAGCAAATAACCCCTTGATGGACTCCGAGGCGATGAGAAACGTGGAGAATGAATATCTGTCACCAATTATGGGAAAAAAAACACGAACTAAATACTGATTATACGGATAATAAATATTCTAGAGACGCTCAACGCCCTAGGGACGATTCTGATTCTGACTCTGATACTGATATATCTTATCTTAATTTGCCTCGATTTCTGACAATTATCTCTTTGGATGAAAGAAGGCCAATTACCAAACTTTCTTCTTTCGCAATCTCCAAGGCTTTACTCGGCATTGCCCGAGGAGTGCGAAAAAATTAAAATCTGACAAACTTCTCGTCGAGTGCAGCAAAAAATCTCACTCCGACAACATTCATAAAATAAAGACCTTTGTCAACATTCCTGTTGAGGTGATACCTCATAATTCTCTCAACTTTTCAAAGGGTGTGGTACGCTCCAGGCAACTTGAGCACTGCTCCCTTGAATAAATGACTCGTAATCTTAATTCTCAAGGTGTGATCGAAGTAACGCGCATCAGTACGAGGCGGAGTGGCATACTCACTCCTACCAATACTTTTATACTTAACTTCAGCCCACCAAACCTCCCAAAGACTATCAAGACTGGATATATCATTTTATCAGTTGACCCCTACATCCCAAATCCTCCTAGTTGTTTCAATTCTCAACACTTTGGTCACCATAGAGAAAGATGCAAACGAGCTGCTCACGTCGTCTGTGCCCTTTGCGGCCAGGAGGGTCATAGCGACTTCGTTAATTGCCAAAATCCCGCCTCTTGCGTGAACTGCAAGAAGACCCACGAGGCTTTCTCTAAAGATTGTCCGAAGTGGAAGCACGAGAAATACAGAAAATCAAAATAGAAAAAAAAATCTTTCCCAGAAGCTAGACAGATTGTTGAGAGCCTTACTCCGCCCACTCCATCTGGCAAATCGTATGCCGATGCGAGTAGGGTTGAGAAACCAGCTACCAGGTCAATCGCGGCGAAGACCGTGTTGACCTGGCCAATAAGTTTACTACTATTCCACTCTCTGTTCAGAATTCCTCTAAAACATCTTCAGCCTCACAAACTGTGGGCCTTTTAAATAAGCCTCCTGTAGCTTCCGAACCTCTTGTGGCTTCCAAATCTAAAACTCCTTCAACTATATCCTCAACAACTCCTACATCTACTGCTTTTACTCCATCTATTGTGAAATCGACGGACTCTGCCGCAACCAAGAGTCCACCAAATCCGACGAACTCTTCCAAAGGTTCGTCAAATCCGACGAACACTCCCAAGAGTTCGTCACCAAACAGAACTGCTGCCAGGGAGGTGACAGCAAGAAAAAAGAAAAATAGAAAATAGAAAACTCCCGGGTTAGGGAAGCAGTTAAAAGGATCTGATGTTCCGAGTGTACTGCAGAACAGATTTGGAGACTTGGAGATGGAGGTTGGTGATCCAGCACGTCTGGAACTCCCAAGGTCTCCAAGGTCTGCCAACCCCAAAGGCCGTAAACCCCTACTTCCGCCTTAGTGACATCAAAATCAAATTAGGTCATTCAATGGAACTGACGAGGTTTAAAACCTAATTATTGGAGAGCACTGTAATAACAACACATAAAAATATTTTTTTAAACTTTAATAGATTTGGCAAATATTGGGCGTGGCATGGATTGAATGTTTAACAATTGGGCTGCCGGTAAGCACAAAAGACCATTATGGCAAGCCCTTACAGCAGAAAGCATAAAGCAATAAAGCAAATTGAATATTACAATATTAAGGACATAAATACATGTGCACCAAATTAAATGTTCATTATGAAAGCAACTTTTCTGATAAGCATTTAAGCAAGTGTTGAAAGCACGGTTGATATTCAAGCATAATTACAATTCAATCAATTTAAAATGTTTTTAGCAATTCGTACGGACAGCAAATTTGTATATAATTTATGTTTAGATTACAATTCAGTCTCTGGGTATACAGGAGCTGAATAAAGTTAAACTGAAACGTATATGTCCTTCCTTTCACACCTTCGCTGCCCGCCATATGGATGGGTGCCCGAACACTCCAAGTCCTAGAGTGTTCAGGCTCCCATCCACCGCCAAAAATAGGGGAAACATTTTTTGGCAGCAGCGAAGAGTGACCACCAAAAGCAAAGTATCCTAATGCCACGCCCAAAACAAAACCGGTCCAAAAAGGAATATATTGTCCTTATCACTGCCTACTTTTAGTGAAAAATTCGGCGGACACGCGTATCATGGAGTGTCCAGGCTCCCATCCATCGCCAAAAACGGAGGAAACAATTTTTTGGCAGCAGCGAAGAGTGCGTATCAAAAGCAAAATATCCGAATGCCATGCCCAAAACAGAAACGGTGCCAAAAAAAATAAATATATAATGCCTTATCGCTGTCCACTTTTAATGAAACATTCAAATCCAGCCGGAAACAGGTTAAGAAACAAGTTGTTCCCCATTTTTGATAAATGAACACCATCCGGTTCAAGACAGGTATCATCAGCCTGAATGTATTCTTGTAGCAGAAAATGGCCCCCAATAACTGTTATCGCCGTAACAGCTTAACTGTTTAGTCACTTTCTGGCCCTTTCTTTTGCAAAAGGGTAGTTAGGCTAACGCCATGAAAGCCTAGAAAGTATAGGAGACCAAATAACGACCACATTATATAAATTGACTCCAAAAACTCGGTCAGAAGCCTAACATGTTTTCTAAGAACCTTTAATGGGTTTTTCTCTAAACCAGTTCCCAAGGATCACATGAGTTGATGCATCAGACATTGACAATATAAATAAATGTCAGAAAAATATGCAGTATGTAAAGGCTTGAGGAAGATTGTAACCTTTAATGTGTGGCGTCAAACCCAAATTGATTGTTAAACGTTTCGAAGTTGTCATAAATTAGCAGCAGAAATAGAAAATAATATAAGTGTAAAGTCTACATGTTACTCTATTTCAGACCTTGAACATTGAATGATTTCTGATGAAGCATGTATCCTTTCCTCCTGTTTCGTGTGCCACTGTTATTTCATTTCAGTCAGCAAACAACTGATATATATTTGTCTGTATATAATATGCACATTTACCCAATTGTAATAACTTTTGCCACCTTGATAATCAAGTGTATGTCTATTCTGAACAGGTCTTTAACTGCATTTTGACCTTTAACCTACGATCGGTTCGTAGACTTGTGTATCAATCATAAAGGCTAAACCATGTAACACTCCGACAGCAATACACGAAGAACATGTATCCTTTTCAAGTAAACTAGCCCGCATTAAAAAAGTTAGCCACACAACTGTGTAAACTCCCTTTAACTAATACATAAAGATGTCATGTGATGCTGACTATTGGAACGACATTTATCTCATTTATCACCTTCTTGTATGACAACCTAAAACTTGGAGGAAATGTGTTAGTAAAATACAATTTGCAACCTGCCCAGGTTCTATTGTGCAATATACCTTTTGGAGTTTATATAACTTTGACTATGACTATTGACTATAAACCCCAGAGCTACACAAACACACACACACACACACTGTAGTGTGGAACCCTGCAGAGAAGTTGTTATTTTGAATCGACACGGCACAGAAGGGTTTTATAAGTGTGTGACCATGCACTAACTGGTTTAAAGGGCTGTGTATTGACTAGGGACAGGCCGAAAAGAAACAGATAACTGAACTTCAATGAACCCCTTGCAAAAATACCTGGTGCTGTATAAATAAAACATCAACCTGGTGCAGTATAATGAAACCTCATCGATCTAAAAGGATTGGCCCAACAATAAACCAATGATCAAATGGAATGCCCTTAAATTGAGGCATTATGATAAGTATGTAACTGTTGTCCATGTTTTGAATATGGACACCACTGATAAAGCACTGTCGATGCATTAAATATGAAGGTATTAAACAAATGTAGGGAGATATTCCCAAACTCTACACGACATAGTTTCGAAAATCACAAAGCTGCTATATAGCGAAAGTTTTTCTTGTATAACAAGTAAAAAGTGGAACTTTACATACAATACCAACACTGGAGGACTCTATGACCTGTTCCACACATTGCATCCGATACCGACATAACTTTTGACTGGTGTTAAGACAACTTGATGGTTACACAAAATACCAACACTGGAGGACTCTATGGTTACACAAACTGAAATATAGGGCAAAATGTTCGAGAGAATGAAACAAAATAAATCTTGAAAGAAGTAATAGAGATCCAATCATAATTAAGCATCAGCAGCAACAGCATTCGTATATAAAAATCTGTAATGAAGACATCATTGTACGCAAACTGAATAATTGTAAAGCTGATCGCTAGACGAAAAGCATTGGATGTTTTATAAACAGTCAATTTAGAAGAAAGGAGGCATGAATTGATTTTAAACTGTTAAACAGTATTAATTCAAATGAAAAATAATGCCAAAACCAAGGCAATGCTTCCGCACTATCATAGACGCACGCCCCGACAGTATGACGTAACCTACCGCTCTGGGTCATGAATATGTATTGCCTCCATTGTCAGAACAACAACTTTTATTAGCAACAACAGTCAACGGCAGCAAGTTAAAATTAGCTGATATCAACAAACTGTTGAGATATACTTATCCGCAGTAAGAAAACATATTGCCTAAACACTCCAAATACATGGTTAGCATCATAAAACACGATTACACCAACAGCCTTGGAGTTAAATAATAGCAGCATGAGCTGAAAACATAGTGCACAACAACGATAATGATAACAGCAGGCTAACATTATGGCGTAATAGACCTTTCTCCATCAAGTAGATGGTTTCCAACAGATTATTCCTCTATAAATGGTTTTCATAATAGTTATTAAATAATATTTGCAGTAGCTATGGACATCATCCGCAGAATGACAACAATTATATTTAGCTCTGCCTTGAGTCGAATAATAATATTTTTCTAATGTGACTCACTGTTATTTACAGTTTTAATTGCCTCTCGAATGACTCAATAATTATCATTATTTTCAGTGTTTTTGCAAATTGAATCAATTTGAGTTGAAAATGTAGTCTAGCTACTGTCATTACAAACAGGATATTGTTTTTATTTTGATACCATTTTCAATTTCCTAGTGTGAATTGTTTGCAATAACAAACAATCTACCGCCACCATATCTACAATGAACTTGCAATTTGCATACGCCTGGTGGAAAAAAGATATGATAATTTTTTTTTTTTATTTATTTATTTTTTTTTTTTTTTTGGTGATTTTTGCATTATCTACGAAAACAGCATTATAAAGCGTATAAAAATGAGTCCTGTTTCTCGGAGGCTGTGATCTGTTCCTATATCTGACGAACGTCTTGTGTACGGCCTTTTCTGCAACCAATCGAGTCACTCAACGATATGTGACGTCACTGAATAGCTGAACGTACACCCTTTGGATCGGCTTGGAGGCAACCACTGACTTTTCCAGGTGGGATCATCAACCACGTTACCGGCAGAGAACTAACCATCGAACTGTTCTGCTCGCTTTCCACGACTCATTATCCAGTGTGATTATGAAAACAAACAAAGAGGCGTACAATGTATAAACCTAGCACAAATGAGTACAGATGGAGGACAAATGAAAATAACATTCTAAATAGTAATACCAACTTATTGTAATAACTGATTGTGCAGACTTCATGTAGATCTAGTCTGTTTATTTTGATTTTATTGATTTTTTTTTTTTTTTTTTTTTTTTTTTTTTTTTATTTTATTTTTATATTATTAGCATTATTATATATATATTAATATTATTATATTTATTTAATTATTATTATTACCCCACTATTATTATTATTCCCAACACCCCAAAACTCCCTCAGTCGAAACGCACCGAGACCCATAAAGATGCTGTAGCATTTAGATATGATATACACTTTAGATTCCTTTAGCCAGCCAGTATATTTCCATTGACTGATATATAACCCCCAGAGGGCAAGGCACACTGCCTGTAGTATTTTGGAAGAGATTGAATCAGTTCACATACGAACATCACTAAATAAAGATTCACTATTACAGACGTCGTGTTCTTTTAACACACCCATCAAGCGTTGCACTTGCAACAGTCCTGAACATATTCAGTTAAAAAGTAGTCTAGCGAGACGCAACACAACCACATTGTTCTAATGTAGCATATATATAGAAATAGCTGATTGACCCACTTAGCGCGAACATAGATGAGATTCACCGATCAGGTTATTTATTAACATCGTGGGAAGCGTGGGGAACTATGACTCACTCCAGATTTCGGCAATATTAATTAAATGATTTATGAGAACGTTTATTTAAAATAAATATCAATGAGAAAAGGAATCTCACAGGATATAAACAAAGGAAGAGACGAAATAAAGCTTATGTTAATAAAATTGAAAGAAAAAGTTGGTCTGACGAGAATCGGAAATGGCCGTCAAACAAAGGAAAAACAGAAAACGTAATTTTGCATCCTGCCACAACGTGAACATCTGTATGAATAAAATGAACTGAATACGACCTAATCGAAGCTAAAATCACGAGCAACAGGATTATTACAAAATCATAGATCCTGCGAGTCTAATTTCAAGGAAATTAAGTTTTTAACTGTAAGCTCAAAAAACATCATACCTCTCTGTTAAAATCTTGACAGCCGGTGTGCATGTAGAAAAATGCACCGTGAAATTTACTCAAAAATCTCAATAATTACCTCAGCTAGTGTTTCCTCCAATAACCTTGACTATAACAGATATTATAGTCAGTATTATGATGAAATAATCTGACTTTTAAATAAACACAGCCATGTTGCCTTTTGTCTTCAAGAAACTTTCTTGAAGACTAGTGATAAGATATCTTTTAAAAACTATTCATTATATAACTATATTTATGATACAGGTGATAAAGCTTCTGGAGGAGTTTCGATTTTTGTGAATCGAAATATTCCTCACAGAACTGTTGCGTTGAAAACTGGTTTGCAAGCTGTTGCGGTCAGTGTTACGATGCACAGAGTTATAACAATATGCTCCTTATATTTACCGCCCAGTTCTTTACTAGACCTTAAAGATTAATATCACCTAATTGCTTGCACATTTACCATCACTATTTATACTATTGTGTGATTTTATTGCACACAAGTACATTTGGGGTTGTAAGGATATAAACGATAAAGGCAAAACAATTGAGGATGCTTAGCAAAACATGATTTGTGTCTTTTTAATGATAAAAAATCACATACTTATTAACATCCAGCTACAGGCTCTCATTCTTCCATTGATTTAACAATATATGACCCAACGTTCTTGATGGAGTGTTGGTGACGACCTTTGTGGAAGTGACCACTTATCCTTATTTTTTGAAATATCGGCCCTCCACTTCTCGAAAAAATGCAATGATGGAAACTTCGCAAAGCTGATTGGGATACGTTTCAATATATTTGTGAGGAACAACAAAACCCTTCATGATATAGCTGATCAAACTATTCCAAAAACCTCGGAAAATCGAAAACGTCCACATAAACCATGGTATGATCATGACTGCAAAAAGGCAGTCAGCGATGGTAAAGTTGCATTGTCAATGAATGCTTTTAACTTGCGGCCAACTCAAAATAATTTAGATACTTTAAGAGTTTTTCGTGCGAAAGCCCGTCGTACTATTAAGGATAGCAAGAGGAAATCCTGGAGATCTTTTGCCTCTAGGCTGAACTCTCACTCATCACTTAAGAAGACGTGGGAAATGGTCCGGAAAACATCAACGGTAAAGGTAATTCTAGTTTTGCTGGAATCCAACAAGCTGATTACAAAGTATCAAAGTGTATTCCGGCGCCAGCGAGGCACAACAGACAATCTCATTCGATTTGAATCATTTATTAGGGAAGCTTTATTAAAGACAGAACATCTAGTCGCTGTATGTTTTGACTTGGAGAAAACTTATGCTACTGCATGGAAGTACGGTATCATGAATGATCTTGATGACCTTGGTCTAAGAGGCCGATTACCAATTTGTGTAGAGAATTTCTTTGTTGATAGACAGTTTCGTTTCCAAATGTGTTCAACCCTCTGACATTCATGAACAGAAGATGGGTGTGCCACAGGGCAGCATACTCTCTGTCACCCTTTTAATATAAAAATTAACAGTATAGTTAAATGCATCAATCCTTTTTGTGTTTGTGATGTCGTTTGCATTTAGGATTGCTTTTGCCTTCTTGTTTGTCTGTTTGCGTGTTTGTTTCTGTGTTTTGTGGTTTACTGTCCTCCTTGAATGCTACTTTCCCTGTCCGATCTTTTTATATTTCTGGTGAGGATAGCTCTCTATATGTTGACTTTGTTATATGTTATCGTGCAAAACATAAGAACACTATTGAGAGACAACTTCAACAATGTCTGAATAAACTTCAGACCTGGTCGGATGAAAACGGTTCTAAATTTTCTAAATCTAAAACTAATTATAAGCATTTTTGTCAACTACACGTAAACATCATGAAGTCAAGAAATTTAATTTCATAATTAAGACCCTCATCTAACACTGGATGGGTCACCACTACCAGTAGAGGATGAGACAAAATTCCTTGGTCTTATTTTCGACCGTAAATTAACGTTAATACCACGCCTTAAATATCTCAAGGCCAAGTGCCTTAAAGTTCTTAAGTTGTTGCAAACACTAATTGGGGAGAGGATCGTAAAGTACATTTACAACTTTATAGACCTCTTATCAGATCCGAGCTGGACTACGGCTCAATAGTATATATATGTATCGACCCGACCTGCTCAATCCTATACATAATCAAGTAGGTGTCTGTCGTACATCACCAGCCGAAAGTCTGTATGTTGAAGCTCATGAACCATCACTGTCTCATAAACGGGACAAATTAGCCCTTCAATATGTCATTAAATTAAAATCTAACCCTTTAAACCCAACTTTCGATAATGATTTTAGTCCTAGTTATGAACCTGTTTTTGATCGAAAACCGAAGGCCATTCGTCCATTTGGTCTTCGTATTAAACCAAAATTAAACGACACTGAAATCGACCTAAATTTGATTGCCATGTACAAAGTACCACAAATTCCACCGTGGACTTTGGAAACACCAACAATTATTTTTGAACTTTGTAATATAGTAACAAATCCAGTACAGTCCCGAATGTCTTTTAAAGCAAATTAATCGAAATTAAATCGAAATGAAGTAACTTTCAACATATATACACAGATGGTTCTAAAGATGGAGATACATGTAAAGTAGATTTAGCAGCTGTCGTTCACAAACACAGCATAAAGAGCCGCCTGCCTGACAAGGCATCCATCGTTTCAGCTGAACTTAAGGCAATTAAAATTGCCTTAAATTATATTCAGGAATCTATTGATGACCATGTTGTAATCTTTTTCTGATTCCCTTACATCTCTTCAAGCACCAGGTAATATGAAACATGATAACTCATTTGTGCTTCAACTTTTAGAAAAGTACAATTCTCTTATAGTTGATAATGTAATTATTTTCTGCTGGCTTCCAAGCCATGTAGGAATACGTGGTAATGATAGAGCTGATAGTGCTGCTAAAGGTTTACATATCGCTAATGCTAAATTACCTGATTTTAAAAGTTGTATTAGCACATTTATCATGTTTATTCTAACTCTTGGCAAGCCGCTTGGGATTTGTCAGTTAACATTAACTCCATTCAATTAAACCGCTTCTTGGAGAATGGCGTTTTTCTAGTAGGCTCATTCGTCGAGAAGAAATTGTCCTAGCCCTTTGCAAGATACACGTTATACTCATTCATATTTATAACAAGCTGAGCAATTACCAGAATATATACCCTGCTTTGCACCGTTAACGGTCAAACACATCTTGTTCGAATGTGTAGACTTTGATCCTATGCGTCAAAGGTACTACAATGTTAATACTATGAAAGAGTTATTTAATACTATATATTTTAGTCTTGTTTTAGATGTCCTAAAAGAAATCAGACTATATAAATCATTATAATGTGTTCTTATATATATTTACTTGTTTATATACCATTGGTGGGCATTTGTTGATTTACATATATAGTTGACTACCATATCATCCCTTATTTTTTAATAGATTTATCTGTATATATTTACATTAAGTTTTAATTACTACTGCATTTCTTCATCTTTCGTCGGTTTTTGCGCACAATATGACCTATTTATGTGTCGACGTGCCGTAAAACAGCATTCATTCATTATATTGTAAAACAACTTTTTTCCCCCCGAAAGTTGGTAATATAACATTAAATTGAAAATAAATAAGAACAAGAGTCGAGTTATATTGCCTTGCAAACTGAAACACTCGAGCGCTTTCGACTTTACACCTTCTTCAGGAGTACAAAGACAATAACACGTACACGAACATAGTCACACAACAAAACCAATTACAGCTGGTTTATACCACTGTCTTGGCATGTAAAGGATGAGAAATGTTGTGTTTAATGAAACATTGAACCATTGATTCCTCTGGGCAATTTTCTTTGCGAGATATCAGTGATACATGCAAATGATAAATATGCTGTTTTCTTCTGAAATATAATTAAGTTCGAACGATAAAATAAATACAGAATTATCAACAACAGTCTGGAGTTTGAGATTTATCTTGCCTAGTTATGATTATTGACAATTGTATATGGAAAAAAACATGCTTATTACCTGATGTCAGCTCTCATACAATTATTACTTTCCTGTTTCATTTAATGTGCACAAATGGACTGGTCCTACCACATACAGGACCGGAAACACATCATATGTATTCCACTGAAGGTAAGTTTGAGCTCTGTAGAAGTTTGTTTTTCATACGCAGCTGAATTGGAATTGATAGAAATATATATATATATAGTGTTAGTTAAAAAATGAAAACAAGAACTGGACATAGGGATATGAATTGTATATTACTACATGATGTAAGTCACAGCTTTCTAGTCATTAGTTCAAACATTCATTAAAATAGTATGATATCCCGTATTAAGTTAGGATGATCATTTGTTTAAGTGGTGTTTTATGTATTCTTTAGAACATGTGAGGGCATATATGACGGGCTGTTTGTTTTGTTTTGATTTAGAAGCAAACCAACCCAACCTGGATATGATCAGTACTGTATATATTCCGCCAACCGTAATAATCGACACTTTCTCATTTGACAAGTCGAGGTCCCAGTGGGATTCGAATCCGCAGCGATGAGAGGCGAGAACGTTTTAGACGCAGCTTCTTTACTATCCCGGCCACGGAGGAACATATTTCATAGATATTTTTCAAAGAAATGATTGCAGAAGGTTTTTGCAGGCTTCCGTGTGTATTATTAATAAAATATATCAAAAGACAAGATATCAATATCGTCTCTAACCATATCCCGAATATACATATTGCCTTAGTTGAACCTATTGCAGATAGACATTGAAAGTGGAGCCGATGCAGTTGTGGAGCCGATGCAGTTGTGATTTGAGTATGTATTTGTAATTCAAATAGTGCGTGTGTCTCAGATTAAACGTCGAAAATGAATAAAAAACAAATAGGTCTTATACAATCTGGCAACGCATTCCCTGGACACTTGTGATTGTGAACTGAGTTTGTTTATTTTTACTGGCGTAAACTGCGTCAACGAAGCTTCGAACCAGAGTAAACACGCCGAAAATGACTAAATAAAAATGGTTCTGTCGTCGGTTCCGACGAGATTATGTTTTTTTTATTGTAACGCCTCACAACGAATTCATATAATTTACACGCTTCTGTGCCCTGGAAATGTGCAACAATGCTCGACTATAAAAACAGTAAATATTTAATAAAGCAACGTCTGTACTTACTGGGAACACACACATACACACATGTACGCTATAGCAAGCACAGGTGGTAGACAACGAGTTACCTGTTTTAAAAATGATCATGGCACTCAGGACGTGTACTTAAGAACAGTTGTTCCGTTATCTTTAAAAAATATCTACATTGTCATGTACTATATGTTTGCTAATGTCAAAAATATGCATTTGGTTGAAAATTTCGCTTTACCATGTCCTATCGATTTTGGATCTTTTTTCAAAGATGGCGTACGAATAGTCCTTAATACACTTGTTTAACTTTCATGGATTCATTTGTTTCGACTGTTCTGGAGAAGAAAATTTAAACAAACAGAGTATATATTATTAATCTAAAGTATAACAATTGTATCTTAAAATGTATCTGATCCACTGAATTACTCTAACTTAGTAAATGCTACCTTGATGAGCAAATTACGAAATGAGTTCTTGCGATTCGATATAACAACATATTATGTAAGCCGAAACATCACAGTAAGGAATCAAATCTTGTTTTTTTTCAGTGTATTTCAAATTAAAAGTAGACATAAAATAATGTTTCGCCTTTTTTATGTTGATTTCGGATAATGAAAAGTGTCTTATAGTTTACTAATTTTAATTGTAAATGCCTTCATTTATTAGCTCATTAGCTCATATAATTTCTTAAATAAACAGCTATTTAAGGTTCTCCTTTACCATTTTGTTTAATATTTTCTTTGTATGTGTCTTATTACTTTTTACCTTTTTATAACTATTATAAATATCTTAAATGCTATGTTTGTTAAGCACTTTTGAACGTACTGTGTATGATAAAAGTGCTATATAAATATGGTATAATAATACTAATAATAATAAAAGCCGAACTCGAAAAGGAGCACTCAAGGACGACAGTCAACCAAAAACACAGAAACAAATAGTAAGTACAAAGATGAATAAAATATAAAACATGACATCACACATATAATGAGTTGACAATCGGGCTACCGCCTTGGAACAATCAATGGCAAAAAAGGCCGCTGCTGATCAACCAGGTTCTAGGGTGCACCTACCTCACTCTTACCCTATGTCATCGCAGTAAAACGGGACAGTGTAAATGCAAATATTCCCGCAAGCTTATATTCTCTAACAAACAAATCAGCATGTATAGGCAATATAAGTTTAACACATCAATGCGCATGTATATATGACTATAAAAAACGTCCTTTCTTATATTACTAGAATATGCATGTTTTAAGTAAAACGAAATGCGACATTTATAAATTGACACATTTTCCTAACTAAAGACTTATGCCAATACAATTCACATTGTTGAAAACATAAACATATAAACAGTGGCATTACATTTATAAATGAATCCACTAGGGCTATATCTGAATAAATATATACAGAAGTAGGTTTATAAATGTAATTAAAGCAACTTGTTTTTCTCCACAATATTCCTTTCTTACACAGCATTGCATGCCAATATGATCATACATGATCATGTGCATTATCTATAAAAAGAAAGAAACAATGGTCCATCCATTATACACAGCTCATTCTTCCTTTGTTGTCAACAAACTAATCCTTTTCAACATGTTCACTGACCATTCACTGAACAATGGTTAGTGTTTGCTTTTGTGGGATACTAATTTCGTGTTCATAACAAAGAAATATTAAAAAAAGATAAAATGTGATTTAATACACTTTATATGGATTTATTTTACTATTTATTACTTTCTACCTAGACCGGTATGTAAATATTTTATATTTCAAATTCTGTGTAAAAATACTTAGATGCGCTAGTTCCATAGCGTTTTACATTTCCTGTATAATTCAATGCGATTTACACAGACAACACATGAACCATAACTAATACTGCAGACGGTGTTTCGGTGGCAGATGCTGTTCCATGAATATTTTTAAATATATAATATCGCTTTCTTGCGGCGCCCTATGTATTGCATAAATGAGCTCATGCGATATAGATACAGTATAACTTACATGTTTTTTAGCCATTATCTTTGCAGAAATAATTCAAGCAATACGTTGGCAAGTATCCTAGACGAAAACACAAATTTTGATTCTAGACTGATCCCTTTTTTAATTTCTGAATATTAAATACATATATTATAGACATACGTATTTAGTATAGACACACAAACACACACACACACGCACACACACATACACACAAACCTATAGTAGAGACAGTTTTAAATTCATTTTAAATGGAATAGAAAAAGTCAAGTTCCAAAATTTCTGATAAAGTTTCCAGTGTGATAATGTTATTGATTCACTGAACGCAGACATGAACAATGCCAAAATACTATACTCGAGAGAAAATAAAAGTATTGATGACTAAAATGTTCATGTAACTGATTTTGTTAAATATTCTATTTTCATGTTGGTCCTATGCCAGAATATTCAACAGAGGAAACGGTCAATTTAAGGTAAACAACAGTTACATTGGTATACCTCATATACACCAAGTTATGAGGCATTACACACAGTGTAATCTCTGAAGTTTGGTGTACCACCTTGAACCGGCTAATAATAACAATGTCTCTGTTGCAGTGGCGGGAGATAAATAAGGTTCTAGTGTGCACTATACCTCAGTATTATCTTGTGTCACGTCAATAAAAGGGGTTGACGTAAATAAATATAATTTCACAAGGTTTAAACTTCTTAATCAGGGTTTACACTGTCAGGCTGCTCATCAGTCATTTAACCAAAACACACTTTTGTAACATATATGGAATTGTCCAAATTCAAAGAAAGGACAGTCCATTATACATTCATAGCAGGTTAATACATCTTTTAGGGTACAACAAGACACGATTGAAGACAACACAACTATTACAAGTTATCATTCTTTTAAGGTATCACACATGTCTTGTTTTCAACTTTCTACAACTGAATTGATATACTATCCATTAAAAAGTAGCCATGTGGGTATAATATATAATCGTAAGCAAGGACATTATAATTATACAATACAATGCTGAAAGTTTAACCCGTATTTGGTTGCAAATTATATCGTTTTATTTGAATATGTTGGAAGATCAGTTATACGTTTTAAGTAAGAATAATATCTCCTTTCTGTGTGTACAATATGTCAAGGTGTCCAAATCTTTACATAATTAATAAACAACTGGTTTATAACTAATCCGATATTTAGCATGTTTAGAGTCTGTTTTATAGAAATTTAATTTAAAATAATTGCATAGGTCATACTGCAATGTGTTATAGTGTGCAAAGGATAATAATACTGAAAAAAAAGTGTTCACGACTTTTTAGGGACATAAGATAAAGCACATGAACATTGATATAATTATTTTGAAGATATTAGAAATGCTAGGTAAGGATGTGATTTTCAAAATAAATATATTATTTTATTATTTGCTAAGCGAATTATCAGAGTTACCTCCCTTATTATAAAAACAGCTTATTTCATTATTTCATTACACACACGTATGTAATGTTTGGCATTGACACAAATTGACCATTCTGTCAGTGTTTGAAAATCGCTGGATATGTTCACAAACGATTGTTATTCTTAAACAAAACCAAAACAAATATTAAAATTTTGTAATTTTAAAATTACCTCCATTTTCATTGAAATGAGAACGATATTCGATAACCTAAGCAAATATGTTCCCATCCTATGTGCTTTATTTTTTATTAATGGCTTTGATTACAAATGACTTTGTAGCATTATTATATGAATATTTTCATTCACCACCCATTTTCTGTTTAAACAATTAGCGTCTACTTGCAAATAAACTTCACCTTTTAAGAGGCGCGGGTACTGCGCACAAATATGCACACATTCAGAGTAACTTAATGTAAAATGACTTTTCATTGTCTGAAAGAAACAACAGTGCCGGTATATGGTTCTCTTGCACGTTTTTAGCATGATACACTTGTTCACCAAGCTTTAGTTACCATGTTTTTTTCACGAATCCTAACTACAGCCTCACTGATGAATCGACGCATTGTCTGAAAAAGAAGACCCATATTTTAACAGGTGTTTCTTCTTTTCTAGTGCGGATACAGATAAGGTAATGTCATTTAGACATGTTAGAAATTTCAAATAATTGTTTCGATATATTGTTTATGTAGCTATTTCATCTATTGTTCCATCGTTTAGTTGTGCGGTCTATAAATAGATCAATCATCATCATCACGTGATCATCACGTGATCTTGCATACATATCCAACAATATATTCATACGCCGTATTGATCGCCTAGGATAGTTTATTGAGATTTGTAACCAGTTAATTGTATACTTTATTTCTCTTGCAACACCATAAACGCATATCTTCCATCTTTCTTGGATTTATATATTTAAGAACTATATATATATATGTTGTGACATGGCCTTTATAGTCTTCATATAATATTTAATAGGTTTGGTCAGTAATGGTTATCGCATAAGCAGCTATCCTTTGTAATTCCTTCTCCAATTGCGTAAAGATATGTGGTCTTTGATGTTTTATGAATACATGTGTGACAGAACAGAACGCGTGATTGCGCCAGACTGTACCGAAATTGAATCCCATTAGATCAAATTGCGTAGCTTTGACAGAATGGTGGGGAATTTTTTATCTGAATTCGTCTCAAATAGCTGAGGTCTTCCTCCACCAATTAAACTGGCCGCCATACATAACCTAATTGATCTGTTGATAAATGGCGTAAAACACCATGCAAAATAAATAAATAAATAAATAAAACCGAAACCGGCTTGATGAATCTGGTTTGGTAAATCCGTACGTTATAATCAAATGCTAAAACTGAAAATAGATTTTGAATGAATAAGAAGCATATAATTATAAAAAAACTTAAGATACGCAATTTGTATTAGACCAAAAAAGAGGTGTATTGCCCCTAGCAGCTCTAAATAAAAAAGGGTAGGTGGGTACGAATTATTTAGGGTTAGTTTAGGGTCGGTTGGCCGAGGGGAAACACACCTATTTGTTTGGCGTTATCTCAATAATCCGAGGGCTACAAAAAGGTTTGCTTCTCCTTTTGTGACCCCTAGGGATCTGTACAATAAACATTTCTATGTGTTTACTCAATTTATTAGCTTTCGGCCAAAGGCCTTCATCAGAATATACATTTACCACTAAACCACTACATTATTGCTCAATCTAAGGAATACATTTTATTTTTTTTAAAATTCATGGCACTGAATAACATCAGGTCACGTGCAAACTAAGTGAATCCAGAAGGGATTGTTAACTTTGCTCGCGACCTGATGCTATTCATAGTCCCATGAATGTTAAAAAATAAAATGTATTCCATATTATTATTGTACTCAATCAATACCCATATGTCCCGTTTCTCAGTCATTTTCTTCTCTAAATTGATAAAAATGCAAAATAACACCTATATTTATCACGGTAAATGGGACAGCGCCTTCCTAACCTTTTATGGTATACTCACGTCACACGTCACTTGTGTTTTCTTGAAACGTCATAGTTTTAACTGCGTGTGAAGCAATTCAAATGTGATTCATGGTCAAATGGATGTTTCTAGATTTGTATGTGTTATACAAGTACTAACAGTAGAAATGTAAATATAAATGAATGAAATGATGTCAGCGTCATCATGAACAAAATAATAAATTGAGTAAACACACAGAAATATTTGTCATCATTATTTTGTGAGTGTATTTTTAATGTGGTTTCTTGTTCAAACCTAGTTAACAAGTTAATATAAATTACTTGGTTAATAAAAATAAATTGAGAATGCCTGGTCTTTATGAATATTTTAACCCTTGTGTACATTTTAATATTAAAAGCCGTAATATGTCTTGAAATCATTGAATTTAACTTGTCCTTCAAAGCCTGCAAATGGCAAAACATTATCTGTGACCAGTTTACACAAGAACAGCTTTTGATTAGTAATACAGGATTGTCAGGTTGATTAAGTTTATTGCTATTGAATGTTTTATTTGTTTAATGAAATAACAGTTAATGCATGGAACATTCAATACACACCTTGTTCCAAGGTCCAGCCAAGGATCTATTTTAGCCATCCAAAGTTAGAGGAAAAAAATAAAAAAATTAATAAAAAAAAATCCCTACCTATTTTTTTTGCAGATGTTACCCGAAACAAACACATTTTTTAGGCCTGATCTGTTTTCATTCGTAGCATCGTTGGCCGAAGTGTTCCGAATGGATGATCCGTCTTGAATCTGCACGAATCGATCCCGAGAGCAGGATTCGCGGTTTCTCAAATCTTGTTCAGGATTTATCAAAACTGTTGTAAACAAACAGTATGGATTTTGAATCCTGTTCCAGTTTTATTGTAATCAAACACGACTTTATTCTAAGACGCAATTTCATAATAGTTCACCATGCTCTCAGTACCTTTGGTACTTTGATTATCATTGTCAGGCTCCAAGGCAAGTTACTTTTGGAGCCATAGAGACGAATAAATAATATTATATTATAATTGAATCTCATTTTATCTCTAAAGGGCTTCATGGACTTTCTCATATCATTACGTGGTCCGATTATTAACTTTCATATCCCATCCAACCCCTTCTCCAAGAATCGAAAACGGGGTTGGCTGGGGTATGAAATACAATCTTTATTTTGGCTTTAAAGGTTTGCATAATGTAAAATTAAAACATTTAATACGTAATTTTAATCAGGTTAGCGTACTTTTTTAGTAAAATAATGTTTTCAAACATGTGTTAGTGTCAAAAAATCCTGCTAATATAAGCTTTCCCATCGCTTAGTGGAATTAAGTCGGGACCACGTAATGTACTACCGAGTTTAGAACCGCATAACGTCAAAACAAATGTGCGTATGAATTCTTTAGTAGAACTTTATTATTTACGTTAATAAAGGGTTTGGATACAATGATATGACACGAGGGTTTGTCGATTGCTGCTTCTGAATTATCCAACGAGTTTATTAATATCATGAATGGAACATTGCACTAAACACATTACACTCTTACAACATGTTAAAGGTACAGGTACCTGCATGCATATTTATAAAGTAAGACTTCAATCATGATAGTTACATATTCAGTTGTCTGAAAGTATCGTACACTGCAATCAATATGCAAATAACTGGGCTTAAATAATTGTGCTATTCAGCTTCTGTGTACAAGAGAATCCTTCCTAATTTGCATTATCATTAATAAAACTAGTATATCATGATATTTAATTCCTGGATTTACTTGTAAGCAACATGTTTTAACACATAGTTGACATATTTCAGGCTGTAGGCTCCTCAAATAATTACACGTATTAGGCAAAACAAAAAAACATCCTCTACACATATTTTTAATATAAAGAGGCAATTTAATGTAAGACCTCTTCTGCAACAAGAACTATCACAACCTGACTTCAATGGATGTTAAGTGAATGAGCGATTTACAGATCGCCACTATGTCCCTACATACTGTGGACCCTAATTTTACCTTAATCCACAAAAGGTAACGTTTATTTTATTTTCAAATTTGTCAGTTCGTACCCTCAACGGTTTAGTCTCTTATTACACTGGTTTCAAGTACGTGGTCCTGTCTTAATTCCTTTAAGCGATGGGAAAGGTAATATTAGCAGGATTTTATAACGGATATTTTCACAATAAAAACAAGTTTAAAAAAAATATTTGTTTTACTGAAAAATGCGATAACCTTTTTGTACTGCCTATTAAATGTTTTAATTGTACAATATGCAAACGCTTTAAGCAGAAATTAAGGTTTATTTCATACCCCAGCCAACCCTATTTTCGCGTTTTGGAGATGGGGTTGAATAGAGTATGAACGTTAATACTCGGACCACGTAATGCTCACTGTATATTCATATAAACATGATTATCTTGTGATTTACTTGCATTACCGATGAATGTTGTCTAGTTAGAGTACGTATAGAGCCTGGCGGGGAATTACTTATTTACACTGGTCCATTTAATAGGAATAACAACAAGGTAGCTAAACCAACATTGGCCCGTTTGAAGCTGGCCGTTCGAATGGGCTACTCCTTTTGCCAAACCCTGAATACTATTCATTAATATTGATAATTGAACATGTTATGTAGAAAAACTAACTGGACTCTGTGAGATTTTAAAAAAAATTCAAGATTGTCCCAAGTTGTGTCCCTTTGAGAACATTAGTGCGTCGACATTAAAACGATATTTTGTTTGATGATTGAACAATATCTGATAGAAATGTCATTCATTGCCATAACATTCAGCAATAATTGTTCTGTATTATTATCTTGATTACATACACCAATACATATGTCAGTATCCAGTTAGATATAACTGTTTTCTATCCAGGAGATCAAACACATTGTCTTCTCAAGAATACGAATTTATGTGTGTATATTTGATTGGGTTTAACATCGCTTTTAATATTGCAGTAACATAAGGACGGCAGGGATCACATTACACAACTCTGTAGTACTGTCACACTGGAATACCACGCTATATACACATGCCATGATACCACACAAGTCACAGTATGTTGACACTGGGCCGACTAGTCACACAAATACACTTTATATTGCTACACTCAAGCAAGGTGCGAGTTAATAGCAAACATTTTATCAAGAATTTGGTATGACCCGACTGGTGATCTCTGGAATAAACACATTGCAATACACACATTGTTTTATAAACACATAGTAAGTATTATTGCATTATATGCGCCAGTTAGATGTAATCGCGTCTCTATTCAGGCATACGTGGAGCATTTACATGGTGCAGCACTGGTAGTGTTAGACAGGTGAAATTCAGCCCACTGAACACAATGCACAATAATCTATTTTTAGAGATCAGTCACAAGTTCCAAAATATTCGTTCATTAAATACACTTTAATTTTGCGAATTACACTCATCTGGCTCGCAAACTGTTCCATATCTGGAATAAAACAACGATTCAGTTGTTCAACATTTCCCGTCACGCTTTCACACTATGCATACATAGAAATAAACATATGTCAAAACCGCATCTCTACCTACACTTTGTGCTCGTAAGAATCATGCTGAATGAGTAAGTGAACTACTTACTATTCATGAAACAGACACAGTAAGACTTAAAATCAGTAGTGTTATTATATACTGGTCCTTTAGGATCATCACGTCCATTCTTTGCTGCTTTAAAGTAGAGTATTGCTTAAGCAGATGCTAGGAGGCGTGAGAAGTGTTGCATCTTATAATTACCTCTCATGAACAGACTCAGTAAAACCGAGTCTGCTACTTTTCTCTCTTGTTTGTGTTTGTTGCTTTCAAAGAATCACCTTTTCGGTATTTATTAACAATGAAATAAAAACATTTATCTTGGGAAAAACACATGCAAAATAGAAACTTTGGATTTTTCTATGGAACTATTTTAACATTTTCTGACTGGTCTGACACCTGATACGCAGTCTAACCGTGACTGCCGTCTATACAGTACATGCCGTGTAATTATATTTCATGAAGAAAAATAGTTGCCCCTAACAAGATTTGAACCAGTAACGTGTTGTATTTGTGTTTGTTCATGTGGATATAACCACTCGACCACTGAAATTTGTATGTACGTTGTAGCATTTTTAACACTAAATAGGTACTACGCATTACGCAAAATAGGTACTACGCATTACGCAATAACTACCGCAGACAGACGCACCCATTTATCTAAAACACATTAAAAAAAATCGAGATATCGTTGTTATGAAACGGGATCCTAGTTTTAATTTGATATTATATTTTATGACATCAAGCATGGTTAATTTACGTGTGCCGCATGATGCACTATATACTGAAACCTCTCAGGCGCTTTCAAATGTGTTAAGTGTTTTTGCATTATAATAAATGGAACTAAATATACAATATTTTGAAGAATTCCCCGTAGTTCGTTAGGTAGAACGGCAGTCTGTAACAGACTGTAAATAAGAAACATCGTGTGTTCAAGTCCCGACAGACGCAAACATTTTTCCTGCAAATTATAATACTACCTGTACGATGTGCACTACTCGGTGTCTATACAGTAAATGATGTCCTGCGTTTAATTCGATGCTTAAATATCCGATTTCGCCACGAACATGAAGTTACAAAGGAAAACACGCCTACAAAGGAGAAAGCCATTTAAATACAGAGTCCGTAGCTTTAAGCAATCACATTTACCACAGGAAATCATTTACTTTATAGACAACGAGAGCAGTGCACATCGTTTCTGTATACAGGTAGCATTATGATTTACAAGAAAAAATTGTTTGCCTCTTTCGTGACTCGAAAACACTACCTTCTAATTTACAGTCCAACGTGCTTACCCATTACGGGGTCCGAGTATTAACTGTTTTACCAAATTCAACTCCTTCTTCAAGAAGCGAAAACGGGGTTGGCTGTGATATGAAATAAAAACTTAATTTCGGCTTAACAAGTTTGTATATTGTAAAACTAAATGAATGAATGAATGAATGAATGAATGAATGGTATTTTACGGCACGTCGACACATAAATAGGTCATATTGCGCGCACAAACTGATGAAAGATGAAGGAATGAAGAAGTAATTAAAAATTAATGTAAATATATAAAGATAAAACTATTTACAAATAAGGGATGATATGGTAGTAATACAAACTATATATGTAAATCAAAAGATGCCCGTCAAATGGTATATAAATCAGTAGATATATATAAGAACATATTATAATGATTTCTGTAGTCTGATTTTTTTCAGGAAATCTAAAACAAGATAAAAATCTATAGTATCAAATAACTCTTTCATAGTATTAACACTGTAGTAACTTTGACGCATAGGATCAAAGTCTACACATTCCAACAAGATGTGTTTGTCTGTTAACGGTGGGTGCAAAGCAGGGTATACATTCTGATTATTGCTCAGCTTGTTATAAATATGAATAAGTATAACGTATATGCCCTATCCTGCACCGGTCTATGACAACTTCTCGAGGAATGGGTCTACTAGAAGAACGCCATTCTCCGAGTAACGGTTTTATAGAATGGAGTTTATTGTTAACAGACACATCCCAAGCGGCTTGCCAAGAGTTATACATATATGTGTTAATTCAACTTTTGAAATCAGTATAAAGTAATCTGGCATTAGATATGTGTAAACGTAATGCTGCTTTAGCAGTACTATCAGCTCTATCATTACCACGTATTCCTACATGGCTTAGAAGCCAGCAGAAAATAATAACATTATCAACTATAAGAGAATTATACATTTGTAAAAGTTGAAGCGCAAGTGAGTTATCATGTTTCATATTACCCATCGCTTGAAGAGATGAAAGGGAATCAGAAAAGATTACAAAATGGTCATCATCAGATTCCTGAATATAGTTTAAGGCAAGTTTAATTGCCTTACGTTCAGCTGAAAAGATAGAGGCCTTGCCAAGCAGGCGGCTCTTTATGCTGTGTTTGTGAACAACATCTGCTGCAGCTACCTTATCTCCGTCTTTAGAACCATCTGTGAATATATGTTGAAAGTTACTGTATTTCGATTTAATTTCATTAAATTTGCTTTAAAAGACAGTAGGGTCTGTACTGTTACTATTACAAAGATCAAAAACAATTGTTGGTGTTTCCAAAGTTTACGGTGGAATTTGTGGTACTTTGTCCTTGGCAATCACATTTAGGTCGATTTCAGTGTTACTTAATTTTGGTTTAATACGAAGGCCAAATTGTCGAATGGCCTTTGGTTTTCGATCAAAAAGAAGTTCATAACTAGGATTAAGAACATTATCGAAAGTTGGGTTTGTAGGGTAAGATTTTACATTTAATTTAATGGCATATTGAAGGGCTAATTTGTCCCGTCTATGAGATAGTGATGGTTCATTAGCTTCAACATATATACTTTCGGCTGGTGATGTACGAAAGGCACATAAGGCGAGTCGTAATCCTTGATTATGTATGGGATCGAGCATCTGAAAGTATGACTTTCGAGTCGATCCATATACTATTGAGCCGCAGTCCAGCTTGGATCTAATAAGAGATCTATAAAGTTGTAAAAGTACTTTACGATCTGCTCCCCAATTAGTGTTTGCATCAACTTTAAGTAAATTAAGAGATTTAAGGCACTTGGCCTTCAAGTATTTAAGGTGTGGTATAAACGTTAATTTAATGTCGAAAATAAGACCAAGGAATTTTGTCTCATCCACTACCGGTATTGGTGACCCATCCAGTGTTAGATGAGGGTCTTCATGATGTTTACGTATTTGACAAAAGTGCAATTAGTTTTAGATTTGGAAAAGTTAAAACCATTTCCATCTGACCAGGTCTGAAGTTTATTGAGACATTGTTGAAGTTGTCTCTCAATAGTGTTCATGTTTTTTGAACCCATTTGGACAAGAAACTGTCTATCATCTAAGAAATTCTCTATAAATATTGGTAATCGGCCTCTAAGATACGGTCATAAAGATGATCCATGATACCGTACTTCCATGCAGTATCAAAGCTTTGTCCAAGTCAAAATATACAGCAACTAGATGTTCTTTCTTTACGAAAGTTTCCCTAATAAATGATTCAAATCGAACGAGATTGTCTGTTGTGCCTCGTTGACGCCGGAATCCACTTTGATACTTTGTTATCAGTTTGTTGTACTCCAGGTACCAAACGAGTCTCTCATTAATCATTCGTTTCATGGTTTTACATATATAACTTGTTAAAGCAATAGGGCGATAATTTATTGAGTCCGTATGATCATTTCCAGGTTTGGGGACTTGAATAACGATTGCTTCCCGCCAAGAATCGGGGAAGTTTCCTGTCAACAAACCTTATTAAATATATAAAGAAGTGTAGAGAAACAGCTTTTAGGTAAGTGTTTTAATAATTCATAATAAATATCATGAGCCTTTTTAAAGGATTCTCGAATTCTTTGAGAGTGAACAGTTTATTGCATTTCTCCAAATCTTTTGACTTGCAATTCAGCGTCTTTTGTACTTTTAGTTTGTTATTTTTTAGAAAATTTGGTTGACAATTTTCAGAAGAAGAGTTTTTAGAAAACGTTTCTGTCAAAGTGTTTGTAATTATATCTTTGACAGATGTAATATCTTCATTATCAGTTTTAAGGTTATTTACACAACTAGAATTACCTTTACCGTTTATTTTCCGGACCATGTCCCATGTCTTCTTAAGACATGAGCGAGAGTTCAGCCTAGAGACATAAGATCTCCAGGGTTTCCTCTTGCTATCCTTAATAGTACGATGGGCCTTCGCACGAAAAACTCTAAATGTATCTAAATTATTTTGAGTTGGCCGCTAGTTAAAATCATTAATGCAGCTTTACGATCGCTGACTGCCTTTTTGCAGTCATCGTCGTACCCTGGTTTATGTGGGCGTTTTGGATTTGCCGAGGTTTTTGGAATAGTTTGATCAGCTAAATCATGTAGGGTTTTGATAATAAAGTAGTTACATCCTCGAAAACGGAAGGCTTTAATTGTTCCTCGCAAAGAGATTAAAACGTATCACAATTAGCTTTGCGAAGTTTTCATCGTTGCGATTTTTCGAGAAGTGGAGATATTTTCAAGAAATAAGGGGAAGTGGTCACTTCCACATAGGTCGTCACCAACACTGCATGAAAAATACATCAATAGCGTTGGATTGCATATTGGTAAAGCAATGGAAGAATGAGAGCCTGTAGCTGGATGTAAATAAGTAAGTGATTTATTATCATTAAAGAGACATAAATTGTTTTTGGCAAAGAAATCCTCAACTTTCTTGCCTTTATCGTTTATATCTTTACAACGCCAAATGTAGTTGTGTGCATTAAATCGCCCAAGAGTATAAAATGTAATGGTAATTGTGCAACTAGGTGATTTAGATATTTAAGGTCTAGTGAAGAACTGTGCGGTAAATATAAGGTGCATATTGTTATAACTCTGTGCATCGTAACACTGACCGCAACAGCTTGCAAACCAGTTTTCAACGCAACAGTTCTGTGAGGAATGTTTCGATTCACAAGAATCGAAACTCTTCCAGCAGCTTCATCACCTGTATCACAAATATAATTATACCATGAATAGTTTTGAAATGATGTTTTATCACTAGTCTTCAAGAACGTTTCTTGAAGACAAAGTGCAACAGGGTTGTGTTTATTTAAAAGTAAGCTGATTTCATCATAATTAGGTTTTAAACCGCGGCAGTTCCATTGAATGATCTTATTTATTTGGATGTTACTACGGCGGAAGTACGAGTTTACGGCCTTCAGGGTTGGCAGACCTTGTATACTTTGGAGACTTTGGCAGTTCCAGATGTGCTGGATCATCAGGCTCCATGTTCAAGTCTCCAAATCTGTTATGCAGTACATTTGGATCATCAGATCCTTTTGACTGCTTCCCTAACCCGGGATTTTTCTTTTTTCTTTCTGTCACGTCCGTGGCAGCAGTTCTGCTCATGACGTGGTCCGTGTATTAACGTTCATATCGCATCCAATCCCTTCTCCAAAAAGCGAAAACGGGGTTGGCTGGGGTATGAAATAAAACATTAATTTCGGCTTAAAAAGTTTGCATATTGTAAAATTAAAACATTTAATAGGTCATTTTAAACAGGTTATCGCATTTTTTCAGTAACAAATGTTTTTAAACGTGTTTTGTTGTCGAAATATCTGTTATAAAATCCTGCTAATATAAGTTTTCCCTTTGGAAGATTTCGTCGGGCTTGGTGGACTCTTGGTTGCACCAGAGTCCGTCGATTTCGAAATAGTTGAAGTAGATGCAGTGGATGTAGGAGTTGTTGAGGATATAGTTGAACGTGTTTTAGGCTTGGAAGCCACAAAAGGTTTGGGAGCTACAGGAGGCTTATTTAAGAGGACCACAGTTTGTGAGGCTGAAGATGTTTTAGAGGAATTCTGAACAGAGAGTGGAATAGTAGTAAGCATGTCGGAGTCTATTGGTCAGTGACCTGGTAGCTGGTTTCTCAACCCTACTCGCATCGGCATATGATTTGCCAGATGGAGTGGGCAGAGAAAGTTTTCCAACAAGTGTTCTACCTTGTGTATTTCCCTCCAGTGCTTCCACTTCGGACAATCCCTAGAGAAAGTCCCGTGGGTCCACCTGCAGTTAATGCAAGAGGCGGGATTTTTGCAATTCGCGAAGTCGCTATGACCCTCCTGGCCGTAAAGGGGACAGACAGGAGCAGCTCGCGTGCATCCTTCTCTATGATGCCCAAAGAGTTGACAGTTAAAACATCGAAACGGGTTTGGAATAAAGAGGTCAAATGGTAGAATGATATATCCGGTCTTGATGGTCTTTGGCAGATTTGGTGTGCTGAAAGTAAGCACAAAAGTATTGGTAGGAATGGGTTTGCCGCCCCGCCTCGTACTGATGCGCGTTACCTCAGTCACACCTTGAGACTTAAGATTGCGAGTCATTTCTTCAAGAGTGCAGTGCTCCAGTTCCCTGGAGCGTACTACACTCTTTTTGAAGAATTGAGAGAAACTTGAAGAATAACCTCATCACGGATGTTTACGAAAATTTGAATTTTATGTAGATTGTCCGAGTGTGATTTTTTGGCACACTCAACAAGAAGTTCTTTAACACTCCTTGGCTCACCGGCGATGCCAAGTAAAGCCTTGGAGATAGCAAAAGGAGAGAGTCTAGTGATAGGTTTGTCATCCTCTAGAGAGATAATATTCAGAAAACGAGGCCAATTTAAATGAGAAATATCCACATCAGATTCAGGTTTGGACTCTTCGCTAAATCGTTCAAAACCAGTAGTAGTTTTTTGTGCGCGTTTGGGTGCCATACATGGGAATTGATATTTATTCTCCACGCTTCTCAGCCACCTCGGAGTCCAACAAGGGGACATTTGCTGTGGATATCCGACAGACAAATGCCAATAATATGTGAAGAGTATACTCAAATAAAACTAACGCATCTGACCCCCAATACCACCTAAGAGTGTCATAAGTAAAGCCATATGGCGTTCAGAAATACATGATTAGCCCTAGCGTCACCGCCATAAAGGATCCTTTCTACATTATGTTTAAAGCGGACAAAATAAAAAGGGAGCAATATATTAAACGAGAGGGACAGAGAGAGAGAAAGATGTGAATTAAACAAGAAGCTAGGATCCCCTATAGCTGGCGTGACAAACCGATTGATCAGATCGGGCTAATCTGACCGTCCGTCTAGTAGAAGTCCGGACCAAAGTGGTGTGTTGTAACGCGGAGACAACTACCAAATCTCCACGTCACTCAACCACCAGAATACCCTTCTCCAACAACACAGGTCGCCACCCACGGTCAACAAGTAGGTAACTATTCGGGGAGGGGGTCCTACTCCTCTGTTATGTAACGAGCAGTCGGTTGAATCGTATCACCCCACCACCGACTGGGGGGTAAAATTAAAACATGTCCGACAGGTTAATCAATTTTTTACAGTAAAGAATGTTTTAAACGTGTTTTATTGTCGAAATTGTCGAAATATTCGTTATAAAATACTGCTAATATAAGCTTTCCCATCTCTTAATGGAATTAAGGCGTGACTACGTAATGACTGAGCTATGACGACTTCTTAAAAACAATTTATATTTAGTAACATATAGTATTATGCCAAATAACAGCTTATTTGAACGAACCTCAAGTTGTATCAGTATATATACTACATCATTTCGCACGTGAAAATAACCATGTTTGGTGTAATACTATTATCAATTTAACTAAGATTCCGTCTCAAAACTTTATTCTCATTTTTTTTATTTATCGGATGATACGTTTGTGCGCGTGTGTGTGCTATAGTTAATACGTAACGACTATTTACTGTTAGAAATGCTACTATATACCAACACGATTTCGTGGAGTAGTGGTAAACACGTTATTTTACAAAAAATAAAACTGCAAGGTCCCTGGTTCCTGGCAACTGTTTTTTATGAACTATATTTGGAAGCCGTATATTATCGATGTTACCTGTACGAAGGCTAGATCGAATGTGAACCTTTATGCATCGATTTTTGGCTTATATACCGACCCTTTGGCCGTTCGTCGGTTTAAAACTACTATGGTTAATAATATTTATCCTAAAGAACTTCAGCTTAACAAAGCTAATATATCTGATAATAACGCTTCTTTTCTTGATTTAGATCTCTCGATTGAAAATGGTGAAATAATTAGCAAAATCTATGACAAGAGAGATGATTTTAATTTTGACATTGTTAATTATCCCCACTTGTATAGGGATGTTCCCCGAGCAACTTCTTATGGGGTTTATGTGTCTCAACTTGTTCGTTTTTCAATAGCTTGAACTCGAGTTGAGGACTTTAATATTCGTAATCTTTGTATAACTAAAAAGCTACTCAATCAGGGTTACCGTTACCATAAACTTCGTAAAACCCTTGCAAAATTTTATTATCGTAACCCTGATCTTCTTTCCAAATATAACAGTAATTTAAGGACTCTTCTGCGACAAGGACTATCACAACCTAACTTCTATGGTGATGTGATTTATAAACTTCGTAAGATTCTTGTTCATGATCGTTTTCATACTATCTTTGTTAAACTTGTTTAAACTAGTGGCTTTCTAGGCTATTTTTTTTTTGTATTATATTTACACGAGCATATTTGTGTTTTACTTATATTGCCTATTGATGCTGCCTTGTTGGTTAGAGATTAGATCATGGAGGGGATTTCTTTATTTACACTGTCCTGTTTTAATGGGATGACAGTAGGGTAAGTGTGAGGTTTGGTGAACCCTAGAACCGATTTAAACCCCCAGTGACCTACTTTGCCACTGACCGTTCCAAGGCGGTAGCCCTATTGTCAACACTTTTGTGTTTGTGATGTCGTTTGTATTTAATATTACTTTTGCCTTCTTGTTTGTCTGTTTGCTTGTTTGTTTCTGTGTTTTGTGGTTGACTGTCCTCATTGAATGCTACTTGCCCTGTCCGATCTTTTTATATTTCTTTATTCTTTTTCATGAATTCGCATCAGTTTAAGTATAGCTTTAAATATGCATAATATATAAATATATGCACACACTGCAAAGCAATTTACTTTAGAATATGAATAAACTTATTTACGGTTTTTTTTCTGATAGGAGAGTTTAAGACAGTAAGACATTTCGTCCACGGTTGTAGTAAATCATGTGTGAACTGATTCAACATCTGCTAACGAGTAACATGGGGTCAGGCAGTTGGACAAATGTAAAACGTGAAACTCTTGGAAATGGTCCGTGTAGATAAAAACCTGTTTGGTTGAATTATTTTACGTTTAGATAAACGAAAACAGACAACACATTTTATTTCCTTCTGTATTTTCAATATGCCACGGCTTACCGAAAACCAGAGGGTTCAAGCTTTAGTCATGATTACTAGAGGCGACAGTGTCGCTGCTGTCGCTTGGGCATTTAATTGCCATAGAAACGCTATCACTAAGCTGAGTTATAGGTTCCAATCTGACAAAAAAGCGCTTTCAATCACAATTAAATTTGAAAAAATGAAGCAACATATTCTTTGGTTTAAACGTATTTTATTTTTCAATGATTTACAACATTTCATATATACATTGTACAATTATATTAAAGGATTAGAATGAAAGCAAACTGCCTATAGAATTCTTCTCCTAGTAAAGATTGTTTGTAATAAATAACAATCATGACGGTTATATTTACAATTTTTAGAGCTGTGAACTTCATCCAAAACATTACAAGTGTAGCAAAAAATAACAAAGATAACATATAAACGTTCAGCAAAAAGAAAATTCTAAGGCAAAAAAAATGAAGCTAAGGTAATTTAGATTCAAACAATAAAGACATGATATATTATATTGGAAAATAAATGAGGAATTATATATATTTTAGGGGAAAAAAATAGTGAAAACGTTTGGGATACACAAGACGGTGACAGTGGGGAGGGGCAACGAGCGCATGCAGCACAAATCGTGAATAGCATTCCCCTGTTCAAATAAATAAGATAGCAGTAGGCAGCTTCCTAGCTGAATTTATGTTAGAAAATACAATTAAAACCGTTTACTCAACATGATGTACCTGTGCACAGCTTCGAATATAGCTATGTTTGTTTGGATTGCGAGCGACGGATCTCCGTATAATAGTATATTTAATGAGACGTTACAAAGCGGTATTAATGTATCCAACATTTCCGTACGAATGTTGTCATAAAGGGGGCAGTTCAAAAAGAAGTCATGTGTATTTTCGATGCTTCCACATTGACATGTCGGTGAATCCGTAATATTTTTTTGAGTATAGGTCATGATTTAGTAAGCTACATTTAGTGCGAAGACGAGTATGAAGAGGTTGTGCCCGTCTAGAACCTTTGTAATAGTAAGATGGTGTATGCATTTGGTTACGGTTTAAGTAATGTTTGAAAGAGTCAATGGAAGCGGCATTTCTGGCCTCCGGTGGAAGTTTGTTCCACTCACGAGTAGCAGAAGGAAGGAATGAATCGAAGTAAAGATTTGTTCTTGAATTAATGGTTTGAAAATCATTTGCATTGCGTAAATTGTAGTTAGATGCAGCGTCAACTGGTGTTTGGACTAACAATGATAGGTACTGAGGTGTTAAACCATTAATCATTTTATAGTATAAGATGAGTTTGTGTTTTTTCCTCCGCGAGTCGAGAGATTCCCAGCCTACCTCTTGATTTAAATTGTGAAGTGACACTAGTTTAGTTGTACCCGTAGCAGTTCTTGCAGCTTCGTTTTGAATTTTATCAAGCTCATTGTTTTCGTAAGCTGTACAATTATCCCATGTGACGTCAGCATATTCTAAAAGTGGCCTTATAAAAGATATGTATATTGTTTCAATTGCTTTCCTATCTAACTGGTGTTTTAACTTCCTCATTATGTTTATTCTAGGCCATGCTTTTGATTGAATGTATTCAATATGAGAGTGCCAACTACAATCATTATAAAAAAATTAAACCAAGATGCTTATGGGAGGTAACTTCTTGTATGTGTTGGTCTAACATCATAAGTGGTGGATGCACTGATTTGTTGCGTTTACGCGAAATAAGTAATGCTTCCGTTTTGGTAGGATTAAACGTTACAAGCCATTTGTTAGACCATTCAGTAAGTTTTTGTATGTCAGAGTTTAGTGTATTTGCAGATTCTGCAATTATATTCTTATGTTCTATAATAATATAAAGACTAATATCATCGGCGAATAAGCGTATATTAGAAGCGATATAAGCAATAATGCCATTAATATAAACAAGGAAAAGTAGAGGTCCTAATTTGGATCCTTGAGGGACGCCCGCATTTATATTGTTCCATTTTGATTTAGTTCCAGGGATGACAACCCTTTGGCGTCTATTCTTGAGGTAGTCAGATAGAAGGATTATGAGATTTCCAGTTATGCCCGCGGCTTTTACTTTTGCAAGTAAGCCCTTGTGCCATACACGGTCAAATGCTCTACTTATATCGAAAAATAGAACCCGCACCTCTTTTCCAGCGTCGATTGCTTTACAAAAGGCGTTGTATATGTAAGTAAGTTGATTCACTGCTGAATCTCCAGGAATAAAACCTGACTGGAAAGCGGTCAAGAAGTTATTATCACGGAAAAAATTAAAGATGTGTTTAAACAAGAGTCTTTCAAACACTTTGTCAATAGCACTAAGTAGGGATATAGGACGATAGTTATTGACAAGCGAAGGGTCGCCTTTTTTGAAAACCGCACATACAAAAGCTTCTTTCCATATTTCGGGAAAAACTCTCTTTGTAATAGATGTATTAAATAAGTTACATAGAGGAACAGAAATTTCTAAAGCTACTTCGCGGAGAACGTGATTGTTTATCTCGTCTGGGCCGGTCGCTTTACCAATTTTTAGTAATTTTAAGGCTTCATATAGTTCTTGTGGGGTAAGAGTAAATGGTTGGAGACTTAATCTATCGTTAGCAGTTTGCAGGGAAGGAAGTTCGGTGTTTTCATCGTTTAGTTCTGACTGGCTTTGAAAAAAATCATTTAATAGGTTTGCTTTATCCAAGTCATCACAAATTATTGAGCCATTATCATTGAATGGGGGAATGGATGTTTTTTTCGGAAGAGGTTATGAACGCTTTTAATGTTTTCATTAGTCTTTTGACGTAATATTAGACGTGTTAAGCTTGTTAGAGTGGGCGTCGTAATAATGTTGTTTTGCTTCACGTATTTTATTAACTATTTGATTTCGTATTTTCTTAAACTTATCAAAATTGCTTTTAGTTTGAAAACACACAACACATTTTATTTCCTTCTGTATTTTCAATATGCCACGGCTTACCGAAAACCAGAGGTTCAAGCTTTAGTCATGATTACGAGAGGCGACAGTGTCGCTGCTGTCGCTTGGGCATTTAATTGCCATATAAACACTATCACTAAGCTGAGTTATAGGTTCCAATCTGACAAAAAAGCGCTTTCAATCACAATTAAATTTGGAAAAAATGAAGCAACATATTATTTTGGACTGTTTTGTGCGATTTATGATTTTGACCGCTACCCTCTTCACCTGTTGACCATGCTTCAATGAATTAAGCTGTCGAAAAACAAATTCCGTCTTGACATTGGCAATAGAATGCCAAAAGTAATGGTACCATATAAGCCTGAGTGCACACCTTCTTTTGCAACCGAGTATACTACAATCTTACAATCCATATACTTGCGCGTGTTAAGTCACTCAGATGTACCACAGGTTGTTGCAGTATAGACTCCATGGTTAATATTGAAATGTATGAAGTACTTGCCTATAGTGTTGTGGGCCATGATAACGATATATAAGCTATGTATGTTGCAATACAATGGACACTTGGACACAGAACGGTATGCCTGATGACAGCGATACTGCTGGTAGGTTAATAGTTTTGACAAGTTCATATCTGATATGAAAACAGCATACTCCACGTGAACCGATGCATTGGTTTCTTTGCATACATCTAAAACATATACAATATTACTTCTGTTTACACTTCATCTCTATTTAGGTTGGTGTACTTGTCTAAAGGCCCCTACTTGTTTTACATTGCAATACAACCGCATTGAAAAGCAGGCACATACAGGTTGATATATTTGAAATCAACAAATATCGGTACACTAACTCATCATCATAAACGAAAAACAGTCGCGACAATTAATCCTATATAAATATGGATATAAAATCGAACAGGAAAAGTAGCATTCAAGGACGACAGTCAACCATAAACACACACAGAAAAAAAGAACAACAATTAAAGATGAACAAAATGCCAAATTAGACATCACAAACACAAAAGGTTGACAATAGAGCTACCGCCTTGGAATTGTCAAAGAATATAGTGTGTTAACACAGCTATTTAAAGAGTGTGTAGGTACACAGTTGCATTGTGTACTTGCCATCTGTTTGAAGTATACCACAGGTACACACTTGCACACGCAGTAACGATGAACTATGCAATCTAGCGTAATACTCTAAGCAACGTTGCACTTGCATATGATTCGGAATGTAATGAGAACGCCAGATACATAATTATCTATTGAGTTAGTTACAACAGTCAAGTTTTAAAGTTATCTAGTCTACTGTTAGAGAAAAACGAACTCGAGGGAAGTCATTACTGCCAAAAAAATTGGAGTTCATTTATTTGTCTTGGAGTGTATTAAAGTTATTTATGCTACCTAGAGTGTTATAGATAGGTTATTTATTTATTTGCGCTGTCCTATTGCAAGGGTAAGAGTGGTGTTTGATGAACCATTGGACATGGATTAAAACCCCAGCAGCCTGTCTACCACTGACCGTTCCAAGTTGGTACCCCTATTGGCAACATTGGTGTGTGAGCTTTAGCATATTTTGGGTCTACTTGTCCTTGTTATTGTTGTTGTGTATGTGTGTTGTTGCATTACGTGGTCCCGCCTTGATTCCATTAAGCGATGGAAAAGCTTATATTAGCTGGACTTTATAACGGTTATTTCGACAATAAAACACATTTAAAAAAAAAATACTGAAAAAATGCAATAACCTGTTTAAAATTAACTATTACATATCATATTACACTAGTGTATTAAATATGCAAATGAGGACGACTTTGACTGTGATTGTACACATTAACATTATATATCCCAATGATGTGTTTGATATACTAGTATATAATACGATACGTTCAGACATACCTGCATATTTATAATATTTGAAATCTAACTTGATTTTTATAAAATGCATGTCGGTAAAGTTAAATTTAGTCGTATTACATACAGCTCGAACGCATATATGGCGTCGTATAAACTACAAAGCGAAATCATACGGTCTTTTTTCCACTGATGCCTTGTAAAATGTAAAGTTAATTAAGAACAACAAAGTAAAACCGTTAAGTCGTTTGGGTATTTTGTGATAAATAAATTCTGATATGTGTGATTTTGTATTTTTTTGCTTTAATAAACTCGTGAATTGAAAAAACAACAACAAGAGATTGGATACTTGTCAAAGCCCATTGTATTCAACTCGTTTATTAATTGTTTTAACGTTTGATGACTGATTCACATTCCCACATGTACGATCCTGTATTAGTAACATATTTAAAAATTCCGTTGTTTCCACATGTCTGCTTGCAGGTTTGTTTCGTGTATTCTGATACATAGTACCTCTTTCAATCGTGTAATATTTTAATCTTTAGATAGAAATAAAAGACAAAAGAACACACGATTAGTTTTAAAACTCGTTAGTTAGCAATGAAAATAAAAACCCGCTATAAAAAAAAAGACGTGTTTAATACTCACTGCTATAAGTCACCCATTTAGATTGTTTTCTTGAGTACTCACATTGATAGTCGTTAGTTCATTTAAACATTCATTAAATATAAATGTTCTTCAAAACTATTCTGCATACAGTTAAGTTGAACAAAAAACACAAACACAGATTTCCTCACAGACATAAATGCATAAGTGTTTGCCGGCATTCCGTGTTTAGTTTAGTTCAGTATTACTAAAACAAAACAATATGACATGATATAGACCATTTATTGAAATCAAACCCCCATGCAAATTAGGCATTAGGCTCTTGCTTATAACGTCTGACGTATATGTCCCGACAATGGTATGGTTCTTGCTTATAACGTCTGACGAATATGTTCCGACGATAGTATGGTTCATGCTTATCCCGTCTGACGAATATGTTCCGACGATGGTATGGTTCTTGCTTTTAACTTCTGACGAATATGTCCCGACGATTGGTATGGTTCATGCTTATACCGTCTGACGTATATGTTCTGACGATGTTATGGTTCTTGCTTATAACGTCTGACGTATATCTTGCGACGATGGTATGGTTCTTGCTAATAACGTATGACGTATATGTTCCGACGATGGTATGGTTCATGCTTATACCATCTGACGTATATGTTCCGACGATGGTATGGTTCTTGGTTATAACGTCTAACGTATATGTTCCGACGATGGTATGGTTCATGCTTATACCGTCTGACGAATATGTTCCGACGATGGTATGGTTCATGCTTATACCGTCTGACGAATATGTTCCGACGATGGTATGATTCTTGATCATAACATATGACGTATGATCCGACATTAGTATGGTTCATTCTTATACCGTCTGACGAATATATTCCGACGTTGGTATGGTTCTTGATAATAACATATGACGTATGTTTCAACGATAGTATTGTTCTTGCTTGCATTATCCGACCTATGTTCTGACGATGGCATTGGATTTGCTTATAACATCTGAAAATGAATTCTTAGAGTATACACGGTTCTTGTTCGAATATAAAAGCAGTTAATATTTAACCCTTTCGCTGTCACAGTCGAACGCACTTATATTATGCCCAGCGTAGACCCAGATCCGCATGCAAGCTATGTGCAGGTTAGGCTGATCAGGGATTACGCTGTTCGCCACTCAGAGAGAATGTTTTCCATAACACTTTATATATAAAATATATTCATAAAATATATTCGGAAGGTTTGAATTTGAATTTTAGCAGACGACATTTGAAATTTGGGCGGCGAAAGTGTTAATAAAATAAGTCCATACCTAAGTATCACAAGTAGTCGGAAATCTACAATTATCAATACATCGTCATAATTTATGGAACTTGTTAACTGTAGAGATCCCTATCTGAAGCAGTATATTATATGTTTTGAGTGGGAACACACACATACAGGCGGAATATAACCAATGCACTTGTTGTTGTTTTTAAAAGTACTCGGGACACTCCTGACGTCTACTTAATGGACTGTATCTAACTTCCACAGATTCGTCCGTTAAATGTGTCCTCTAGGGAGAAAACTGTTCTGGAGAAGAAAATTAAAATAAAACCTTATACTCAATAGTGCAGTTAATGTCACGTAACAATTCTCTGATAATCGAATTGAGTTCTTGCGATGCGATATAAAACGTGGCATATGCATTTCTCGGTGGTTGTCAAATTGATCTTCACAATTCTGTGTTCAAAATGACTTTGATATTGTATAAAACCGTATACTATGTTATTTATAATCTAACTAGAGTGTTTATGCTTGATATAATTTCCTAACTAAAAACATAACAATACAATTCGCCTTCAACGGTTGAAAACATACAAATGTAGTATTATATCATGTGTATATAAGCAAACTGTTGCATTGAAGCTACAAATGTACGTCAATTTGGTGTTACTCTCATGTATATACTGCTATACAAAAAGGGTACACGTGTATTGATTCAGCTGTCAAGTTGTTTCTATTAATAGAACATTTTTAAATAGATGATTCTAGTAATTTCTAAATTAGTGTTTACATCATGTGATACATCATGTGACTCATTAAAGGTTATTGGAACATTGAAAAGCATCTATGACCTGAAATAAGGCATCATACGGATAAAAAGGTTATTTAAAAAATAACTTGTTTATCTTACTGGAATATTCTAAATGTTCTATGACAGTATAAATACAGCCTTTTTATAGTTTTTTTTTGCAACGTATAGCTATGTTATGTCTAATATATAATATATTACGAAAATTGAATGCTATTTGAGATTATTATTTTTTCGAAAACGTAAATACCTTCATTGGAATAGCATTAATCCTATAGAGCCGTATGTGTTTGTATCTATAGGTCCGAGTTAACGTTGCTAGTGTTGCCTTTGTTCGTTATAATTTATATAATTATCAGGATTTTTGAGTTTTAATAGTTTAATACGTATAACACCTTTTACATACCAAATTATTTTTTGACGTATTTGGTGAAGACTTAAATGAAGAAAAAGATCCTATAGTAACCCCAGCCCTCAAATGCGATAGTATCTCAGACCCTCACAGTAACACAAACATTTGTTTGGGACGTCAGACAATATTCAATTAGAACCTAAATAAAATGTATTTTAGTGAAATAGACATTTTAGTGGTAAATAAAATTACCTTAATTTTCAAAATCGGTTGAAAAATAAAAAAATAACAAGCGAAAGCTGTTTTCTAAGATTGAAACCATTCTTTGTTCTTTTTCGGGCCGTAAAACCAGTGGCGTAAAGACGATGTCTTACAGTGACAGAATGAGTGATTTGTCTGTAAATGAGAACGTTTTAAATGGAAGAAACACAAAATTAAAATTTAATTATACCTGACTGGAAGCTGGAAATGAAATGGGACATGCAATTTTTGAATCATTATGGAAATGGTGTCCCCAAGAAAGAGACAAAACAGAAGTACTGTTAAATAAAGAATGTATTGGGCTAAAACCATTCTCCATCAATTAGTTCAAGTATTTAACTGCATTTGAAAAAAAAATCATTCTACCCGTTCATAAGTCCACTGGCAGTGGATGCAGTTTACGTGAATTCTTTGTATAACGTATCTTTTTTGTGAAACTCCTATACTTGGAGCCTATGGGCCGATGGGAATATCGATTTGGGTCAATACATCAATAAAGAAGCTATGGATAACGCTTTACACCATTACGTGGTCCTGCCTTATTTCCATTAAGCGATGGGAAACCTTTTAGCAGCAGGATTTTATAACGAATATTTCGACAATAAAACTGTCATTTCTTGGAGAAGGGGTTGGATGGGGTATGAAAGTTAATACTCGGAACATGTAATGTGATGTGGCGCTGTAGAACATCAATTTCAACAATTATTTAGCATGTACTAAAGCGATTGTTGTGAAATAAACAGTAGATTATTTTGATTGTTTTGGCTTAAGAAAATAGAGATGTTCATTAAAATTCATTTAAATGTTCTCACAAATATAGCCCAAGCGTTGTCCTTGCTGTAGCAAAAATTAATCCTTTCCCGCCGAATTAGGTTTCGCTGTTGTCATTTTGAACATGGGTTGTTGCCTATGGTCAAGGTTTGTCACAAACATTACCAGTTTCGTTTGCGACATGCCACCGCGTAACATGTGCCTGCCTGGTATTGCCAGGAAGTCGAGGCATGTTATATGTCGTATAACCTAAAGTATATTAAGTATATTACAAAAAGAACAAAACTGTATCGTTTCTTTCGAGGAAAAAAGTACTTACCGCTATCGAGGCCATCCAAAACATGGTTCTCACATCCTATTTATCAAAGTATCGAACGTGCTTGCGTTTAGTGCATATGCTATATTATTACAACACGGTTGCTCTCCTATTATAATTCACAATTATGTATTTCATAATCTCCTTTATGATGAAAATAACGATATAGAATTGAAATGTGTAAACTATAACACGATTGTTAAAGCTATACAGTCTCTAAATCAATCGATTTCTTCTTTGTAGGCTTGTCCTTATTTGTAACTTCATTTTTACCAGCTCATGTCGAAATCGGGTATTTAATCGAGCAAACATAGCGCAGGAAATCATTTACTGTATAGACATCGACCAGTGCACATCATACCTATAAACAGGTAACAATATTTTTTAATTTTCTGATTTCAAGTCATACTAACTACCGTTTATTATCGGCAAAATAGCATTGCCTGGTGTAATAATGTGTGCTTTCAATATGAAACTAATACTTCGCCTCAAAACAACCATATCTCGTATTATAATTTTGTTATTTAGCGCTTGATGGGTTTGTGTGTGCGCGCTAGTTACTACGTAATGCCTATTTAGTGTTAAAAATGCTACAACATACCAATAAATAGCCGTGGTTTAGTGTTTCAGCGTACATCCTTCAAAACTTAAAAGTGCATGGCGGTGGTTTCAATCCCGTTTCGGGCAACTATTTTTTTATCACATATATTCTGAAGCGATTTATCGATGCTACCTGTACGGAGGCTAAATAAAAATGTGAAATTTTACGCATCGATTTCTGCTTTATATAACAACTTTTGGGGTGTTCGTCGATTTGAAACCACTTCAAACGTGACTCATTCATATTCAAGTTATTACTAGTTAAAATAGAGATGATGTAGCTTTAAGGCCTGTAAACCAAAACGAATGGTGGTTCAATTAACATTGGGAAGGCTGTCTACATTTTTCATTTTATATACTATAATCTCGGGGATATTGTATGAGACAAACGCTTTTACAAAGTCAGAAACAATTTTCATTGAAAACAGTCTTTAAACATGGGTTACCGAATATTAATTTGTATATAAACCATATTTATTTGTTTTGTGATCTACAATATCTGACTGCGTTTACATTGAACAAGAACGTTATCAGAAAATTAGCGTGTAGACAGTAACACGTTATTGTATCTGCTGGTTACAAACATATCTGATGAAGATTTTCATCTCCACAGCAATACTGCATAATTATCATTATTTTATGGTCGTCATTTGCTCCGTTACGCTACAAAAAATGAGAATGGAAAGATAAATTTGGAAATCCCAGAAGACGATAAACATAAAAAATATATTGCAGTCTCGGTTTGTTGAGACTGCCCACGAACGGTAATGAAAACCTGTCTGCTACCGTTTACGCCCTCTAGCCACGGGTTGAGCAGAACTTAATATTTACAATTGCAATCATGTCAATAGCACGAAAGTTTGAGTCATTCTAAAGATGGTATGCCTATGACGGTGAACATGGAACCTGCAACGTTATATTTTCATACCATTTCATGGACAGAGGCTTATGGTCCGAACAAAATGCTTGGCTCCAAATGAGATACAAAAGGCGAAATAAACAAAATAGAATTTAGTTTGGTGGAGCAAAAGTTATGTATGAACAAGGATAAAGATATCGGACAGGGAAAGCAGCATTCAAGGACGACAGTCAACCGCAAAACACAAAAACAAACACGCAAACAGACAAACGAAAAGGCAAAAGTAATAAAAAATGCAAACGACATCACAAACACAAAAGGGTTGACAATAGGGCTTCCGCCTTGGAACGGTCATTGGCAAAGTAGGCCACTGGGGGTTTAAACCGGTTCTAGGGTGCACCAAACCTCACACTTACCCTACTGTCATCCCATTAAAACAGGACAGTGCAAATAAAGAAATCCACGCCATGATCTAATCTCTAACCAACAAGGCAGCATCAATAGGCAATATAAGTAAAACACAAATATGCTCGTGTTAATATAATACAAAAAAACAATAGCCTAGAAAGCCACAATGAAGGTACTCAATGACTTGGCAGAAGCCAGAGCAGTAAGAGAATACACCATTAAGGGCACGACAGGAAAGATCATGGACAAACATCAAACGCCACCGTCCCAATGGGCTTTAGATATCCGTCATCATAGGGTCCACAGCCTGTCCGGTCATCGTACAATTAAAGAGGAAAGCATAGTGGCGAACTGTAAAAGGGTCCACCACCAAGCATGCAGTACGTTGCAAAATGATAGGGTCTAGCCTCTTTTGATAAACTTTTTAACAAGTTTAACAAAGATAGTATGAAAGTGATCATGACCAAGAATCTTACGAAGTTTATAAATCACATCACCATAGAAGTCAGGTTGTGATAGTCCTTGTCGCAGCCTGCTTATCAAAAGTTACAGTAAAAAAGCAGCCAACATATCCTAAGAATGATTAAACAATACTAAGAGACTTTAAAGGCAGGAGAAATGGAACCATCTATTCGAAATTGAAGTAAGAACATTATTTGAGAGAATGTACCACCGATATTTACATAAAAATATGGGGCTCATCGATCTCCAAAGATCGGAATGAGAAAACAATGATGAAATTGTGACTGTTGGGACCCGAAAAAATAATACTACAACATTATAATACATGTTCTTCTTGTTAGGTCACACAGATGTTTAATATGTTTTGCAATGTGAACTACCTTTCGTAATATGAAATTCATGATTGACATTTCGTTTCTGTTGTAGGTCATGCTAGCAATACACAAGCAATGTTGAATTGTTGCACTACAATGTGCAGTTGAAAATGCGTTTGCCCCTCACTGCTTTGTGTTCGCTCCTTCATGGGCCTAGGAATCTTTAAGTGAGGAAGCTATCCAATTGGCCTGTGGACCGACGGTGGTTCTACCAAGGTGCCCGCACGTACACAAAAATTGCCCGCAGCGGCACCTGGGTCTGTCTTCATCCACCAATAGAAGCTGGAAAGTCGCCATATGACCCTAGTTGTTGATACGACTATAAATTTCAATTCAAGTCAATACACATGCAAGAAACAATAACGGTATGACGAATGATAAAAGCGGCCATGCTGAATAATAGATTTATAGATTTTAATAGATTTTACGAGTTTATATTTTATTTGAACACGTTTATATTAACACTAAGTGGTGAACTGGTAGATGGATGTTTATAAAAGTTAATCTGAACCTTATTTGCATCAACATCACAAGAGTTGTAAAAATTGTTCCGCTCCGATGGATAACTAAAACACGAAATCTAAAAGCTACAATATAACTTCTGTTCACACTTCACCTCTATTCAGGTTGCCGTACTCTCCAAAGACCTTGTACTACCTTCACATGGAAAGTCAGTGACATGTGTATTGACATATATGACATAAACTAATAAAGGTACACTAAATCGTCATCACAACCGATTTTGTTTGAATAGCAATTTACATCATTTTTAATACATTTTAGGTCAAATATGATGATCGATTTATTTGTGGTATCGGCAGACCACCCATGTTTAGACTCAGTACTGTTTTCCTTCTGTCATCCGTACGAATCGACACTTTATAAGTTGAGTTCTCATCACAAACGAAAAACAGTTCAGAAAAACAGTTTAGATAATTAATCCTATATAAAAGTAGATCTAAAAATCGAACAGGAAAGGTAGCATTCAAGGACGACAGTCAACTACAAACACACAAAGAAACAAAGTACATCTTTATATAAAGATGAATAAGGCAAGATAAAACATCACAAACATACAACGAGTGACAATAGGGCTACCGCTTTGGAACGGTCAGTGGCAAAAAAGGCCGTTCGGGGTTTAAACCAGGTTCTAGTGTGCACCAAACCTCACACTTACCCTTCTGTCAACCCAGTAGAACGGGACAGTATAAATAAAGAAATCCCTACAATGAAATATTCTTTAACCAACATTAATAGGCAATACAAGTAAAACAAAGATGCTCGTGTATACATGATATATATAAATACAAAACACAATAGCCTAGAAAGCAACAAAGAAGGTAATCAATGACTGACTTGCCAGAAGCCTGAGCAACAAGAGAATAAACCATTGAGGGCACGACAAGACAAGACTGCAGACAAACAGCAAACGTCACCGTCCTTTTGGGCTTTAGGTAGACGTCATCATCGGGTTCACAGCCTGTCCGGTCTTCTCACAAGTAATATATATAGCATTATTTTTCCAGTATATACGATTTATACTGCTTCTCGAGGGTCGCAGGCCCGAGGGTGCAATATAAATCGCAAACGAGAAAAATATGCTTTAAATGTTTGGTATCATAGCCATTCAATGCCGGTAATTGACATTTTGATTGACATATTGTGTGTAAACATTACAACTACGCGCGTGTAATATTGGTTAGACAATACTATAACTTCCAAATCTGATCTGTCATTTATAGCACGGCTTAAATATATCGGCAGTTATAGCACGGGTTTGACTCAGACCTTCTGGTTTATGAAAATTATATCATAAGCAAGAACAAAGGAAAACCATTAGAGCTATGGTACAATTAAAGAGGAAAGTATAGTGGCGAACTGTAAATGAGTCCACCATCAAGCAAGCATGCAGTGAGTTGTAAAGTGATAGGGTCATAACCTCTTTTGATAAACATTTTAACAAGTCTAGCAAGTCTAACAAAGGTAGTATGGAAATGATCATGACCAAGGATCTTACGACGTTTATAAATCACATCCCCATAGAAGTCAGGATGTTATAGTACTTGTCGCAGAAGAGTTCTTAAATTACGTTTATATTTTGAAAGAAGATCAGGGTTACGATAATAAAATGTTGCAAATGTTTCACGAAGTTTATGGTAACGGTAGCTCTGATGGAGTAGCTCTATAGTTTTACAAACACTACGAATATTAAAGTCCTCAACTCGACAAACTATAGAAAACGAATAAGCTGAGACACATAGACCCCATAAGAAGTTGCTCGGGGAACATCCCCATTTAAATGGGGATAATTAACAATATCAAAAATAAAATCTCTCTTTTCATAGATTTTGCTGACTATTTCACCATTTTCAATAGAGAGATGTAAATCGAGAAAAGAGCGTCCAGATAAAGATAAGTGTCATTACCATGATTAAAGGCTTAAATAACATCTGCTTGGGTATCTGATGAAAGACTCAACATGAAATCTATTTCATAGCAAAATAAAAACAATTCTACGACAAGGGGTGCACAGTTCGTACCAAGAGGGGCACCATTAATTTGTCTATAAGATGTATTTTTAAGGTTATGTGATAAATAGAGCCTATACATTACTAAAATCATCTCTCTTAGAATTTGCTAATTATATCACCATGTGCAATAGGGAGATGTAAATCGAGAAAAGAAGCGTTAATATCAGAAATATTAGCTTTTTTAAGTTGAAGTTCTTTAGGATATATATTATTAAGCATAGTAGAAAAGAAAGGGTTGTCAATGTGCAATATGTCATCCAGATATCGAGAGGTGTCATTAAAGGCTTCCATAATATCTTCCTGGGTATCTGGTGAAAGACTCATCATGAACTTTATTTCATAGCAATTAAAAACAAATCTGCGACAAAGGGTGCACAGTTCGTACCCATAGGGATAGCAACAATTTGTCTGTTAACGGTAGTTCCATACCTGACGAAATTATTACTTGCACAACAAGTAAGAGAAACTCCACTTTGCGGCGAATCGAAGGTTTGTCTGTGTTGTACCGTCTTGACCTTTCTCGCCCCGTTGAAAATGACAAGCGTTTACCTGGATATGATCAATTTAAAGCGCATCAAGACCCTGATCAAACGTGGCCTTTGGAGAGCCTGCTTGATCAGTTCAGATTGGCCCGAGATTGCCAGCGTGTAACTGTTGTCCAATGAAAATTGAACGTCAACAGAATGACCTGTCAAACTGCATATCAACCATTTGTTCTGCCCTCATTGTTTCTGCTCGGCACCATGTTATTGTTTTAGATTAATAAAACTTTATTTCGTGTCGCGTAGTGAAATGAAACATGACCTTTTCGAAAGAATTGGGTAGCGAAGAACATTGACATTAAGGTGGATTGGAACTGTGTGCCTTGATAGATATTGAATACCATAAATGGTAAATGATATTAAATGGATACTATAAATGGTATTCAATGGGATATGAAAATATACCGCAACTGTTTCGATTTTCTGTAATAAGCTTTGTAGATGATGAAAATATTATTATTTAGATCTTAGGAACTATGAGCTTTCGCAACATTGATTTAGGCAGGCACTGTAGGTAGACGTGTAATATAAACGGGTCCTCATTAAAGTATCCCGGGGAAATGTACCACCACGTTCGGTCACGTGTTTTATTAATCCGAGCCTTCTCTGACCTTACCAGCCCTTTTTACGATTTTCATCTGGCTGTGTACATAAAATGCCACAAAAGCCACACACAAAAATTACGAGTTGATGATGTACACAAACAATACTAGTAAGGCGAGTCCTATGTATATTTTATACACAACGTGTAGATAGTTACACAGGCACCCGGCACATAGTTAGGATATTAAAATATGGACTTAGAGTGATTAAAATATTAATTAATTAATTTCTGGAACAAATGTTTATATATATATGTCTGTATATGATATATATACATATACATAAACGTTTGTTGTCAGTATATAATATATATGCATACATATAAACATTTGTTTTGGTCCAGAAATCAATTAATTAATATTTTAATGGAACACATGTTTATATATATGTATATATATTACATACTGACATATATATAAACATTTGTTGGGGTCCATAATTCAATTAATTAATATTTTTTCATCTTTTACTATCCTAGCTCCAAAAGGCGTAGTATATAATAAAAAATAAGTGATTCACAAACTTCATGGCAAGTCCACATAGTGTAATTGTCCAAACTGCCGTTAGTAAAAAACGCTTTAATATTGTTACAGGCTAAACATGTAGTATTTTCCCTACCAAAGGATTTTGAATGAGAGCAATAAGCTTGTTTTTGATCAGGTGGTGCGGTAAAGTTGTATATAATATAGAAAAATCATAAGTACTTGTAGATAAACCTTGAAGTTTATTTCAAATTTTATCAAGAACGTCGCCTGAATTTTTAATAGACCAAAATAAATTAATCCAAGAGTTTTCATACGCTTTAGCACTATATTGTTTAACGTGATCTTTTACGGCAGTAAGACAATATGTTAAAATTTTGGAGATATTTGTAGGGGTGCAAGAACTAGTATTGTAAATAAAACGGGCTTTATATGGCTGTTTGTGTAATTTGGGAATCCAGTACATCGTTGGAGGTCTGTTTTGCCTTTCGTTTATTCCAGCCTTGAAAATCTTGCACAGAGTGATATGCATCGAAACAATATTATCTTCCGTAGATTGCACTGGAGTATACGAATTAGTACTCCCGAGTTCCTGAGATAAAACGTTGACGTAATAGAGGCGTCAAACAATAATTATATTATTAGCTGCTTCATCAGCAGGAATTAAACAATCTTATTATGAAATTCCTGGATTACCGATTTTAAAATATGAAATGAAAACCTAGGTCTAGGGGGAACTTCTTGAGGGGTTAGACGTATAGAAGTTAGTACGGTTTTCTATGATGTTAAAAATAGTATTTTCCAAATAAAAAGGAAGTAAGGGTGAGTATGTTCTCTATGACACCATTTAATACTAAAATCCTCAATGGATTGGGCGTTCTGACTACGGCATGCATTAAAATCAATCACAGAAGGCAATCTATACTTCGAGCCTTTTGAAAACAAATACCGAATACGTCTTTATATACACTAAATCAAATTGCTAAGTATCAACCTAAGAATATGGCAATAATATTCTCATTGTTTTGTGCATTTTGAGCTTGAATAGAGATACGGTTAAACTACAAAATAACGAGTGTACATCGTCTGCTCTGATTGCATGAACGTATTTTAAAACTTTAAGTGAATGCGCTTTCTTAGAAATAAGTTATAACATTTATACAACTAGGTATATAGGATTTTATTAAGTACTTCGAATTAGTGAAGCTTTCGATGTTCCTAATTCTAAAATATGCCAGTTAAAATTATTTTGAAAACATGTTTTACTAGCATTACCACTACAAATGCGTTTGCAAAAGAAATTGTCGAAATATTTAATGTTAACGCTGAATTAGAGTTACTTGAATTTCAAACAATATTCAATTTAAAGGGAGGTAATTTAAGATTATCCATATTTCATTTTTTTATAGACGGAGAATCTGCGATAAATGGTTCAATTTTTTATGTTTTTTACTATTATTTCATACCAATTTTAAGATTTTATATCTTTAAGCGATCTTTGGCTCATGTTATGTGTTTTATCAGCACATTTCATGTTTTCATATAAAGGGAGGGTAACTCTCAAAAGATGTAACAATTTAAACAAAAAATAAATGGTTTACAAACTATGGGTCAAAACAAAATACTTATCACATATCTATTCTAAAATATATTTAAAATAAGAAAATTAGTTAAGATACAAAAGTTGATACTTAGAAATGTTGTTCAGTGTATAACATCAACATTTCCAATAATGACATGACCGGCCAGAGCATAGCAAAATTTAGATGTTCTACACTCGCATTCCTTAGGAGTGTTATTTACTATATCAAGGTCAGACACTATTTTGTTGTAGTTGAAAATCATATTTCTAATTGTTTTTTTGTACTTATAACAAATTATAGTATTTTCGCAGTTTTTGAAATATTTAGGAATAGAATCAACAACACGATTATCTCAAAAAATACTTTGTATATCAATAAAATCAATGCCCTTATTAAGATCTACGTCTACAACAATGAGACCTAGATTTACGCTTTCGAATGGAAAAAAATAGCACAGATGTCAATATAAGGCTCTTTTAAAAAATGTCCTTGTTGATAAATATTATCATTCAACATTCAATTTATATATATTCAACAGGTTGTACATTGACGTTACTAAAAACTATGACCTGACGGACGAAAGTGTTGGTACAGGCAATTCTTTAACTTTTTGGGATTGCCTGCATTATAATTATGCTCACGGAATCGCACTTTTAAAGCTACACAATCCCGATAAAATAATACAATTTCAAGTTTGTTTAAGCATAGGAACGCCTATAGATGAAGTTCTTTGCTGGATGTGTTGTCTACATTGTTTAGGCTGGTATATTGTCATAGCGTATATCGAGGCATTTGCATATTAGGCGTGATAAACGCATCGGTAACTTTGAAATTGTACCACCCAGCGATTACGGGTATATAAGCCTAAACGTTTATATAGCAATTTGCTCAGATATCCGATAACTACAGACTGTTCAACTCGATGAGGATATTCAATGGCGTGCAGTGTAACTGTATACATGTTTGTAATGTTGAACGGAAGGGAACAAGTAAAATGCGTAAGGCATAATGTAAATACATCACTATGTAGAGAATTACAAACACTTACCAGCATATTCCACATATGGTCAATATATTGTATATACTTATTTCCTATAATATCCTTGAATTAATCCAAAATCACACACATATTATACATGTATTCATATGCAGAGAGCGTGTATCGGTAGCCAATAGTATGTAACGTGAAATACATGCTCAAGTGTTGACTCGCGACAGGGAGAAATTATTGTTTACAATGAGACACTTGAAGGATATTGTTCAAATTAAGTTGATATGGAATTTTCTTTTGTTTGAAAAAGACCAGCAATATTATTTCTCGAAAATCCTAGTTTACAGGATGTGGAAAAGGGGTATACACATGAAGGTCGCCCATCCGTCTACTTTTCCTTCTTGGGAAAATAATAAGTCACAATTCGTAAAAACAATATCGTTCTTGCGTGCGAGCTTTTGTGGGTGCGTGCGTAAGCCGTGCTTGTTTGCGTGCTAGTATGCACATGTTTGTTAATATTTAAATCTGATGAATTTGAAAGGCATTTGAATACTACTTCTTCATAAAAAAGAAAATTCATAAAAAAAATGTTTTAAAAAGTGCGTAGGCCTGGGCTAGAACCCCGTCCGCAACGGCGAAAGAATACTAAAACAGCGCGCTAACCTATTGCGCTACCGAGGCCGATTAACAATGTCGTATTAATTAAGTTATTTTACACAAATATGCTCAATCGCAAAATCACGGTGGATAGGCGTAACGGACCCTGGCTGCTCAAAACTGCGTTACCTTGATCCTGGTTGTACTTGTAACGGACCCTGGTTGGTAAAAACAGAGGGAAAATGGACACTCATGTCAAAAAGTTCGAACATAAAGATACAGTATCGTATGTATAAGAAAAAACTTTACGCGACGGAACTTTTGAATATCATATCCTTCGAAATACATTTTCCTTATGTACAACAAATGCAGAATAATTCCTAACAAGCTGAAACAAATTTATTCTTAACCGGTCGATACAAAGTTGATGACTTTAAAAAGCCAAAATTCCATTTGTTCTCTCTGACTGTTTTAATGTGATCACAAATTGGTTTGCAACTCCTGTTGTTCAATAATGATAACTGTTTAGTCTAAAAATCTGCAAATATTTACATCATTTCTAAATTTCAGAGCACCGGACCCTGGTTGCTTTGTGAAAAATGCATGAGATTCTGGCAACGGACACAATCTGTATCTTTGGCACCGGATCCTGGTTGATAGATTGTTTTCCTTCAGATTAAAGAGAAAACGACGATCGGGACTTTGGCGCCACCAAAACAAACAATAAAAAAACATCTGTTGGTTGCATGGTGTTTTAAGTCATCTTCAGCACATTTTAGGTTATATATGATGGTCGATTTTTTCGTGGGGGAGGCAGACCATCTGCTTTTTCATAAGTAGGACAAGTACTGCATGCCTCATGAAATCTGGGAACGAGCTGGATTCGTACCCACGACCGTAGCGGTGAACTTGAAACAGGTCTCACCACTCTGGACCACCGGTACTAAAATCATTCATACGACAGCATGGTGGAAAATAAAAAAAGAACAGCCCAATATTGAATTATTATATGGGTTATGAATGTAGAGGGTGTGATCTTGTTATAGTGATAGAATCTGGTGGTGAGTTTGGCTAAATGCGTCTGTGTCGTACAAGGTACAAGACTAAACAAATGTACTTTGGACCTACGTTTGTGTATATACGTTTGCGCCTTGACATAATTCTCTCTTTACGACCTGTCTTCCGTCGACAGTACCCTAAAATAAACTATGGGCCCGCAATAGACATTAACCAAACTTACTTTCCCCGCAGCGCGCTGCATGACGGTTTTTGTCGCCGTTTTACACGACAATGACCTCAAACACTTTTTATATTTGTAACTGGAGGCCCCGGTTTCAATCCTCCGTGGTGCCACTGAATTTCGTCGGTGTGTTCTTGGGCAAGACATTTTCCCTTTGCCTCGTCCGTCGGATAGGGCCGTAAACCGGGCGGTCTCGTGTATTGGTCTATCCTCCGAGCACGTTAAAGAACCATAGGAATCTATCTATTCGATAATAAGAGTAGGGCACGGTTCCCGGATTCCTATGTATCCTTCCTCTCTCTCTGGGGCGGCTCTAAACAACCTATACTGTGTTGATGAGCCGTTAAACAACATTCAATATTTAAATAAAAAAGTTTATTCAAAAGGCATTATCTTAGAGCACGCAGCTGTGTACACATTGTCTGCAAAAAATCAGAAAAAAATCAGAAAGAAACACAATACATAAAAAACAACAAAAACAAAAAAACAAATAAACGAAAAAGTGGGAGCGAGAGGATATAAAGATTCAGACTATATCATCAACATGTCAGCGTCAAATAAGATATAAAATAGTGGTGAAAAACGAATCACAGAGTATCTGGGAATAAAACAAGTTCATGAAATTTGCCCCGGGACCACACTAGCAACGCTCTAGCTAAGCCCCTAACAGGTAACAATTGTTTGATCATAAACGAAATATATCAATGAATAAAAAATCAAATATTACAAGCAATACAAATGCAGCAATGTGAACAATTAATGACGTAGACTATATACATGAGTGTTGGCATAATGTAGACTGACATGTCGTGTAGAGAGGCCACCGTTGTTGTACGCATCAAATAAGAAAACGTTTTTTATTTAGATATTTTGTTTAAAATAACTCTTAATGTACATTTATTTACAAATTAATATAATTGCATTAGGTAATACATTGAACACCTCATATAATATCCGAATACTTACCGAAAATGTCAATTACAAGTTTTAAATAGGCATTTACCAATGGTAAACTTTTTCATTATTTTATACATATAATATAATTCTAGAGAAAGTTGTATTAAGAATGTTGCCACTTTTGTTTGTTAAAGCACTAGCGGATTTCGAGGGGAGCACCCTCATCTGAGTCATCCTATGATTTGAAAGGTTATCACATAACATTTAACCGAATGTTATTTAACTGTTTATCAAGACATTATATTGAATATGTATAGCCGGTCGCCCCCAAACAAGAAAGGATACATAAACATCCGGGAAGCTGCCCTATCTCACTTACGAATATATTTTCCTTTGAATTGTTCCAAGGATAGACTCCGAAACACAAAACCGGTGTACATACCAATCCGACGGACGAGACTAAAGGAACATGTTTTACTCAATAATACACAGAAGAAATTGACTTGCGGCGATGTCTTCATCCGGGTCGAATGCAACGTGCTATCATGTAGACGACGCCAGCCCCCTTGAAGTGAACGAGTTCCTCGCCGATGTTTGGAGGGTGAAAACTCGTTAAAAGTGAAAATCTTTAAAATATCTCAGCACATTGTTTTTTTCCATAAGTTGGCCACCGCACAAACCCCACTCAATTGAAAATGTCGCAGCTTTATCTTCCACCACTGATATCAGACCGAGATATTTCGAACAGGGGAACTTATCTAGTCGTTTTTTTAAGATGTATGTTTTCAACTACCGACTAGGATCCTGTGTCAGAAGCAAACAGGATCCGGTGCCATGAGCAACCACGATCCGTTACTTTGCAATGCACAAACAACTTAACGCTTCTGGCAATCGGTAGATATTATTATGTATTAAATACATCCAATGGATTTTATGGCTGAACATACATAATTCCAGACATAGCATATGCCAATAGCAGTCACTATTATTGAAATAAACACAATTTTCACGCGTCGGTGTGTAAACAGTGCGCGTTCTTTCAAGTCTAAAACACTGTTTTTATAACCCGTTCTTCATGAATTCAGACACACAAATGCATCTAGTGATCCGTGGGTGTGATCATTTTTAAAAAGTGTCTTATTGTAAAGTAATATTAAATATCTTTTAACAGTTTACGTGTTTTTACCCGCCTGGGTTCTTTACATGAGTAACCAGGATCAAGGTAACGCTATGTTGAGCAGCCAGGGTCCGTTACGTCTGTCCACCGTGAATATAAACCATTGCTTTTCAACTGATTGCTTTTCCAGGTCCGTAGCTACACTGGGGCACACAGAGGTATTTGCCTTGGTTGAATTTTGGGAATGTACATACTTTACATAAAAACAACTATATACTAGTATACAAGGACCCTGGGGGAAATGCAACACATTGAAGGAAATTAAAACAAAATCTAGGGTGGAGAGGGAGGTTAATGCCACCGGACATCAACATAAGGGATTTTCTCACTCTTTCCCCTCCCTCCCTCCCTCCCTCTCGCTTTCTTCCTTATTCTGTATCTCTCTTTCTCTCTGTATCTGTCTCTCTCTTTCTCTCTTTCCTTATCCCTCTTTTTGACTCTCTATGTCTCTCTCTGTCTCTGTGTCTCTCTATCCATTTTATTTTCAATTTCAAAATTTCAATTCATGCATAAATTAAGAGGAATTTATTAAAACTATGTTGATTTATAATCTACTAATATGTGTAAACCATGCATGCATAACTTCACATAACAAATACTATATCTCCATCTTTACCATTAGTTACGAGCCTCTACACATATTCCAATTTTGATAAACAATGTCTCCCTTGTGTTTTGTGTCAATTTACAGTACACACGTACACACACATAAAAATGGAGGATTATTTGTATATGATAGTTTTTGTGATGCAACGGGATAATTGGAAAGGGTCTTTGTTAAAAGGCCGCTACGTTTACTTATAGGTATTGTTTTGGATTATATAGAAATATGGACTTATAAGGTTGAGTAAGTACATCTTTAGCTTCCTTTTCAATTTCTAACAACTTGCATTTCCTATTATGTTTTTCTACTGAAGATTGGTCTCATCATTTCGGTGGTAAAATTCCGTCTGCTAAAATCCACTTTTATACCCGTTATAAGACCAGTGGTCGATTCACAAAATACCTGAAGCGTCTCATACAGTACCGCCTTATCTCATTAATATTTAATGAATTTAGGTAGTGCGCATGTTGTATATATGAACCCACACGTATACAGTAATCACTTAGAACAACATGCGTAATGACCGTTACATTTGTTCAGTTCTAGTGTGCCTTTTATCGGGATTGTGTAGCTTTAAGGAACGATTTGTTTGTCCAACATATTATATACCACAACGTGGTGCATTTCAAGTCAAAACCTAAATAAGTACGACAATCAACATTTGAAGCTAGACATATATTACATGTTCTACCATTAACAGTTGATTTAATGGTGGACTTGCAAGATAAATAATTGCAACAAATGCACCTCTTAGCAATGCACTTACTTATAGAAGGAAACACTCTGCGTTTATATTGAATAAAACGATGTCTGAATTGAGACGTTGCGTGATATTTTCTCAAAACAGGTGATCCAAGAGGTGTTAAAGAAACTTTTCAGCCGTTATTAAAAATCCTGGTAAAATTATTGGAAGGAACATGGAATGAGCTTCCCGAATGGAGATTTAAAGTTGTAAGACATACAAATGGCTTAGATCTAAGAAATGTAGGATTATTATGTGGAACTTGTATAGATGACTCAGGGTGTAACCGAACAGGAGAAATATTTATTTTAAGTGTTTTCCTTAAAAGACTCATGTAAATGTAAATGTAAAACCATTCTGTGAAAGCGAAATAAATTAGTAATTATTAGGGATACCACGTTATAACGGATCAAAGATCCGTTATTAATAATAGACGGACGGTTAATAGGGGTCCAAAACTCAACACAAGTGTCTAATTCAAGTTCGCAGGGAAAAGTTAAGGAAATTCCTATTAAAATGGACAAAAAATGTCGGTGAACACAAAACCTTCAACATGGTATAAGTAGCACATGTGTTTCAGGATGAAACACGTAAGTAAAGTATTTAATTATAATTGCGAACATTATCTTTGATGTACGCACACTATCACGATCCCCCAAGATAGAACACTTTAAGACCATTATTATTAAGGGTAAACTTATTTTCATTACCTTCACAACATATATGATTACAATATTAACAAAACCCTGGCATATAACACACTTTAATAGAGAATCTAGAGGAGTTTATACCAATTTGAAATGCTAAGAATTATTATAACGTTAAGTTTGTGTAAGGTATTCATTGATTCATTGTTACCATAATTATATTATTACGCGTTCCGAGTATTAACTTTCATTCCCCTTCTCCAAGAAGCGAAAACGGAAATATAAGCTTTACCATGGTTTAATGGAATTAAGGCCGAACCACGTAATGACAGATGCGAATATTTATAATAAACAAGAAAGGTATAACGCATGCGTTATATGTAGACGATTTTTATTAATGGGTTAGTTTGTGGAGGCTTTGTTAAAGTCACATGCCTGTAGTCGTCGATATGGAGATGTCATGAAGGTAAATTGAAGAATTAAAAGATACCGTATGAATACAGATAAGTTTTTATTGGGTCTAAGGTATACATTATTATACATGTTAAAAGGAACATATTGAAGTATTTTCAATTAAGCGATTTACACCTGAGCAATTACAAAGGGTATTTCAGTGATCATGCTACAATATAATATAAAAGTCATATTTACTTAAATTTTACAAGTGATTATCATATGGGCCCTATTTATGTTCGTTTTAGTTGTATTCAGGCTCAAAACCGCTTCGGAGTTACCGTTAAGGCAATCAACTTTGCATTTTAAATGAATTACAAGTGATCTTATAGAAAATATTTAATTTCTTTATTTCTTTACTTCATTATAATACTCAAATATAAATGGGTGCCGAACGTCTAGGGTAAAAATTAAAATAGATGCCGAATGGTTTGATGCCGAAACGTTTAAGTGCCGATTCGTCTATGTGTCGAAATTGTTTGGTGCCGAAACGTCCTGAATCGATCTTGATCACACAGACGCAAAAACTTGAGAATTGTCTGCATTTATTAATAAGTATTGTTCATGTACTGATCATTGGGACCCTGCTTTAATTAGACTAATATACTCTATAAACAAGAGTTTTTTCCACATCTTAATCTTTCGTGATCCTAATGACATACATGTATTTACACTAACAAGGTCGTTTTAACTTTGACAATGTAAACAGTTGTATTTTCTATCTCGTGTTGCAAAGCCATATTTTTTCTTTTCATATTTACTTGACATGTTCTTATTATACATGTTGTTATTATACTAAACAAAAGAGATCAAAAAGGGTAATGTTCGTGCTGCTTGATAGTACTATACACCCTTCGTTTAAGTTTGTTTAAGATTCTCGCCAATACTATTATTTGATTGTTTTTATTGTCAAGCAAGTTTAAACAATATTTACTGCTGCATAATTGTCCATCAATTCATGGTATGTTGTCTTCATTTTCGTATTAATAAGACAAACAGTTGTGTGTCGTCTGCGCGTAGCATGGCAAAGACTTAGAGATCACCTTGTCCGTCGTCCGTCCCTCCGTCCGTCGTCGTCCGTCGCACTTTAACCTGCAACCCAACCTTGGCCATAACTTGAAATGTATGTGACCTACGCTCATGAAACTTCACACACATCTTCATCTTAACCAAAGGGATGTTGCTACACATGACCAATAACTCTGACTTTTGGTAAAAAAGTGTAGTATCAGGCAACATGTTTGAAGTGTGATTTGCATTCTTTATTTTGTCTAATCTATATGTAATGCACGCATGTTTGTCACATGATATATATACGATGTATACGGCTGAAGAAATGATATAACGAAAGTTGATATTGCATGACATCTGAGATAGCTGTTACAAAAAACTTTGTCATTCAATTATGTAAGACAAAACACATACGTTACACTAAACATGCTAAAAGAGAGGAAATTAAAACTAAACTGTATACAAGTATAGAGAGAAACGAAATGAAACGAAATGACTGCACCCCCTACGTATTCGCATTGGTCTTTTTGGACACAATGAGCTCGTACACACATGACTCTACAATACCAGAAACAATCAACAGATTGTCACTTCAGATGTTACCGGTCAAACTCACTGGTTCACAGATCTGATCAAATATGCAGGCAACTTGTAATAAAAAAACACATCAGAAAACAGCTCGTGCCATCATTTGTAATTGTATATTGCTGGTATTACAACGATTATTTTAATTTATTATATACCTATCAATAATTATATACCTAGTATCTTCATTTTCCTACAATGGAATACAAAACCTGTATCATCTCTAGAGGTTGTCTGAATCTATTTCACTATGCTACTAAAAATAGATTTTGGAACTTCCCATACACAAATGTCAGATTGGAATGTTGGTGATTGCCCAGCTAGTAATCCATTAAGAACAATGGATGTTTTAACATGAAATCAGAATGTTTGTTTGTGCATTTGTAAACATTGTGGGTTAATTAATTAATTTAACATTATCATGATTATGTCAGTTGGTAAAGTCACCAGAATTGTTTACCCATGTGTAATGAACACGTGTGTTGCAATGCAATGTACATGTTTTCATTCGCGTGTAATGTACATGTTTTCATGTCTTTCCTGTTGGTGGTTTTCAATTAATTTGACTACAATTCTGTTTTAATTTGTTGTTTTGATACAATCATGCATTCTATTTTAATGATATGTAAAGAGGTACATACTAAAAGGATAATTACTGTAGTAACTTGTTCTGGGAGCTTATATCACCTCTCGTAGGTAAATGCCAGATCAGGATCGCACTTGAGGCTCCGCCTCTCGTGTGATCCTGGCCTGGCATTTACCTACTCGAGTTGATACAGACGTTCAGAACAAGTTACTATAGTTATACTCCTATTATATTAATATAAGCTAATGACTTGCGCAATGTCTGGTATTAATGTCATTTTATGTAGATTTCTAGATATACCTAGATACATGTAGATGCTATCACTAAATAAATGATACAACTGATGTTATATATACCTGTAGTTGTTAATCATTGTGATGCGCATCATACATCCAGTAGATAGGTGGCATATACAAAAATACACAATCTTACTGTTATTGATGATATAATTAACAGTCAATGTCACTTTGAACCTTGCCATTTAGCAGTACTGTTACCTTGCATCAGATACTTGTTGTTTTGAGGCGAAACAAACCTTTAGCATGATAGCATTTCCACGTTTAAGCAATAACTCTTGGCTTATAATGGAAATAAAAGTGCCCACTTAGCATGTTTTCTCACTCAAAACGAGGAGCGCCACCAAACGCTTGTACATTTTTTTTACCGAGCATAACAGCATGTCTTTATATATAAACCATGTTTTATATACACTAGAGATTGATTGTGTGATGGTGTGTTAGGATATGTTATAAATACGATATATAATATGCATGGTATATACAGGCTATTGCATATGTGTCTGTTTAATACTGAATTTATTTATTGAGTTGGGTAACATTATGATGTGTGGCTCTGTCGAACATAATATCAATTACATGAAACGAGTTTAATAAACTCCAATTTGGAACTAAATTGGTGCTAATTTGATATTCTATTTATCACATTACTCAAAACGTGCGATATGACGTAAATGCGTTGATGTTGTTGTCTATATATGTTGCTTTGGTCTCCACCGTAATATACCGAGCAGTCTGAACAAATTTGGAGATTTCCTGAATCCGTCTCTTTTAACTCTAACGAAAATTGACGAGAACATTCTGAATGCACACCGACCTGAACTTAAGAAAACGAGCTATGATTTGGTCTTCTTTTTCACATATATTACGCTACTTTATTATGATATTTATGTGAAGGCTTTAGTACACGAATATGTTTTGGCTTTCTTTCTTTTGATAACACGATAACAACATACAATTCTTTAAAAAGAAAACTGGATTGTTTAATTATTAATGGAATAGTAGCATTCCAAATGTATATCACTTTAAATAAAACTACAAACTGGTAGCTTATATGGTTGTCCATCAGGGTATATAATGTAACCACTGTGTGATACGTAACATAAACAATCGATGCCATTAAGTCTTTTTGGTATTTGTAACTTAAAATTCTAGTTTACGCATAACATAATCAGCCAATAAAATCAGTTTCTTATGTTACGCGTAACTTAACTTTTGCTTTTGTTGTTGTCTGAACCTTACCTGCTTACCAGATAAATATTTCAGAAGCAGTAACAATTTGTTTTTATAAAAACCCTAACCTTTAAAAGGACACATAATCCGTTGATCTCCTTGTATACACCTTTCTATAACTCAGCTATGGCTTTTAGTGTAGTTGTGTTTGTCCTAATAACCTCATTAATAACCGTTTTATCGTTAACATCAGTTACACTAACATCATGTAATGTATCAGTTTTTCGCATGAGTAGTTCTCTTTACCGACAGTTAACGTTATAGTAAGCTGTTTGGTACCTGTTCGGTAGACCTATAATAGTATCGTTGTATCTTCATATGTCGTTATATATTATAATATTACTACTTGGACGTGTATGAATGCATTGTACTTATAATATCAATATGAATGTATTTTACAGATTATTATATAATATTTGCGGTACATAATGCAATTTTCAAATATTCAAAAACACATATGTCGTTATGGTTAAAGGCGAAGCGTGCTTTTAAAACGTAAAATGAAACACTTGACGAAGTATTCGAAAGCGTTAAACCTTAACGACTTACGCTATCAAGCCAATTGAATAGAATTAAACGTTACACATATTTATTTCATATTTAAACAAAAACTTCAGTAATCATATAGAACTACATGTTACAAGTACTTTAGGTACGTGGTAGTGATTTTGTATACGGGAGACAAACATGAATACTTGTATGTTGTTTAGGCTATATTATTATACAATGTAAAAAAATGAAAAAATATAGGGTTGCTGACTTTTCTTCAAGTACATTTTCAAGTAGCATGCATACTTTTTTTTTGAACCATAATGAATAGCCCGTTTATTAATATATATATACAAAACAAAAAAAAAAAAATCATAAAGTATATCAAATGTATCTTCACATGCTTCATTTTAAGCCACATACCTAATACAAATAACAAATTAACATACATTTATTTTGTTATCATTTCTTTTTGCCATAGTCAATGACCCGCTTATTTTATTTTCATTCATTCGTTCGTTCGTTCGTTCGTTCGTTCGTTCGTTCATTCATTCATTCAATCATTCATTCATTCATTCATCCATTCATTCATTCATTTATTCATTTATTCATTAATTCATCAATTCATTCATTCATATATAATAACACACATATTTATATACATATACATACGTTTACATACATATATACATATATATTATGTGTGTATATACATATAATCCGTACATATATACATACATATACACATATACTTATGTATGATTAATTCATTGATTATTATAATCACTCAATTATATTTATTCTCATCATATTAAATTAATAAATTGTAATTATCCAGCTCTTGCCGATTTTCTATCCCTTAAAAAAACGAAATTCAAGGAATAGAACAGAAAGTGCTTCAGTACAGTATGTTTCAATTCATTGTGTAACGCTTTGTCTCTCAACGAGAAAAGCATTGAATAAAAATAATTGAATTTTGTATTCCTTGAAATCAATCCGAAAAGAAAGAAAACAAAACCAAATAACAACAACGAAAACAACTACAGCAAGTGTATATACTCAATTGCTGCATTATTTGCCTTAACTTGAATGCTGCCATTTGATTTGTTCCTTTACAGAATGTATTATATATGAGTGTCAGTGGATATCACCCTTTCGTCGTATTTATAACTATTTCTAAATTTCCAGACATTCCACTTGGTTTCATATATTATTGTATTCACTATGCTATACTTAATCGGAACGTGATAAAAACCAAGAGCTATGTCTGTGAAATTTAAATTGATTTCGGGTTTAAAATCAAGTATTTCTAGTATATCTATAATAATAATTTCTATGTTTTCCCATACACGTTTTATTATTTTACAGTCAAAAAATAGGTGACATGAAGTTTCCCTATCTTTTTTGCATATATTGCACAAACCGTTAGACAGATGCATAATGTTTATTATAATAACCTGTGTTCGGTGAAAATAGCAGTATGTAAGAACTTCCACTGGTATTGTTTGGCCTTATGAGTGCTTAATATTTGCCCAAACCTGATTCCATTTGACATTATTTAAAAAAAACTTTTGCTCCCAATTGTTTCAGTATTAAGTTTCGCATTATTCGAGTTTATTTAAAATATGCTTGGTCTTTAATTTGTTTGGTGGTATAATTTCGTTTTTGAAATTAAGGATGTGTATATCCGCTATATTAAGAATCGGAGGTACTTCCGGAACAAACTCCCGGCTAATCATGGCATTTATATACTTTTTGGGAATTTCTTTTTTTGAGTTTCGATCGTTCTGATATCCAGTTTTGCTTAAATTTAAGATTTTGTACAATTTTATTTTCTGAGACAAAGGAAGAATTTGCGTCAAACCAAATATCCTGAAATAAATTATATTGCTTCTTGTAAAAGTATTAAAGAACAGAGGTTTATTTGGAAAAGTTATCAATAGTGGAAGCATACGAACTTGTTCATTGTTTTTCGGCGTGTGTTATGTTCGATAAGCTACCCAAGTATCTAATGATTTTTTGTAGAACTGAGGTATTTGTCTTATAATACACAGACCCTCGATGGAAGAACATTTGCACAAAAAAATATATTTGTGTGAATTGTCGATCAATTGATATGAGATAGTATTTTCCAATGGCATTACAGTGGTCCGTTTTAGCATTTATTATTTTATATATTGTTTTTATTTTCATGCTTAACATGACCTTACAAATGTCTATCATATCAAGAAATTGTTACTTTTGATACAAGGGGTTTCTTATCATTCCACACGAAATTTAGCATACTTTTTTCTAACTCTTTTGCATATATGTCTGGGATTCCTCGCATTTCTAATTCAAAATTTATTTTTGACAGCACAAACGTTTTAAATATTAGAATTTTTCCTTCAAGTGTCAGGTCTCTTGATTTCCAGATATGTAGGCAGTTTTTAATTATATTTTTTTTGTCTAACCAAATCGCATTATATTCAATATTGTACCATTGCATACACCCAATGTTTTAATATAGGAGCTTGTCCAGCTAATATTATTGAATGTGTTTTATTTTTAAGATTGCTGATAAAAAGGCCCGTTGTTTTATCTGTATTCATTTTTGCACCGGAAGCCTGTTCATATGTGCTTAGCTGGTGAAATATGCGTGGTAATGAATTTTCGTTCTTCGTAAATAACTGTGTGTCGTCAACATATTGGTTTAGTTTGGCTTCAAGCTGGTGATTATCGTTCGATGGTAGATGGATTCCTTTAATGGATTTGTCATTTCTGATGGCACATGCCATAGTTTCTGCTTGGATGATATACAATAACGTCGCGACCGGACATCCTTGTTTTATAGATATTGTAATATCAAAGTTTTCGGAAACAAATCCGTTTGTTTGAATAGCTGTCTTTGAAGATTTTAACATCATATAAATCCAGTTAATAAAATTGACCCCCAATCCGAATTTAACCAAGCATTCCTTAATCCATTCTCAGTCTACTCTATCAAAAGCCTTTGTTTGGACTAGAAAACTTATAATCCCTGCAATATTTGCGGAGTCCGCATAATCTATTAAATCCTGAATGAATCGATTTGCCTTGCTGATGTAGCGACCGTTAACATAACCTTTTTGATTAGTATGAATAATATACGGTAAGATGGGTTGAAGTTTTTCCGCAAAGCATTTTGCAATAATTTTGTAGTCGACATTTAGCAAAGTTAAAGGTCGCCAATTTTTTAAGTTTTCTCGTTCCCTATTTTTGTATATGAGTGAAAGGATGCCTTTGCAATGCGAATTTGATAGCAAACAGTCATCTAATATTTCATTTATTACTTCCATAAATTCATTTTTAATTGTATGCCAAAATGTTTGGTACCATTCACAGACTATTCCATCTTCTCCTGGAGATTTATTTAATTTGAATTTAAAAACTGCTATCTCCACTTCGTCTAATTTGAGTTTTTGTTCAAGTTTGTCAACATCCTCAATTTGTAGTTTTTTCCAACATTTGATACAAGTGTTCGTGCCGAATTAATGTCAATGCCTTCGGAGGTGAAAAGGGTTTTGTAAAAGTTTGTTTGTTCCTTTAAGATTGAAGTGATGTCATGTTTGATTTCGCCGTTTTCACATTTTATTTTTGACCAAAGCTTTTGTTTACCCCTTTTTTTCTCTATGTTAAAGAAATATTTTGTTGATTTTTCATTTTTTTCAATATAGTTTGCTTTTGATCTTATTTTGGCAGTGTGTGTTTGAATTTCATAATAATTATAAATTTCATTCGATAATGAATAAATTTGTTCTCTATGTTCGATATCATTGTTTGATTTCAAAGTTGTAATTGTTCTTCAAGTATTTTAATTCGTGTGTATTTGATTACTTGTTCTTTGCAATAATTCATTGAAATAGTTTTTATTTTATGTTTTGTCATGTCCCACCATTGCTTTTTAGAGCTAAATGTATTCATTAATTTTTCCCAATACTTCCAAAAGGTTTCTATTAGTTCTTTATATTTATTTTGTGATAAAAACTAGCATTCATTTTCAATATACCAGGACCTCGCTCCACATTTTCCGTGTTGATTTTTAGTGAAACAACGTCATGGTCAGAATGTAGAAAATGGCGAATTTTAACTTGATCGATCTCATTGTCAATTGATTTGCTACATAAGAAATAATCTATTCGTGACTTCGACGATCCATGAGAATAAGTATATTCGGACTTATTTGGATATCTCTTTCGCTATACATCCTCTAAATCGAGGTCAGAGATCATACTGGTTAATTCCTTTAATCCCTCCTCGCTACCATATTTACCGTTGATCTAGTTTTCCTATCGATTTTTCTGTTTATTACAGAGTTATAATCCCCACCTACGATACTGGGGGAATTTTGCTCATTCAGTATTTCGTTAATCTTTTTAAAGAACAATTTCCTTGTAATGCCCATATTAGGAGAATATATGTTTGTGACTCTATACGTACAGCTATGACCGGTTCCGACAGATATGGATAACAAACGTCCATTGTCGTCTTGTAAAATATCAGCGATAGTGAGCTGCAACTGTTTTCTAATCAATATTGCGACACCTTTTGATGAGCTATTACCGTTATTCCATATATTTATTCCGCCCCATTGTTTACCCCATATCTCAGACTCGAAGTCGTCTTTGCTGGGCGTTTCTTGAATTAAAATGACGTCAAATTGCTTCATCTCGCCAGCTAAATATCTGCCTGCGCTTATTATTATTATCTCTTAATCCGTTAACGTTTATTGAAGCGATGGACAGAGACATTTCGTGTGCTAAGTTTTAGCTCTACTGGCCGAAGGCCAGCAGGGCTTATGGGATGCCGAGTTGTCCGTCGTCCGTCCGTCGTCCGTCGTCGGCGTCGGCGTTAACTTTTGTCTCGTTAAGACGATAGGGCCTACATTTTTCATTCAATCTTTACCATACTTTAACAGGTTGTTAATATCAATGAAAGCTCGGATGAGTTTGAAAACCAGCCAGATCGGACAAGTAACAGCGGAGTTATGGCCCTTGATTTAGTTAACAATGCTATACTGCTATATTTTGCCTCGTTAAGACGATAGGGCCTTCATTTTGTATCCTATCTTTACCAACCTTTACCACATTGTTAATATCAATGAAAGCTCGGACAAGTTCGAAAACCAGCCAGATCGGACCAGTAACAGCGGAGTTTTGGTCCTTGATTTAGTTAAAAATGCTATATTGCTATATTTTGCCTCGTTAAGACGATAGGGCCTTCGTTTTTCATCCTATCTTTACTAAACTTTACCACATTGTTAATATCAATGAAAGCTCGGACAAGTTCGAAAACCAGCCATATCGGACCAGTAACAGCAGAATTATGGCCCTTGATTTAGTTAAAAATGCTATATTTTGCATCGTTAAGATGATAGGAACTTCATTGTTCTTCCGCTCTTTATCAATCTTTAACAGTTTGTTAATGTTGTTGCAAGCTCAAACAAGTTTGTAAACCAGCCATATCGGACTAGTAACAGCGGAGTTATGGCCCTTGATTTAGTTAAAAATGCTATAGTTTGCCTCGTTAAGACGATAGGGGCTTCATTGTTCATCCGATCTTTACCAAACTTTACAACATTGTTAATATCAATGAAAGCTCGGACAAGATGAAAACCAGCCATATGGGATTAGTAAAAGCGGAGTTATGCCCTTGATTTAGTTAAAAATGCCATATTTTGCCTCGTTAAGATGATAGGGGCTTCATTGTTCATCCGATCTTTACCAAATTTTATTAGATTGTTAATGTCGTTGAAAGCTCGAACACGTTCGAAAACCAGCCATATTGGACCAGTAACAGCGGGGTTATGGCCCTTGATTTAGTTAAAAATGCTATATTTTGCCTCGTTTAGACGATAGGGACTTCATTGTTCATCCGATCTTTACCAAACTTTATCAGATTGTTAATATCAATGAAAGCTCGGACAAGTTCGAAAACCATTCATATCAGACCAGTAACAGCGGAGTTATGGCCCTTGATTTAGTTCAAAATGATATATTTTGCCTCAAGATTTTTCATCCATCTTTACCAAACTTTATCAGATTGTTAATGTCTATTAAAACTTGGTCAAGTTCTAAAACCAACCAGATCGAACCAGTAACAGTGGAGTTATGGCCCTTGATTTTGTTAAAAATGCTATAATTT